>CM077114.1:11956776-12039471 GCA_039619505.1 Cimex hemipterus | reverse complement strand
TATATATATATATATATATATATATATATATATATATATATTTTTATATATATATATTTTGTTTAATGTCAAGCTTTCGTGTTCATTAAGATTCGAATCGATAGCTCCCGCTTTTTTCGTTGAGCTATTTGATTTTCCATCCCATTTCCACGACACATTCCAATCAACGGTTCTCAGTAGTGGATGTGATTTCTATTAAATTAACTTATTCTTTTAAACTTTGATTTTTCAAGGTTCGCATATAAACGGAGGTTCCTCTGATAACCTAATTAGGATAATACTTGAAACAGTTTTTCTTAAAAGCAACTACCCATGACGGAAATTTTCGTTGTAAATCAATTGAAAAGAATTAACGGTCCAGGATTTCAGATTCTGAGGGATTTGATTGTAAAATTCAAGGTATGTGCTCGTTCTTTAATAGTTAACTATTTCTTGAACCATGGCATCACCTTTCAGTTAGACAAGAAGAATTCCAACAATGAACATCGCAATCTGTTCGTAGATTATGCCATTGGCCTCGACCCGGCTCCAGATCAAATTATAAAGTTTGATTATTTTAGAACACATTATGTATTTTGTTCTTTGGAACGCTTTTGAGCCGTAAACAGTGGTGGGTTTGTACAGATCTGCAGTTGTACAGGGTCTTCCCGCATAAAATTGAGCAATTAAATCTTTGCGAAGAACGGTAGGCAGACGTTGATAAAAAATTCGAATCAAAATTCCTGATAGAATAGAAAGTCAGGAGTAAAGAAGCTTTTATCCTACAAACTTTACCGACAACGACCATCTCACTCGATATAAACAATCCAAAAATAACCCTAATCGCATTTAGAAAGACATGAATTACTCCTCCAGTGGGCATGTTAGCCACAGTTTGTTAGGTGTATTTGTTCCTCTGTTTTTTTGCACAACCTACACGTTATTGCGCTATACCAATCTTCCAATGCCCATTCACTCTGCACCTGTCGAGAATCCTCTCAAGATTCGGAGTTTTTCCTGCTTCCTTGGTACATTCTGTAGTTTCTTTCCTTCCAAACTTTGCTAGAAGGTTCTTAAATCGTTTACCTCCAGTGAGGGAATTCGATTGGGTACTCGTTTTCAATTTGTCTTTTTTGGCGGAGTCATTGATAGTGTGTATCCGTTGTCCTAAAAGGCCTCAGGACATATCAGGGTATAGTAGTATCTATTTCCAGGGGCTAGTACCTCTTTCGTTGTCCACATGTCGTGAGACCCAGCAGAGAAAGAAGTAATTTTGCCTACCCAATCTATTTTAATGGCTGCTTGGCTATCTGACGTGATGGCTATATTCTGTTTTTGAACTCTTTGTTCAAATTGAACTGAGTAGATCTCTCAGTATGAACTTCATCCTGGAAGATACTGGTGTATGTTTGGGTTCTGTGTATTCGCTTTCAGGGTTCCCGCCCCCTCACCTTCCTACGTTCTCCGTCAGTGTACCAGCATATTGCCGTTTTGAAGTGAGGGGAACACTGAAGATAACCTTGTGACTAAAATATTATTTTAAACGACCAAACAAGTTTATCGCTCCATATTGAAAAAATAGATTTTACTATGCCATACAATATGACAGTCAAAGAACCGAACGGGAACAATAATTGAATTTAGTTAAGTCAGATTTTTGGAGAAAGCCGGAAAAGATGAGATATTGATAAAACGATCTCCCCTCAACCGGATAAGCCGGAAATGTGTCCCGTCGACTTTTGAAAGGAAATGTTTGTCTGATCCGCCCTCGGAGACAGGATACTCCCAATATCCTAGTCGCGCAAACAATAAATAAACCCCCTTAAATAGAATACGTAGGGGCTTGTAATAACTCTGTAAACGAGAACAACTAAACATATATTTGTTAATTATTCACTCTTACATTTATTGAATATAAAAAGGTTCTGACATTGGCATCGATGAAACCTGAGTTAATGGCTTCCTTTATTTATTAATGTATCCAAATTTTGGAAATAACTTTGCCAATATAAGGATCTTTGGGTATTTTTATTTGTTCCGTAGTTAGAGAAATGTAGAGAGCGGCGGTAGAATGTGATAGATATCCACTCTAGCAGGGAATAGAGAGAGCTCAGTTGAGTGAAGGACTTAACCTTGATTTTAAAAAATTTATTCCTCTAGTAAGAAAAATATTTATTATACGAAAAATGGAATTCTTGCCGGATTTGACAAAATACTGAAACATGTATTCGAAGACTATATATGACAAAAAACAAACTAATTTGGATAATCTGAATGTAGCGATATCTTGCTGAAAATAGTGCGTTCGCATGTGCCAATGGTTCCCTGAATTAACTTAATGACTGGAAAGTCGAGAGCAGGAGGTACGTACGTTCAAGCCTACAAGCGGCTTGAAAGCAACTGAAGGCGATTGCAGACGCTCATGCGTACTGACCTCATGAAATTAACTGCACAGGCGAGAACAGAACGTTTGTTCGAGGCGATGTGAAAACAACTGACAAAACATGGACAGCGAAAAATCATGATGTAGTACACCTACGTAATATTTCAGTTGCTTGTAAGGCTGTCAAAAAAATATAAGCGAACAAACGAAATGATTTTGGATCTATTTCAGTTTATATTTCATTTTATTAAAAAAAAATAGTTGGTTATAAATCACATCTGGCGAATAGAAATAATTGGTCCGTATCCGCATATCTGTAAAATATAGTTTATTTTCATGTTCATTAGAGTAGTATAACTGATCCAATCTGCACCACTTAGTTGTTGGGGTTAGTTAAAGACAGTTTAAATTCCTTTCTAATGTTTGATCCGGAAGACGTATGCGAAGGTATACGAAGGGCCGATCTTTTGTGCCAATTGACAATGGAACAGCAGGAAAGTTTAGGAGTTCCATTGTGCGCTCTGCATCAACTTTCGACCCCCTCGGGTAAAAAAATGATCACGTTAAGGGATTCGTCCCGGTGAAAAAAAGTCTTTAGGTAAATAAAGGTTAACTAAATAAATGACGGCCTGTCAGAACTGGAAAGGAGTTTATGCCGGAACGAATCCAGCCTTTCGCGAACCCCGATCTCTGTTTGCCTGTTTTTAAAAACCGATTAGGCCAGCCGAGGCCATAAAAATGATTTATCGCCCGATTTGGGTTTATCTTCAATTTTTGAGTTAGACCAGCTCTTTGAAATCGGTGAAATCATTTTCATAAATTATTCCGTACGCATCACTTTTACCTCAGATGTATTTTATGTATGCCAAAAGCTTATTTTAATTATTGATGAAAAGCTTAATTATTCATTATTCCTGTTTCAATTTACAGAAAAAATACGTCGTAAAAAACAACGAAGGAGGAAAACCTGATAATTATTATTGATTATCGATTATTTCGTTATGCCTATTATTACATTGTTAGTATGTCATTTTATGTTGATTTTAGTCGTTACGATAAAGGCTTTAAACATTTTTATCGTATTTGTAATTATTATAATTATTCCAACTAATAAACAATAACTCAGTATCAAAACCGCACTGAAGATAACAAGTCCCGAGACAAAGCACTGACAAGACTAACCCACAAGCCAAAATTCCACTATATATGCCAGTAGTCAGAAAAATACATTGGGAATGCAGGGCGAATAAGTATAAAAGACATACAAAGAACATACCCAGGACATTTAGGGGAGACGGAAAATCGAACTACGCGACTCGCCCCCACACACAACCACGGCGTACAAAAAGGACAAAAACGGAATTACCACAATGGTTACAGCATAACGAGCACGTAAAAAACAAGATACCTATATTATTTTCGCCATTCAAATATATACGTGCCGCATTCAGCTAATCACCGTTTTTTATATATGATATAAAAATTAATATATTTGCTTAATTCTACTTTTTAAATTTTTTTATTTAGTATATATCGGCACGCAACTATAGTTGCGACTGGGCAGTTGGGATTTCAGATGTAATCAGGATGTAATGTTACCTTCATTTATGGTAGTAAGGACCCCTTCCTTTACATTGCACGCAAACCCAATATTTGCTTTCCCTCTTTTTAATCAGATGACCAAATCGATCTTTTCTTATAGGATGATTCTGAGACTGGCTGACGGTAATGCTTGAAAGTATGACACGTTTAATGTGAAATTCGAATAAATTAGTGGAAGTTTTCCTCTCTCTATAAATGTAAGCCAAGCTTGAACAATGCTTATATTGGCAGCCCAAGAAAAAATTGCCTACCTAACACCATTTGTTTAAACTCTGATTCTAGGACTATAAGTCTGAAAAATCAGCTCTGCCTCCTTGTTTATTCTTCACGCCTGCTCCATTACGCACTACAGAGCTCATATGGCAAAAGCCTTTGTCCATCCCATCAACAAAACTTCCTATCTTCATTTTCCTAACTACTACCGTTCCATCTTATCTAATCTCTCCAAACTCCACGACGAGTTAGTCTACAAGTACCTAGAAAATTCCCTTATTTTTAATCCTCTCCAATCGGGCTTTCACTATCACTAGTGATCTCGACACCGCAATGGGCCAACGAAGAGCGACTACCGTAATTCTCCTCCGCCTTCGATTACATCGCCCATCCTATCCAAACTCGAATCCAATTCCTTCTCCAATTGCATTCAACGTTGGTTCCACTCCTATCTCACCAATCTTGTCCAAATTCCTTCAAATTCAATGAAGTCTAAGTTCATAATCATCTGATCCAGACTTCTCCTCGCATCCCTCTCAAATATACATTCTCTCACTATAAATAACAAGCCCATCGCCTTTCGTACCTCCGTGAAAAGGATTATCCTCGACCTCTCTTGGCACCCTTATATT
The DNA here is from genome assembly GCA_039619505.1 of Cimex hemipterus. Classification (NCBI taxonomy): domain Eukaryota; kingdom Metazoa; phylum Arthropoda; class Insecta; order Hemiptera; family Cimicidae; genus Cimex; species Cimex hemipterus. The sequence goes on along the minus strand of CM077114.1, from coordinate 12,034,662 downwards.
TCCCGCCGCTGTGTAGCCTCTTTCAACCTATTCCTTCGATCCTGGCTTCTCTTAGCCTTTCCACGCGTTAACTCTTAGTATTTTCCCTTACTTTTCCCTCTTTGATTGGTTATGTAGCATACAGGGGCTCTCGGAGGGGCAGAGGAGGCGCCTGGAGCGCATCATGAACTGATGTGTCAGAGCCGTATTCGGCTCCCACCGTGGTCCCGGGTGTCTCGTCTTTATTCGGATCTTTACTTCAGACCTCAGTATCCTGATCCTTCCTTTTGCAGTGCTTTCATACCTGACGTCCTCAGTACATCATACAATCCTTCCAATTTAAATCCTTTTTCCTTTCCTTCGTTGCCTAAACAGTGACCGTGAGCAGACTAAATGATAGGTGACGACGAAATTACATATTCAGTACATTTTAAATAAAAGTCTTTCCATCTACTATTCGGTTCCTCCTGTACAAAGCGTTTTGCTACCATTTCTTGGCTCCGTCCGTTCTTTTATAATAGCCGATTGATGTAAAATTTAAATTACCTTTTACTTACTGACCTGAGATTTAATGTCATTTCGCAGGTTGAAATTAAACTTTTCTCTCCGATGGTAGATGGCGGAAGTGTATTTAAAAATTTGCATTTAGCCTTTTTTTCCCTTTACTTTTTTTCTCGGTTACCTAAGCGGTTTTGCAATGGAATCCTTTAAATATGAAAAGAGTCGGTCTAAGTAACCCCTCCTCTAAAAGTTAATTGCTTTTGTCTTATTACAATTTCTCCGCTTTTCTCTCCTTTAGGCTCTTTTTCCTCAGTTCTTAATAACTGTCATAATGGCGAGAAATTAATCAACCCCACAAGCCATCGGCTCACAAAACCTACTTATTTACCGCTTATGCCTCTGCATTCTTATCATAAAACTGCTTCTTGAAGAATTATTATTGCAGATTGGTTTTTAGCTAAATCATATTAAAAACAAATACATAAAGAAGCAAAATGAAGATTAATATGTCTTCTTTAATGGTAAATGTTGTTTGTTGAAAGTAGAAATGGGGAGAGGATCAAGACTCGAGGCCTCGAGAATCACCCATCCCGGGGATGCCATATAGATAGAGTAGGGACATTATTCCACGTCAGAGGGTAAAGATTATGTGTTGGCTTTTCAGTGTTGACTTTGTTACTAATTAATGTTTTATATAAGCTTAAGCGCAGTCCACCGACTGTTCCAGCTTTTGTAATTTATTATAAATTACCGGCACGTCTCGAGAGTGAGCACCTCCGGTTGGGAGTCAACTTATCCCTCCTATCCAAACTCGACACCTATACTTTTTCCAATTGTACTCTGATGGTTCCACTCCTAGTTCACCAATCGACTCCAAGCCGTCACTATCCCCAACGGACGAATATCCTTTCTCCCATTAAAATCTGGCGTTTCCCCACGGTTCCTGAACTTCTCCCATCCCTTTTGGTATATACGTTAACGACCCCTCCGCCTTCATCTAGAACTGTGATTATCAACAGTATGCAGACGACTCCCAAATTTACCTATCCTTCCATCTACTATTGGCCATCCTAATGATCAAAACCGACCTTAAGGGGCTTAAAAAGTTCCTCAATTTCAATCCGTCATCGGTCTTAATCATCCGATCCAGACTTCTCCCTGAATCCATTTCAAATATACATTCTCTCACTATAAATAATAAGCCCATCCCCTTTCGTACCTCCGTGAAAAGGATTATCATCATTACCTGGGGATTATCCTCCACCAAAACCTCTCTTGGCACCCTTACATTTCTCAAATTTCCCGCTGCTGAGTAGCCTCTTTCAACCTATTCCGTCGGTCCTGCCTTCTCTTATCCTGTAAACTCCTAGAATCTTTGTTATTTTTCCTTCTTTGATGATAATTGTGGAGCACACGGGGTCTCTCGGAGAGGGGGCACAGAAGACGCCTGAGCGCATCATGTACGGCTGTATCAGTTTCGTTTTCGGCACCCCCCCTCCCCAGTCTCTAATAACTCGTATGTGTTCGGGTCTTTCCTGGCTCTTCTTTTCCTTCAGATCTCACCGAGGTCAGACTTCGGTCTTATCCGTCCAGCGGCCGAGGTTGGGCTCCGAGTGCTGTCAACAGCTAGGTTAATTCAGTACCCAGCATGCAGTTCCTGGATCCAAAACCATTCACTCACTCAGTCCATTAAATGCTTTTTCATCGTTTATGGTTGGAGTTTCAACGGTATATCAACACTCTTGACCTTAGATTATGTGATCGTTTTAATATTATGAATGTGGATTTTAATTGACTTTACATGTTTTAATAAATGTGGAACAGTAAAACACCATCGGTAGAGGTAATAAAAATTGAGAGATAGACAAAAGGTTAAGAAGCCTAGCAGCTAGCTTTGTGTTTTGTCACATTTGATGATGAAAATTTCTTTCTGATTTCTTCCTCAAATTAATATTAAAAATGCAAGGAAATATCTAATGTATTTGTATTTTCATATTGCCCGTTGAAGAATAATTTTCCGAGGTAAGAACTCATAAATGCAACCTAGTTGTATTTAAAATGAGGTCTCTGGCCACACCTCTTTTCAAAAGTTTTAACAAGCTAGCAAATTTATGAGTCGGAGTGAAATTTATAAAATATTCGCCACCCCTAGTCGCAATATGCATTTATGTAGATAAAGGCGGAGCTCCTCCCCCTACTTAGGAATCTGAAAATGTCATAAAATACAGGCATCCCTTTGACAAGGGGAATTCAAAGGTGAATGCCAACGGAATTTTAATTAGAAGGATTTAAAATAAAAGGACACGCGGAACCCGAAACGAGTTCAGCATTAATTTGGACCGTTTGAACTAAATTGTAGGTCGGTTAAATTTCAAAATTTATCTATGTTTTATTCGAATTTTGACCGTTAACCTTATGTTCACTCCTCAAATCTTTATCAGTTATTAATGAAGAGAAAATTGGTAGCTTTGAATTGGACCAGTGCCGCTTAATGGGACATAAACTGATAACCAATAAACTGATAGGGGTTAAAGCCGGAAATACACTTCCGTTTTAAATTATAACTACGCAGTCGAAAGAAAGTTGGATTATATAATCGGGATATAACTTGCAGTTTTAACTTTGATGTAATATCCAGTTTAACAGGTAATATGCTCTTGTTTTGAAATTATTTTACCCGATAGGTATTTGGCCCAAAGAAAAAGCTTCAGAGGTAGGTAGTAATATATTAAGGAAATTCCTGAGAACTCATGGAAAACAATTCAAAGAAAGGACGTTTTCTTTGTGAATGTCGTCGAGGGAAAAAGTCATCGGCCCTGATTCCCAGTGTATATAGCTCTTGTGGGGACAAATGGTCCGCAGGTTCTTGAGGAACTGTTAACAAGTCTCTGAGGGCTCTCCCCTCGACTTCCGATCGATTTCCAACCCTAACAAAGGGTGTCTTCGAATGGGGGAGCGTAGGCCGATGAAGAAAAAATATCGGATTTGCCGCCTCCCCCGGTGTACTTAGTGGTTACAACTATGCCTCTATTTCTGGGTAGACCCGACTCCTGTCTAGCAAGTATGTCGTAATTTCCGCCGTTACTTAACGGCTTACAAGTTTAGTCCATTACCTGAGCCGACCGGGAGACGCGACTTTTAATTCATGTAAATCTAGTAAAATTTACCCTTAAATGTTATTAATGTGACAGGAGAAAATGCCTTTATCACTGGGGGAATATCGTCCCTTTATGAGACACGATCACGGGAGGCCCGATTTATATCCTCATCTGATGTTTTTGATGAGCTTGCATATAAAAAATTACAAATGTAGAAAGAAGTACACCGTCGATTAAATTATTCGAATTATGATTTGACTATTTGGAGATTGTGAGTTGCGACCTAGTGTGACGTACGTGTTAGAAAAACATTTTCTTTATCATGCCAACGCTACATTCTTTATTGACATCATCTTCAGTTTCCTGGGATTTATAAACATTGTTTAAATTTTACAAATATCTGTAGGATGTGAAAAAAAAGAAGTTATACATTGCTAGAAAATTTTAGATTAAAAAAATATACAATGCTAGAAAATTGTTGATAAAAAAGAATGAATTTATACAATGCTAGAAAATATTAGAAAATTTAGAATAGAAATTATTTTCTAACATTGTATAAATTCATTCCTTTTTAAATCTAAAATGATTTCCAGGGTTCAAGAATGGTTTTCCCAGCTATTGCAAGGCCGTTGCACAGGATATGTTTAATCGGCTTTGACATTGGTTATTTGTTGATAGTTCCATTTTTGTAAAGGTGATACTTAACTGGAGCATGTACTGTATCAGAGTTTTCAATTCCTTTCTGTCTAGAAGGATTTCCTCTTTCTCTCATTGAGTTGTTTTTGGGAGTAGTCTTTTGTAAGCCTCTGCACGTTTCCTCACTTCCACGAGGGATACACGGTGTATTCAGTGATGGTCTCAGTTGTACGTTAAGCAATGAGGGTGATGAAACAAACACCCATATCGTCTTAGAATGCGAATCGACCGCTTAATGAAGATCTAACCTGGGATATAATGAAGGATTCATTTACCAGAGAAAGGAATTACAGCAACTACAGCCAATGGCCTAGTTCTCCTACAAAGAAGGAACGATACGAAACAACCACTGAATGTAGACATAACCTGGGATACAACGAAGAATTCCTTTCCTAGAGAAAGCAATTGTAGCAAGTGTAGTAATGGCCTAGTGCTCCTTTAAAGAAGGATAGAATCTATTGCTCTGAACTAAAGAACTAGGAAAGTACAGCAAGTCGTTGTACCAGGTACATCCTCCTCACCTTTGCCTCATAACAAGTAATTTTTCTAACTGAATTGCAGTTTTGTTAGGAAAGCTTGTTTTTATTGCATATAATTATATTACATAAGTTAAGGGCGAATTTAGGTATTGCAATCCTGCCATTAAAACGCTCGACCAATGCTAATATAAAGGTAAGCGTGACACCAAATACCTTTTAGATTGCAGATATAATAGTCTGAATTCATCGATATTTCTTGCTTGTTCAGGGCTGTTCATATCGCTTAGCCGATTATTGCCGGTTATCTGATCTGTGTTCACGGTGTATCGCGTATCATGTCCGACTATCCGAATTCCACCCAAACTATCACATGGCATGTAAGCGTGAATTACGCGATTTACCGCTTTGAAACACCCAACTCCGACACGTTGACTTCGGATCTAATTAAAATCAACTCAATTAATGGATTAGAGTCGTTATTTAATTACCGAGGAAAAGTGGTAGTTGAAATTGGTTCAGATGTCTTCCAAAGGGCGGCCGGCTTTTGTGCCGGATAATCCTACAAGAGGCATTTGGAAGCGGTTCCACAATAATCTCGGCTCGAGTCAATTATCCAATCCCGTCTATTAACATCACAACAAGTTTATAAGGCGCGTGCTATCCTGATAATTCGCCTTCGAATTCCCTCTCCTGTTCGTATCTCATCTCAAATCGAGAAAGGTCTACCTTGACTTTTGAAGACGTCAAACGAGAGAATGAAAGCTAATTTGAAAAACCTGCGAACGCCGATGTCAATTATGATCCGATCACTTTCTCGATGAGCAAACACGTGACTCTCTTAAACTAAGGGTAAAGCAGAAGGAGAGACAAGAATGCCATAGGAAAAAGGGGGCGAATCAACATGACAAAAGAGGGGCTCTTTGAACGTGGTCAGAATTTCAAACTTTATTTACGGGAATGGAGAGAATTATTAGGTTAGGCCCAGGTCCATCACGACATCAATTTGAAACTATGAATAATTTTTTAAAAATAAGATAACAAAAATTATTATGCAAAGAATGATAAACCTATGAGATGGTCATATCTCATCCCTTAGTTCGATTCATTTAAAAGTTGTTTTGTTCGATTCGACAGGAAAAATACATAAGAAACTACTTCAGCAATTTTCGGTTATCATATTTTTATACAATGTGAGGTATTTTCGGCATAAGACCTCTTTGGTATAAATGTGCTTCGTTCATTTGATAAAAAAATCTGTAAAAATATATACAATACGTAATGAGATACAATATTTATCATCTGCACATATCTTGCGGGGAGTCAACAACCATTGTTGCTCTCCCAGCTTTCTAGTTAGTTATTTATGGACTATTCGTAAAGAGGTCCAGAGACATTCTCCGACAGGGTCAGCCTACCGAGAAGACAACGTGTTTATAAAAAATAGAATCAACAAGTATTTATTGTAGATTGTAAATACTGTCGGCGTGGTCGTTTGATGGAGTATATGTGAGTGAGATGATAAGGAAACCTTGCAGTTTTCACCAATCAGGCAAAACAGGCCGGTAAGAGGCAAGTTGACGTTAGTTATACACGACAGGGACGTCAGAAGGGGTCGCTGGGGAAACGGTGATTGTGGTCTCATGGGCAATGTAGAACAGGCAATCAGGATTTCTTGACGGTTGCCTTCTCCTTTTACGTCGTCGGAAGTCGAATTGAATTACGTCTCTACGCGAATTGTTCCTCCCTGCAATATGCATTCGAAGATTAAGGCCTCGGGGCACTTCGGTTGTTTATCAAAAATTGGAATTTCCTATCATCCCGTCAAATGTCATCGGAAGTATCTGGCCAAAAATGTATGCTCGTATTTTGAGATTCCTTGGTAGAATGAATCGAAGCCACGATAGCTCAAGTGGTAGAGCAACGGCGTATTTAGCTAAGGTCGTGGGTTTCTAAACCCGCTCTTGACACAGGCTTTGCTATCTCAACCAATACCTTACTTAAAGATTAATTAACTGAAAAGAATTTATGTGGTCAATCGGACCACGCAGCGTAATGCATTTAATGATTTGTATGTAAAGTGTGGTTGAAATTAAAATAAAAAAATTGTCACCAGCGGAATTCGCACCTACGACCTAATTTTTCATTCCACCACACTTTACATAAAAATTAGAAATCTATTTCTATAATTTCTTTGATTAATAAATATGACCAAATAAAAAACATGGTACACTAATGAAACTACTTTTCAAAAAAGAAGTCTCCTATTCTGTCTTGAGATGCCTTATTTGATTGTACGGTGTGTCTATTGGACAAGACTATTCCGTACAGTTAGTTGATTGTGGTAAATTTTCGAAATTGAATTTTGGCCAAATGGAATTATAAGGTTGTTGTGGAGTGTAGTAATGGAGACATAATATACAGCTTTTATAATTAATCTTAGGACTTTAGATAGAAAATATTGGAGTCGTTGGATATTGGAAGGTTTAACAGTTTCCCACAGTTCTATTCGGCATGTCTAAAACGTTTGTAGTAGCGTTTTGTATATTTTTTATATACAAAACGTTTTTTTTGTATATTTTTCTGGCTTGGCTTGTTCTGTAGAGTAGACAGTGGCGTCAATTTAGGTCTTAGTGTTGTATGCTCCATATTAAGCGTATTTCTAGGTAGAAGTTAAGGTAACGAACGTAATTGGATTTTGGCATAGGAAAATCGTAGCAGTTTGTACGAAGAAATTTTCTTCAGAGTGTATATTTGACAGACGTTACTTGCTTTCATTTATCTTCATTTGTCTACACAGTCGGTGACTCTATATGTCTCTGCTGATCCACCGGAGCAACGCAGGATCGGGGTTAGAGGTTAGTATACTACTTACTATATAGCACATCCAAGGTTAGGTGTAGTGGGAACATCTAGGATATAAATGATTGGTCCTAGCGCATTGCCCTGTGGTACCCTCGTTGCCTATCTAAATCTAAAACATCATAGACGGCTACCGCTGAGAACTGTCTGGAAATTTTATTCACTTTTTACATTCTTTTCCATTTAAATTTTTAAACTTTTTTCCTGTATTCTTCAGTGAATGTGGGGGAATTTGGGTAAAGCGACGTTCGTAGGATAAATTGACGGTTTATTAATAGTTTTTGGTTTTGTATGATCGTAAACTTCATTTCGTTTCTTTCTGTTTTATATGCGAAAATCTTTTCTCTTTCTTTTTTTCGTAGGCAAAAGTCGAATTTGTCGCCTCGATGCTTGAATAATGTAAATATCATTCGGGACCGATCCTGGAACGATTCGACGATTCGGAGGGAAACGGGTAAATAAAATATCTCTGCTTTCTTCCCCACTTCACTTTCCTGTTCATTTCTCGCTGTTGAACTCAGAGTTATCACTCTATCTTTACGATCGACCATGATACACCGCACACTGATTTGAAATTTAATTACTACATAAAAAAATATAAAAGGGTAAATCTCCAAGACGAGATGATTCTTGCAAACGATCCTGAAAGAAGACTGTATATTAACCCTATAGGTAGGAGTATGTGACATTAGACCTTAACTGGCTTGCTGTTTACCTTGAACTAGATAACTCCGATTTTCAAAGGTACGACATGTATGATCACAATTAATTATACTATATTAATAATTATTTGGAGATCATGAGGTGCGGTCTGGTGTGGTGTTTTAGAAGAACATTTTCTTTATCGTGGAACGTTTCGATCTTTATTAAGATCATCTTCAGGGCTCAATAAAGATTGAAACGTTGGCACGACAAAGAAAATGTTTTTCTAAAACCTACGTCACACCAGATCGCAAATCACGATCTCCAAATAATCATTAACTATAGGTCACTAAACACAACAAATATTGTAAATTAAGTTCATTTCGGATCGCTTTTAGATATTTTTAGACCTATTTTTTAATTATTCCGACTTCCAATGAGCCTCCTTCACATAGGGAAAGAAACATGTTAGAGTTCCTTGGGGATCGGTCAAAAGTTGCGTTTTGATCCGAATCGAAGTCTGTCTAATGAATAGCTCATCATTCTCAGCAAACTCTGGAAGTAACATACAAACTTGTATTTTTATCAAATAGGCATCATAACTGCATAGGAAAAAAAATGCAATACACTATCGGCAAACCAAAAATACATGGGAAGGACATGACAGATAAAAGGTAGGTACAAAGAACGTTTCAGGTCATTTAGGGACAAAGACGGAAAATCAAACTACACGAACCACCCCTACATAAAACCACGACATGAAAAAAAGTAGAAGCATACAATATACAACGAATAAATAAAAATAAGTACACAAATGAACAGGCCATACACATCATTTACACCAATTAAAACATGTCTTCAGGCAATTTTTTACAATAAAAAGTCCGACAATTCTCGAGAATCACACAGTTGAGCTCCGGGTGCTGTCAGCTGAATAAACAGAACTCACGCACGGAAATCCAACACTAAAGATGACGAGAGGCCGAAAAAAAACAGACTTACCTAGCGAGAATATGAACGGAACTAGGTAGAAAAATTGACGATGAGTGTTGTCTTCGTACAGGGCTACTTTGGCCCAGGGGACATTGAAGATGGCGCAATGCCGAAACGCGTTTGATTAATTAAAAACTAAAAAAGCGAGTGTAGACGGACCCATTAAGTAACCGTGTGCAGGTTCAACATAGGTAGAAAAGGATCGTCATATTGCCGACTTTAAGGAAATCTCACAGGTAATAGATGAGTAGATAACAATCAAATTTTCTTGATTCGAGCGCTTTAATTAGAGATGTGTACGATGCTATTGTCAACAAGGAATTTCCTTAGCTATTATGGTGATAGTCTGACGTGCCCAAAACCTCCTACTTGCAACTTAATTGCATCGATACATCTTTCTTAGAGTGGCAAATGTGATGTGGGACACCTGAATAAAATGACTTTTTTTGGCATTGCGGACATATTTTAACCCAATTGATGGCAGACCTCAGAAATGAAGTTTCACGCGATTTTCCAATCCTTCGACCCGCTTTCTCGAATTTACTAAGCCCACCCGTGTCAATTTTTGCTTATTCGCTGGAAAAGAAACATGAAGGAACTTCATGAACTTTTATGGTAGGGACCGAACTGACGATAGAGGGTAGTAAAGACGAACATCTGGCAGTAGGACGAGCGGCTATTACACTGTAGTTTAACGCTCAACTTTACGACAAAAGTTTATGTAACAAAATTAAAGAAAATTCAACCCAGGGGGAGATTTTGTTAACCACATTTTGATAAGACAGGACAGGTACATAAAACCTGCTTACTTTTATCTATGCTGAATATTCCATATTCGTCGGACACATCGACGGCACAAAATTACCATGTACAACGATCGAAGTTCCTGAAAACCTTCTTTTGTGATAACAGAAAAAATTGTAAATTATTATACTATTGTATACATGATTCTATGTTTTTCTCACGTTCTATTTAATTACTCTCAAATTTCAATTGTATTAATTGAGTGTAAACCGTGCAAAGTGAATACAGGGGATGTAAGTTTAATCAAATTAAACTTGAGTTGGAATAATTCGGCATGTTAACTTTGTTTGGCCCATTCTTACTTTGCCACACGGGCCTAGGTGTATGCGTACACTGTACTTCAGTTTCTCCCCATGTTGGCCTTGCTCAAAGTTGCCTCATGTAATTTACCTTCATACTACGACCGTTAAGTCCTTTCTTTGGGTCACCTCCATAGGGAAACGTTAAAACATTCTTAACAAAAAATCTAATGTACCTTGGAAGAATCTTGTTGAAAAGGGTACTAGTCAGTAGTTAGTTTGAAAACGAACATTTCGATTTATTAAGCTGCTAAAGAAGAAATTCATTATGTTTAGAAGGGGGCATCATTTAATCAATGTCAGATCTGCTGGTGATAAATGCCGGGAAGAGGTCATTTTTCTTCCAATGTAAAAGCACATTTGTATATAAACAAGCTCTTTATTTCTTAAAACCATTGACCTGATTATTAAAACGTTGGTAACTTACTTAAAACATTTTTTACGTTGTACAATTTTAAAATAAAAATTATTATCATCACAAATCTTTTTATGACGTGCCATTGGTTGTTGCAGACCACACTGTTTGCCAGTTTTACGCTTTTGGTCTCATTTTTTAAATGTAGGTTAGAGGTGTCTTTGTGAACATAATAGACATCAATTGGCAATCCAGCATATGCCTTAACCCAGGAAGTGTTGCAATGGAGTTTTTCTTCTGTCTTAAAATTCGCAGAAATCTTCTACCATTTCATCTCCATTCTTTATTCAAACTCGCCAACCACCATCCTTCCAACCTTTTTCTCATTTCCAATGATAGTGAAACTAACTAATTTGATTAGAGAATAGCTAGGACACATAGTAATACTGCCAAAGGGTAGTTTCATTACTCTTGTGTATTTATTTTATTGTGTACACTCATAGCTACTTTTAACCATTAGTTGAAGGTAGTTGTAATATTTAAATTTAAAAAAAGAAACTTGTTTTGCACATGGTAAATTCATCTTTTGTGTAGACACATCGTTCTCCATTCATTTTTTCAGTTCGCGGTCTTATTTACTAAAATAATTTATTATGTCTATTTTTTGTTGTTGTCGAAAGTTAACTAAAGATAGACTTTTACCTCTATTTATAGTACATAGTCGATAACTAATAATAGATTGATACGATTGTTCATACAATAATTATACTAGAGATGTTTCTTCGAATTTTTGATATATTTTTCTTCTTTCTCATTGTCTCAGTGCTCATTCATTGATTTATTAAAATATCAAAAATCTCTTTGGGTTTTCCGTGAGATGTTTGTTCGGATTTAAAATCGATCACATATGGGCTTGCTAATTTCTCTTCAGAGAACATTTTGACCGCTACGGTCATCAATACTGGTACATTAACGTCTGTCCTTATTCCGAACGATATTATATTCGATTTTTAGTATGAATGGAATTAATTTTCGTATGTGTATTAGATATAAATAGAGAATCCGATGTCGTTTTGGATTCTTTATTACCCCTTCTGACCTGATTTGATAATCTGTAGAAGTTAAATTGCTAAGGAAAATTAAAAAAAAATGGAACGAGTATCTACACTGCATGCATATACATCTGTACATGGATATGTCTTATGATAGCTATTTAAACACACTCGCAAATAATCAGGGAACGCTGATTTATTAATTTTAGGATCGTTTTTATTTGGAAGCTCATTACAACCGCGTCGCGTCATAAGAATCAGGCGCGTCGCGTAATACGCATCAATCGCGTCGCGTCATAAGAATCCATCGCGTCGCGTCATAAGCGTCACACGCGTCAAAAACGTCAATCGCGTCGCGTCACAGGCTTGAGGTTATATCTTTTGATGTTATCCCCATAAATGTTTGATGGGGTTCAAGCCTGGAGAACAGACTAAGATCCTGATGTTACGTTCTCCATTGTAATTCCCGCCCACACCATCACTACGATGAAAAAATTTTCTCTGGGAAAAATTACAAGCTTCGTTCCTTCCATTTCGCCTTCTCCACACTCTTTCAAGCCCAACTGGAGATCGTGGAGCGAATGTACTTTCATCTGTAAAAAGTACAGCAGATCAATCGTCCAAAAAGCAATGACTGTTTTCTCGAGCAAATGCGAACCGTGCAGCTCCAGGTTTTCTAGTCAATATTACGGACGAAAATATATCAGTCCATAATGATTTAACCTTTTTCCATCAGTGCGTTCAGAAATGTGAATACCTCGAATTTCTTGGAACTGTTAAGTGCTTGAACAACAGTAAAATGCCAGTTTCGCAAACTTCTCAAAATCAAAAAGCGGCCATCCTGTGGTTCTGTTACCATAGGAATGGTAAACCCCTAACTATCCCTAGGGCCTACAGTACGGAGTCTTACATCGGGCCCAGTTTCTCGAAAACGTCTAAAGGCATCTCACAGAGTTTCGTAGGGAATTCCGGTGGCAATAGCCGCATACCTGATGGAACATCCATCATTAAGTGCTACACCAAGCCTAACATCCCCAACACTAATTGGCCTTCAGAATTCAAATGACTGAATAAACATTTTAAATTCGGTAAAAATTTAACATTGAAAAATCCTTCAACCTTGTTTTGGTTTAAGGATTAAATGTGCTTACATCTAATTGATGTTTCCTATTTAAAACATAGCATAATCAAATATTTATTGACAAAAACAATTAAACATGTTAAGGACAGAAATTTATTTTATTGAAAAAACGATTTAGAAAAATCAATTGGGTGGAATTTTTTGCCTGTCAGTTAGTTTTAAGTGATATGTAAAAGGGACAAAAACACTTCATATGCTTATTTGCTGCAAAACTGTCTCATAGAATACTCCAGTGCTGAAACAGAGCGTATTACCCTTTAATCTGTAGAACACATAACGTTGCCGGGTAGCTCTTAGCCGTTGTGGGATCCGATTATAAATAAACCTTTTAGCGGCGGTTTGAAATCGTAGGCGGTGAAAACAGGAAATAAGTTTAAAAAGTGCTCCTTAATTTATACGGGGGTCGCACCTGGGACGGCAAAATTATGGTAAACGGTTCCACGAGACCGGCGTTATTTTCCAGGGGATTTCTTTCTGCGCTGGCAACACTGACGGCGGCCTTTAACGGCCATCCTTAGCGTGGTAATAATCATGCTAAAAGAATTTACTGGTTTGTTAAAAAAAAAAAAAAAAAAAAAAAGACAACGAACAATTACTTGACGCCATCCTCCAGAGTTCAGTAATGTTTTAAGATAGAGTGCTATACTCCCTTCGTAATAGTTTGTATAGTAGTTTTCTTTTTTCTTCTATTTTAGTTTATGATAACCATTATCGATAAGCAGATATGGTGAGATGCGGCCTTGTGTGATGTAGGTTTCAGAAAAACCTTTTCTTTATAGTGCCAACGTTTCGATCTTTATTGAGATCATCTTCAGGCTTAAATTGTTTGTATTCTGTGTACTTGTGCCATTCTTGCGTGTCGTATTGAGAGTGATCACTAAACACCGCACATTTTTTTCATATATACATTCATTATTAAAGAAGAACTGGTATAGTTGTGGGACTGAAACCTCAAAAGTGTGCATTCTACAGTATTATGGCAGTGTGTACTTCAAGGATTCCTAATTTCCCGCCCACACGCAGTTTATTACCTTCTTTTGGAACCTGCATAACAGTGAGGAGAATTGAATACTCAAATAGCTCACAAAAACAGGCCGGCGTCACACAAGGGTGTATTCTTAGCACTGTATACTATTTGTACTGCTGACATTCTTATACATCCCAACAACATCATCACCATTTAACTTCCAACCCGAGTGATACCCAAGTAACAACCAGACACACTATCCAATATCAAAAATAATGCATAAAATGGAGAAACCTGTATATTTACATTTAAAAATAGTTGATTGTACTTCCACAAAGACCTACGACTATCATTCAGTACGCGTGTATTAGATCAATAAAAGCCGGCTTTCTAAAAGGGAGCATTTTCAGACCTATTTTGTTCACCATGTACACAGATCCTAAACGTCTCGATAACGAATCTAGGATCTTCCAACATCCAAGAACAATTTGAACTATTACTGTATTGCTAGTTGACTCTACTTCCAGATTAAAGTATCCTTTCTTTCTCCTAAACTCACTCTCTTCTTCATTTGATGCACCAGTCTTGGATAGGTTAAAAAAAAGCGTGTATGTTTAGGGCTTTACTTATTATATGTTTTATATTTTAAACATTTTTATTTTCATGCTCAACTTTAGTAACTCGGGTTTTATCAATCTAAAAAGAATGTATTGTACAATTCAAAATGGTTGGTGAGTTAATAATAAATTAGCCTGTAAACGCCGAAAGATTAAGGTTAATTTAATCATTAATTTTAATTTGTTTTGTTTAACAATCAGCACTAACGAATTCATAACAAAATGCTAATGGCAACATCATTTATCTTTTTCGTTCTGTATCTTTTTGTAAAACTTTTTAAAAATGAAATGTTCGAATATTCGGATTCGTTTATACAAAGTTTATACTAATAGAAGCTTTATATCCAATGTATTAGGACTTAAATTTAAACAAAAATTCACTATTTATCTATTTATGCTATTGCTAACCTTGTCTATTGTAAACGGGTGTTTAGCGTGTTCGACTCTCGGCTCGTAGATCTAGTGGTAATAGGTTCGATTCTCACCGGCGCCCCTAGAATTTTCTTTCAGAAGTACCTCTTCATGGCTAATTTGGAAAGCATTAAAGCATTAGCTAAGCGTACCCAATAGAACTATGTTGGATAAAAAATTATCCAAATTTGATTTCTCGTTTCTACACTATTCCAAATCATTTCGTTTTGTACACGGATTTATTACAGCTAACATCATATCAATTCTGAATATGTTCTTTGGCCCTTATTTCCTTTATAGTTCAAACGAATCCACTGCACCGACCTATACTTCAAACGTATTCACTACATCAACTTATTCTTCTAATATATCCGCTGCACCGACCTATACTTCAAACATATTCACTGCACCGAACTGTACTTCAAATTTATACACTCCACCGACCACCTTGTATCCTTTGCCGGTGACACTTATTTATATACCAGGCCACGATACGTCGGTTTGCTTCGCAAGATCTGCATCGATATCACATCTGTAGCAAAATGCTGGCGACAATGGAAAATTAAGATAAAGTAATTGCGACCACGTTTCTTCTTCTTCTCTCCGAGGAAGTCTACTACAATATTCCTATCCCCAAATCCAACTTCAATCCAGTTTAAATATCAAAAAAATGAGTTTAATCATGTAAATAGCTTTTCTGCTTATATTTTTGTACCATAGGATTTATTGTTGTAGCTCTATAGTTGGGAGTTGGCTGAGGTTTATGTGTATTATTTGTGTTTCTGCATGTCTTTTACTAGTTTTATTTTATAGTTCAACCCCCCAAACTTTCTGCTTGTGTAATTTGCATAAAATGGTCTAAAATAGTCTACTTTCTGTATTTACGTTATCAAGATTAAAGCCTGGTATTATAAATGAATTTTCCCGGTAGTTGTAATGTTGTGCTCAATTCCCCTTGTCTCATTAATCAAGACTTAATAATGAAATAAATAATTTCATTAAATAATAAATAAACGTATAATATTCAAAGCTAATAAATAATTGGTAGGCTAATAAAAAAAAACTCATTTTGACAGTAGGACAACTATAAACCGTCCCATGACCATCTTCCTGCAGTATTCTTGTCCGGCTTGATAATGTAAAATTTCGGAAATCACCTAGCAATTTCGTTCATCATCTGGTAACATAAATTTTAGTTAATTTTCGTTTTGATGGATTTTTCTAATTAATAGGCCGGCTGATCCAGGGCCAGCGAAAGAAAAAAAGAGACAGCGGAAGTCGATTGTCTTGGCGGTTAACCGCAAGAGAGGTGAATCTAAACAAAAGAAACCCGGAGAAAAAGACAAATCCGAGGGGAGCCCCTTTAGAAACCCATTTTAGACGGTAAGACGGAGGTAGAATGTAGTCTTGCGTGAACCCTGAGAATTGCGTCAAAGCATGTCTCGCTATGTAAAACCGTTCTCCTGCTGACAATAAATTATTTGATTACGTTTTTATTCAATTTCCAATGCTGGTTTCAACAGTCTGACCTGTACATTTACTTAAACGTTACCAGGAAATTATTCTATCAAGTACATATTTAGCAATATTGCGTTTATTTAAAAAATATTATATTTATACAAATATATTATAAATAGATTCTACGTTAAAAATGGAACAAAACGTCTTAATTAACTATAGTCCTAATCTGAACAGTTTCGTAGTTTTCCTCTTTTTCAGATGTTATAAGATTTCACGACCTTATTTCAAAGAAACAACGACGACTCCAAAAACTGACATTTTTTGACAAATCTGGTATTGAAGACTACGTTAAATTTCCTCCTGATAAGATAAGATAGATACTAAACTTTAAACGATCGTGAATTTGAGTTCTGGTAACGAGAACTTTGAAAAAAAATTTTTTTTCATAGCCGAAAAACTTACTAAGGTGATTCTGAACTATTTTCAAACCTAGAGGCCAGCAAATTCCAGAAAACCTACAGCATTTAACACTTTACTTTTTTCAAAGATGAAAATTCGTTGATGGATTGGTAAGGTGGACAAATAAATAATAAAAATGAAAAACCTAAGGAAATTTTGAATGAATTTATTAAACGTTTTTTAATTTTGATTCGAAATGTTCTCGCTCCTCTGCAATGTATTTTCGACGCCCTGCCTTCGCATTAAATCCGCAAAACCTGTACATGAGATGTACATCTGCGAATTTTTCAATAGAAAGCCATAGTGATACCACATAAATGACTAAAAATGTTTTGAATCTTTTTTATTCAGGAGTATTAGTATTAATTAATTAATCCTTTATTCAAAATTGCAGTCGTGTTGGTAAATGAGTTGTAACACGTACTATATTTTGGTTTCGAACCCAAATTCTAAAAGTCAGCCACGGTTATAAAACCTTTTCTCCGCCAATTTCATCTTCTTTGAAAAATGTAATTAAAAATATATTTATACTACAAAGAAGGATATTAAATGGAGTACGTTTCTGAAATTTGTTGGCCTTTAGGCTTGTAAATAGTTTAGAATCACCTTAACAATTTTTTCAACTTAGAAAAAATGTTTTTTCTATGTCCTCGCTACCAAACTCATAACTCACGAAGGTTTACAAGTTTATTATTTATCACATCGTATTGGAAATTTAACTTAGTTTTATAGTGATATTAACGAGTTTTTCCAAAACTTTTTTATCATTGTTTATTTGAAGCCATGTCTTGAAATTTTAAAAAATTAGAAAAAGGGGAATAACTCGGAATCTGCTCAGATTCGGACCGTAGTTAATTAGGGCTTTTTGGTTTCATTTTCAATGTAGACTCTATTGGCAAAGTAACACGAGAAACAACCTGTTCACACAATTTCTTGTTACACTCTGTCAATTAAGTGACAGTAGAAGTTACTTGAATTTTTTTGGTTATAGAAATTATTAGTTAATTGCTTTTATTTTGTCGTTTTTCTTCGGTTTCATATAAAATAGTTATAACTTTAAAAAATTTACTTGAAATATTTTGATAGTTTAAAAAGTTCCTTGACTATTGTACGGTTCAAGTTATGTTGTGTCCTTCATATTTTTCCAGAATAGATAGAAAATAATGAATGGTTTTGCTAACTTTGTAATTAAACTGTTGGAATAGTTGTTTTGTTAACAATTCATGGATAATTAATAATAAAAATAATATTACAATTATAAAGAAGGGTAATAATTATCCCTAATATGATTCTTTTTCTAATATTTAAGCTGATAATCTTAAAAATTTAAGTCGCCTACTGACTAGAAGCGTCGTGACAAATAATGAAGTATTATAAAATAATAATATACTTTCACACCGGCCCTGTATGTGCTGTGTATTTATTTTTTGTAAAGAGAAAAATCCACGATTCCGGTGGTCTGTTGACGTGTCGTTAATTAAAATGTACGTCTTAAGAAGTAGGTTCTTTCGGAAGTCCATCATCCGGGTTAAATTTCGAAGTAAATCGGTATGAATTTTGTCGGGCCTTTGTAACATAAGGCTCGAGATTTTGAAGGGAAATCTAAATATACCTTTGTCGTAAAGGCAATTTGCAGGGATCGTTATGCCACTTGTAGTTATATCTTTATAAAAAATGTTCCCTCGGCCGCCGTTTTGTCCGGAGGACGGTAGTAGTTTCTTGTTTTGACTATTCCCTTATGCCGTTGTTTTATATTTCTCCCTCATTTCCTCCAACTCCCCGCCGTCTACCAGTCTCGGGGCCCTGCATTATTTACAAGACTACACAACCCTTTGGGATTCGTCTCCTACAAACTGAATATAAATTTACAAACGCGGGCTTACGTTCTCGTAGTAAGTGGGGCTCGTTTTTATTTCATGCTCCGTAATAATCTCCGAGAGGAGAAATTGATTTTCTTCTCCGTTCTGGTCTTCTCAATCTCTAAGCGAGTATCGATAGCTGTATATTGCACCCGATGTAGAATGAATTGAATACTTTTTCCAGAACATCGCACAATACCCAGCCGGATGTTGAATGAATTCACGGTTGATTTCTTGTCATCAGTTTCGGGTGAGCGGCCATGTTTTTCCAGCACCGTTGGAAATCCGTCATGTTTTTACAATCAATTAACAACATATGCAATTATTTTTCAGTCTCAGTTTATAAATGACATTAATGCCTTTTTATGTGCTACCATGTGTGTGGTTAATATGGTAACCATCTTTTTTACTATTTCAATGTTGTACACCTGTATCAAAACCACAAAAATTTAAGTAGATAATTTCTAAATGGAATCAAAGCCTAAGAGGACATTTTGAGCCAACCTTCTTGATAGTACATTATTAGCGGGAATGGTTGGAGTTGTTATGGAGAATGACATTGTTCGACCATGCTCCGAATAATATTGAGTATTTTGGTGGAATGGTTATATCCATTCGCATTATGTTTCTATCGCCTGTTGTTTCTATGCCAATATATTGGGAAAAAATGTATTTATTAGCGTGACAGGAAGGTTTTTGTAATCCCGCCCTGAGGAATATTGAATTTTTTTTTTTGGGGGGGGGGGAGTGAACGTGACGAGTCGTGTCCGCGTTTCTATTAAATGTTGTATGTATATCAATTTATTGGACAGAATGTAATTTATTAGAGTAACAAGAAGGTTTTTCTAACTCCGCCCCGAGGAATATCGAGTTTGGAGGAGTGAATGTGATCGGTTGCGTCTATGTTTCTATCGGGAGTAGTGTCTATGTCAATTTACTGGATAGAATAAGCAGAAATAAATGAAAAGTATGGAGTCAGTAACGAAATCGAGACTCAAATCGCTGCAGTTTAAAAAGGAAATACGTGTGGAAATTCAGTAAAAGAAGGGAAACATTCAAAAGGCTGACGATGATATCAGCTCTTTGTCTGCCCATAAACCTCCACATTATGTAGAAGTTGGGTATCCTTTCAAGAATTGTTCATTCAGTACTTTCATCAATGGCAAAAGCAGGTAGTGGGCCCTACCCGTTTCGCTAGTTTTGCCTTTGTTCAACCGGAAATAGCAAAATGCCAAAACTCGTCTGCAAAACCAGCGATACGCACCGGCTTAAATTATATATGCTTTCTTCTACGTCGTTCCGATGAATTCAGTCTGCTTACTGTCGCTGATTTAGTATGACAGCATTTCACTATCTTAACTTAACACGCACGAATGAAAGAAAACTGTGTAAGGAAAAAAATACAAAACTTATCACTGAAGATGAAGGAATGTTTGAATGGACGGACCAACTCTCAGCGAGTACAGGCGGACAAGACTAACCCCAAATGACGAATTATAATATACCAACGTCGTAAATAACGTACTGGTAAAGCGTTTTATAATTTGGTTGCGTCTGGTGAAAATGGAAAATCAAAAACTGCATTCAGAAAAAAATAGCGTTCGAATCTTGCACATTAAAACCCTTTTTAACGGACAATTTTTGCATTCCCCGGCAAAATCTTTAATAGTTTTAAACCTTATATAATGGAATCCCTCCATACTAATTGCGATAGTTGCCGTCAGTACCCATCAATTAAATAATAATTGAATAATTCGCCCTTCTACAATGGAGGTAAATGATAATTTATCAAAATTCCATGTGAAAATTTTTTGGCTCTTCCTTCTCCCAGTGAGGTACTGCGAGAGTGACATGCGATGTTTGCTCTTCCCCTCAGTGAAGTATTGCGAGACTGATATCTCCCAGTGAGGTCTCATGAGCATGTTATCCTCTAGTGACGTATTGCGTGCATGATACGCCATCTTAGTTCGCTCTTCCCCCAGTAACGAATTTTAGCATGATATGCGATCATGATTTGTACTTCCCCCAATGAGATACTGCGAGCCTGATACCTCCCAGTCAGGTACCGCGAATGTGATATCCCCCAGAGATGTATTGCGAGTATGTTACGCGATCTTGGTTTGCTCTTCCCCCAGTGAGGTAGTGTCTCTGTACTCTTTAGTTTTCACTTTTAGACTGAAGTTCAAAGAATTAGTTGGGTAAAACGGTAAACGGCGTTGTTTTTAATTCGTCTTGGTGGCGTCTCCACTTCACACAGGTTGCGACATCCTCATTCGCATAAATCCGTCATATACATCCCACTTCATTTCTCATCGAGCATGGCAGGGATTACCAGTTACGCTGAACTACTTTGTGTCGCCTTATGATCAATAACATACATAATTTCATATCTTTACTCGATATTCCGATACAAACATGGTAAAATTACGTTTTTGTCATTCCGGTGATCGTAAGGGACCCATCTAAAAAAATTTGTAGGAATCGGACGATTAAATATCTAGACTACCTTTTACATCCCAACAAACTTTCTCCCTTTATTGTAATAGTTTGTATTTATGCTAAACTTTATTTTTATTGTACATATAAGTTTTTATCTATAGAAGAACAATTGAACATAAGACCTTAATCAAACTTGGGTATCATATTTGCATTGAGATATTTCAAAGAAACATCAGTTTAAGGTAAAATATATTGCTCAGCTGTATTAGCAAACGTAGAGGCATAGTAATTAATGTTCATCCTTTTAAATCTGTGTAAGCCCTGAGACATGTTCAGACCAGTTTGAAAACCAATATAATCTGTTGATTCCAGAAACTTTGTCCAAAAAGGCAGAGTGAAATCTAGCCGAGTCGCATAAATACAATTTTGTTTTACCTTTGTCCGAAGGTATGAGTTTAAACCACTCTGGCCTTATTGCAAGGCTACACAGGATCACATAGATCCGGCAATTTATATAATGACACGCCAAAACACGTCTGAATGATCAAAAGAGCGGGGATGGGCAAACATTTATGACGTAAAGCGATCGACTACAATTCTATAAATACTTTTTAGGCAATAGATTTTATTTGGACAAATAGTAAGTATTAAAGAGATTGAAAGGCCTTTTTCGTACGGGCTTTAAATCTGGAGCAAATTGCTGGAAACTGCAAATATTCTGACAGTCCAATTATACGTGGATTTATCTCAAAGGGGGGAAAACTTGAACGTTTTCCCCTCGGTTTTCCGATGTCGCTCAACGCGGCAATTCACGCTGGAATAATTCCTCTGCCGACTTAAAATGAGACTCGGTTAAAAGGCCAGGGCCCGATGAAACGAAAGCTTTTCCGAAGGACGGCGTTAATGACACAATGGACTGAAAATAGTCAAAAGGGAAACTTGCGTGCCGATGGAATGGGGCTGTCAATGAAATTGGCAGGTAAGATGCGGGTGTACAGGTGTGCCGGCTGGCTATTGTGCTCCTAGCGACTTGGAACTTAATGGAAACTTCTTCAATGCAGTTATTCACTTCAAACTTCTTACAGGCCGTGTACCTAAGAATCCTTTTGAAACGGCTCCTTGGAACTTTTTCCTTTTCCCACCTTTGTCATCGATACTGGCCGCTTTTTCTAAATAACCACCCAAAAGAGTGGTTATAATGCCCATTCCTGAATATTTTCACGTCAAACCCTTTTAGACAACACGGAGATTTCCTTTGGTACAAATTATATTTAATTATTTTATTAGTTAAAAAAAAGAAGTCGGAGAAATGCAGAAACGCCTATTTGACGGCGAAGGCAGACCAAATTGATTAGTAACGACCAAATGGCCTTACATTGGAACCGACTACGTCCGTTTTCGCACTCAATTGTGCGACTACATGCAGGTTCAGTCCTACGTTGTCTCACGATTAGTTCACTTGCAGTGCGAGGAGGCTGATGACATCCCCGGTTAACGAGAAGTTTCGGCAACGTCATGCGTCTTACGAAAAAATCCCAGTTTGTTGGAATTAAGTCACTGGTCTGAAACGTACCTATGTAGTGGTACGATCAAGTCACTTCCAATGCGAGAGAGCTGATAACGTTCAGTAGGTTATGAAAGTTTGTACGGAGTTCGGATATAAAGGTCGGTAATACGTAAACAATTTCCCCTTGCTTGGATCTAGGGAAGGTTTGAACCCAGCGCATGTAATGTTACGATCAAGTCGCTTTCAATGTAAGAAGTTTTTCTAGTTTGGGAAAATTTGGGCAAAGTGATTCGAATAAGGTCATCCAAAAATCGAAGTCGGTTTTATCGAGTCCGGCCTTAAATCCTGGCCTTAGTCGACAAACATGTCAAATCAGCTCGCTATGTGCGATACTGTCATTCAAAATCGTATTTTGTCGCTTCCATTGCGAAATCAGCTTTAGGTCGTGGGTAATGCACAAAATATTTCAGCTTGTAGGGACCGAGTGGAAGGTGAACTGAACGCATGCAGTGGTACGATCGGTATAGATTTCAGTATGACAAGGCTGATTAATTTTCCTAGTTTGGACAATTCGAATAGGTCAAAAATCGTAGCCGGTTTCATCTAGTCGGCCTTAAATCCGGGCTTTAATAGACAAAAAATTTCAAATCCTCTCACTAAAATCGATTTACAGATCGGCCCATGCTGATATGCAGATACCGTAATCAAAATCATACTGTATAGCTTCCATTGTGACAGTTTGCCAATGAAACACCAAAAGGCTGTAAAAGAATGCCGATTTGACACGTCAAAAAAGTAATTATGCTTTGATCGTCATAACTGTATATCGCTGCGAAAACCTTTTTTGCCTTTTTGCATTATCGTGTACTTTTGAATTGCGAAGGGTTAGATGATGAATGTTTCACCCTTGATCCTGCAATTACCATATCATTAGAATGCGTGTCATACGCTCTGAAAAATCCCAGATTGCGTGTTCTAATTGATGTGTTTCGAAATGGAAAAATCCCATGGTGTATTTTTGATTATACCGGTAAAATTTGAACATAATGGACTAATTATTGTTCGTACTAAACCGTGATTGAAGGAATCGTTAAAAACTGCTATTCCCATTGATTAAATTCCAAGCGGATTAACGACTATTGAATATTGATAAGAGGAGATTTTTGGATTTTGTTTTTTACCAGGATCGAGATGTTCGACATCGCTGACAGTTGAACGATTTGATATATGCCTCAGTAGGGTAAAGGTCTATCGTAGGCTTTTCTTTACGGATCTGTTCACATTTAAAACTTATCGGGTTCTTGGGGCTACGGGGCAGCTGGGACGTTGAGCGGTGAGCTGGTGATATACGACCGTTTGTAGATATGGTTGAATCCATTAGTCAGCCGGATTGACACAGGCAGACTATCGGGGTCCGAAGATTCGAGATAGCTTTGTCTTTCCTAGTTTCTCTTTAAATTAAAACGATCGTGGTTTAAACAAGCTCACCCTGCGCCACACTGTTTTCCATATTGGTGCAATTATTTTTTTTTACATTCTCGTTATTTTGTCTTTTTTTGTCCCAGGCGTTTAGTCTGTGGTAGTAAAGTAATTAGGATTATCTTTTGAATATTTAAACCCTGAAGTTAAATATCCGGGACATTGGAGCACGTGTACCTAATCGCTTATGAATACAGGTGTCCTTCTACTTTCACCTGCTACCGATTGCTTTATTTCTGACTACATTAATTTCTAATGAATGATTAAGTTCAAACTCCGCCTCACTATTAAGTCAACATGAAAATATTTAAGCTTTTTTTTCTACAAAGAGTTGTACACTTGCTACTTATTAAAAGTTGTTTAAAAAGATATTCATTTTTTCTTGTTTTATTAGAAAAACCTAAATACTTTATAATATATTGGTGCCCGCAGCGCCCGAATGGTTAAGGTCTCCGACTCCTATTGGCCCGCTAGTGGTCCTGGGTTCGAATCCCAGCTTAACCGCACCTTTTGTTCCGTTAACGACTTCTTAAAATCGGAAAAATCTTAGAGGGGTCAAAAAAATGGATTAATTTAAATTCAAACAAAAATTTATATTTAGGGTTCTCTAGAGGTGCTAAAAAGAAATTTGGTATTAGTTTCACAAAAAAAAAGTTATGACCTAGTTCACTAAATATTACACAATAATAATAAATATTGAGCACTGATGAGAATTTTTAGCTAAAAAAATTAATAGACAAATTAAATTTTTAACTCGTCCATTAAAAAGAAAAATAGTTTCATAGACTTTCCGGATAAACTCTCACTTAGCTTTTTTAAATTTTAATTGCGTTCCACCATATGCTGCATAGATTTCTTTTTTGCACTTTTTCAGACGGATATTAAAGCTTAAATCGGCCGTAGAAAACTGAAAAAAAAAAAAAAAAAAACACGAGAAAGCTGTTATTTTGCGGTCTTCGTTCATTATACAGAAGGCCGTTTTCCATGTCGACAGGCGGCGAGCTGGAAATTTAGCAGGTGCGCCAGGCGAGTGGCACACCAGCTTCCCGATTCATTATGCAAATGCTCGGCAATCGGTCACAACTACTTTAACCTTTATTTATCTTGACAGTTTAGCTTTAACGTCACAGCTGCATTTGATGAACAGGCATAAATTTAATGCCAGATTTGGTAATTGGGAATTACTGTCAATGAAGACGAACAAGCCAGTTGTGGTTTTGTAACAGGCATTACCTTTTTTTTGGCAGAAGTTGTTGATTTAGTGTACTTTCCTCTAGGATCGTACAAAAGCAATGAAATCTGATACTGCCTTGTAGTAGTGCGACAAGCGAACATTATCCTGTTTGGTCTATAGATTCACAAATTTGGTGTCATGTACCCATTGGCCAGTTTGGATATCAATTAAATATCCATTAATAAATGAGCAATGTTTTATAATGTTCTCTGAAACCCGCTCTTACCGTGAAACATGGCCTGTACCACATTGTTCCTCATTGTTGGAAACTTCATTCTCTCGACATGTTTGAACAGGTATCAATTAGGCGGTTTGCCTAGGACTTTTTTTTAACGCTCCGTTTATTTTGACCCGGGGGAAATTAGAACTTCGCCTTTTAAGTAGCCTTTTTTACCATCTTAATTAGATTTGGTGAAAGAGTGAAACGGTGACTTTAAAATGTTACGAGAATTAAGAAGTTGAATTATTATTATAGGTAATAAGTATTCATAAAAGGACCTCTTCTGGATATTACGTTGTACAGTAGACAAAGAAAACATATGGTGCGTATATTTATTATATAATTTGAAAAGATAAAGATAGAACAAAATATACGAAGTTAGTGATTTTATTGATAATGCTTATCAGATATTTATGGATTATATTTATATTTCCCTTATTACTGTTAAAACTAAAGAAAAGTTGGTTAAAGTAAAGAAGAGAATTATTCTGTCCTCTGGAAATAGGAATCAATTATACGAGAAGGCAAGAGAGAACACTTTTGTTAACTAAATTTAAAAAATACAGAAATCTTTTGTATAAAATAAAAAAAACAACTCTAAATAGAACCATTTTAAAGAATAGTGATTCTGAAGAAGATCGCAAAAAATTTGGACGTTGATTAAATCAACAACTAATGACCAACCTAATAAGGACAGGAAGTCGTAATAGCTCAAGTGGTTAGAGCAACAGCGTATCGGGCAGAAGGTCGTGGGTTCGAATCCCGCTCGGGTAACTGGCTTTTTCAATTCGTCCAAAAACTTACACAAAAAGATTCATTAATTGAAAGAAGTCATTAGGTCAATCATACCACTACTAGTATGGATTTAACTAATAAGGACATTTTAATGGAATTATTTTCTGATTCTGATGGCTATATAGGGTATTGGGCTACTCGTGTTAGAAAGCCAGTAGATTCGATATTCAAAAAGTCTTAATTAACTATGGTCCGAATCCCAACAGTCTCGGTGTTATTGCCCTTTTTCTGAATTTTTAAGAGTTCACGATCTTGCATCAAATAAACAATGATAACTCCAAAATTAAAAGGTTTTGGACAAATTGTTCGGATCATTAAAAACTAAGTAAAATCTCCAATATCGAAGATCAATAAAATTTAAAACATTCGTGAGATATGCTTTTTGGTAACGAGAACTTTTTGCTGGCCACTAGGTTTGAAAATAGTTCAAAATTACCATAGTATGTTTTTAAACTTAAAAACAAAATTTTTTTCCCTAAGTTCTGGCTACTAAAACGCAACTTTCCAGCAACTCCTTAGTTGGACTTTGCGTGCAGGTTTTCTGGTCCTAGTTGCTAAACCTGCACCTACATTAGACCTTCACAGAAACATTGAATGTTTTGGAATGATTCATAGCCTTTTATTTCCCTGGCGCAGTGTTCTATCGCTATAATTTCAGATTGCAAAACTGTCAGTTGGAGTTATCCCGAAGGCAGTAGTTCCTTCGCACTTGTTGGTTTTGGAGCCATCAGTGTACTAGAAGGAGTTTGCATTTAGCGGTGTTCCTTTGGCCCATTATTACGTTCTAGTAGTACGTCGTACTAATATAATTGTATTTTGGAGTACTGGCACCAGTGGCTGCCTAATATGGCATCTGCTTGCCTGTATCTCCTCTCTCAGCTTCCATTGTTTATTTACAAGGCCTATCCTTCCAGATGGTTGTCCGGTGATAAGCCTCTGTGCTGCTCCTCTGGCTTCTCTTGGATTAGAATATGAAGTGACGGGATTTAAAAACCCTTCCAGGCGTTGTGGTGGGTGGATAATTGGTGAAGCATAATTTTTGTGAAATAACTGAAGTAAAAAATAAAACGGTAGAGCTAATTTTGGACTAGTATAGCACTTGTTACCTGATTTGCTGATGTAATGTGGTTGGTTGTACAACTGAAATTTCAAAGTTAACCTGATAAGTCTTTACGAAGGTTTTATAGACCGGTATAATGTAGAAAGAAGCAAACTTAATAAATTCTTTATGCACCTGTTATAAAGTGATGTTCAGAACGAAATGCGTGATAAGATAGTCTCGTCCTCTCGCACTTCTAAGTACGCCATCGAGATAACGAACGCTGACAGTGTTTTCTATTTAATTCTTTTTCTCCTGTTTGGAAAAGAATCTAATTATAACGTTGATACCCCTGAGTCGGTTTTTCCCCCTTTCGTCCTCCCTCAAGATAATTTTAATCGTAGGGAGGCAGTAAATCTGCGTGATGGCCACGTGATACGGGCCGGTGGAAGGAGATGCCTGCGGCTCCTCTGAGCATTTTTCCTCTGATTTATAACGAGGGGCACACCCTTGGGAGACATTGCAAAGGCGATTGCGGAGGTAATAGACAGAAAGGGAGAAAAGGAGAGATTTAGGGAGGCGGATTTTTGCAAGTGTGCAGGTGAATTCGCGCAAACTGATTCCCACCATTCTTTTAATTGATTGAAAATATTGCAAAAACAGGGAAACATTCGAAAGGTTGTAGTTGAGATGGGGAGCTGGTTGGTGGATCGAAGTCACGATAGCTCAAGTGTATTTAGCCAAAGATCGTGGATTCGAATCCCGCTCCTGACACTAACTTTTTCATCTCAACCAAGACCATACAAAAGAATAATTAATTAAAGAATTATTAATTAGTATTGAGACTAACCTAAATTGGTTCCAAGGGTTTTTTATTCTAAGAAATCATTGTATGCTGGGTTTTGAGTATAAACATTTCAACTTATTAACGTAAAAAATTAAATTGATATACCAAATATCGTTTTATTAGAGTATGAAATATGCCAATCAACGGCTCAATTTTTAAATTAACTTAACAAAGATGTGCCCAGATTTAGCTACTGTCCATAAAAACTAACCTGATGATGAGAACCTCATCGAAATGAGTGATTGTATTCAAACTTGACCTTTTACCTCGAACCAGGCTGCACTTATTTTAATTTTGTTAAATAATGCCGAATATTCCGGAATTTTACTTACATGCTTAATTTGTGGGTTTGTTATGCTGTAAAGAAAGGGTAATTTGAAATTTTAAAACAAGATTAGTTTGACGGTACAAATGGTTAATTTAAAATGAAAAAGTTAATTTGATAGGAAAAATACTATCGCTCGCTGTTTCTATTTCTAGATATTTAATACCTTACTGATATTTATCTGAATGTCTGGAATTTTATTTAACTCTATATTAGCTTATCTATTTTTGAAAATTTTCCATACATTTTTCATTTTTACTCGACGTATTTATTTTCGTTCCTATGTCACTGTCCCATATGCACTGACAGGCAAAAAATTCCACTCCCTTTAATATAACTTGATTTGTATATATTTTCAGATATTAATCTAAGTTTCTGGTTTATTAACGTTTAATAATTGTGTCTTTGTTTGCAAAAACTACAAAAAAGTAAATTGCTAAGGAAAATAAAAAAGACGGACATAGAAAATTTGTTTTAATTTGGTTTTTGATTTTTAATTGACATTTCGATATCGCGCATTTCCTCTCCCTGAATTACATCTCGAAGACGCCTCCGCATACTTCAGCCAGTCTGTGTCTGAAATGTCTTTTTTGCTGGAGGTTAGCCTATTCTTCACGGAGAGTCTTTCAAAATCGTGGAGTTTGGAAGTGACGGATCTTATTTGTCTTTTGAGGTTATTCCAAAAATGTTCGATGGAGAATGTCTGGAGAACGGGCCGGCCAGGCTAATACTCTGGGTTATTAATTATAAGGTATGTTTTTGCTATGCAAGCGATGTGTGGACGGGCATTATCGTGCATTAGAATAGGATTGTCGCTGGTTTCATAGATGATAGGCAATGGCATGATGTACCAAAATTTCATTCACATAGCGGATGGCCATCAAGGGCCCTCCCCGAACATCAACCAACTCTTCAGTGAAATTCTCACCCACACCACCACATGGCCGCGTTTAAAGGTTGGCTCTGGAAAATTCACAGGCTTCAACGTTTCATTTGGATATCCTAGAGCACATCTACTCTCATCAGTAAAAAGTACAGCAAACCAATCGTCTAAAGATGGTGCTGAGTTCTAGAGCAAATGCAAGCCGTGGAACTCAGCTTGTTCCCGGTCACTTCTGGTCCTTTTACGCGGTGAAAAGCCATCAGTTCATATTGATTTAATCTTCGTCGAGCAATCTGTTCAGAAATTTGAAAATTGTTCAGAAAAAGCTGACTGAATCGCTTGAACAACAGTAAAATGCAGGTTTCGCAAATTTTTTCCGTGTGAACTCCTTTGGCAATAGTCGCATACCTTATAGACGTCCATCATCAGTAAGGGCCATACCACGCGCAACATCCTCAGCACTAAGGGCATTTTGAATGATGTTTGTAGATCGACCTGCAGATAACCAATATATAGTTCAAATCTTCTTTAAGGTCTTTCACCTATTAAAGGCATTTTGAAGTTTTAAAATTGAAAGTAAGAAAACAAAGAAGAAAACTATACATTGAAAAATACTTTATCCTTGTTTTGAATTAAGGATTAAGTGGGTTTACATCCAATTTCAAACACAGCATAAACAAATATTTATTGGTAAAAGCAATGAGGTAAATTAAGGGCAGAATTTTCTTTTATCGAGAAAATGAAAAAAAAGAAACGAAATTTTTTTGCCTGCCAGCGTAGTGTATTTATTGTTGAAATGCACCTACAATTTTATAAATAGAAATTTATTTATTCATTTTAACCTGATCTGTAATCGTTATGTTTTTAATTTTCCCTGGTAAAAAAAATTACTGCGATAAAATTCTAACCTAAAGCAACGAGCTGGATTATTTGTTGTCTGTGGAAAATGAACGACCTGGTATCTTATGGTAGTGTTTTTAAATTTCTTTAAACGTCTGACTGTTAATTGTTAGCCATTCATGTCTGTAAAAATTGTGATAAATACATAAAATATCTCATTGGGATAAATAAACAGACTCGGATTTTTTTACGCTTCGAATAAGTTATTTTTAACGAAAGTTTTTCTAATCCTTGAATGAAATTTATTCTAGCTGTGGAAGTTTTCCTACGCTTGCTTTTACCGTGTATTTCCCGTTGGTAATTAAATAAGCTTTATTCTAAAATAAATGAGAGTTGTCGGACATTAAAAGCGTGAGGGGGCGACTTTGTATTTATACTGTACAATGGCAACAATATTTCGTTTTGTCACGATTTGGCCTCTAAAGTTTAAACATTCGTGGTTCGAATGCCATTATTTTGTTTCACCTGTAGTTATAAAATAATTAATATTTTTATTCAGTTGTGTATTTTGTAGAAAAACTCTTTAAGTTTCTTTGGTGATATACATAGACAATCTGAAAGTTTATTGCCAAGTCTTTGTCTAAAGCTTTGAAGCGTTGAACTTTTTTGTCGGGTGATATTCTGGTAAAGAGAATGTTCTTTCCCCGCGTAAGAGCGACATCCGTTATTTGCGTTCGTGCTCGTGTGTGTGCGTGCGTGTGTATGTGTTGTGCTTTGTAGGGCGATGTTGAGATCCTCGCCGACTGTCTTAGCCGCGTGGACTTGTTGATAACGTGGCCTGTTTTCCCTTGATATGAGGATCACTCACAAGTCACATCCCACCCACTTTGCAACTCCCGTTTCTACTCCAGGATCCCTTGGAAACTTTTTATTCCTCAACTTCCCCGTTTCGGTGAGAGGGAAAACTTGTTCTCTCCTGAGTTCACACCAACGACTATTTGGCCTTTTTTTTTAAGAAAACGTCCCTCTACGATATATCTGGCACTCAGCAATTTTCGATAAGCAATGAAAACTCCTTCAACAAACATAATTTTTTTTCTGTTATTTTAAAGTGCTATTTTTGTTAACACTATTTCGATGTTTAGGGGTGAATCCATAATCCACTTATACAGTCATTAACAGCTGTCGTCAGCTGATTATGGATTGCGATTTAGAAAAAATAAAAATACAAAAACACGTTTCACTCTCTATAACGTACTGACAGATCATGGGCTAAATCCGATCGGATATATACACGACAGTCTGCTCCACCAATATTCTCATCGAACAACATTCCCTTCCTCCCAGACCATTTTCTCCCAGAGAGGTCAAGTGGACCATACGTAACCTCCAAAAATATTATCCCAACTCCCTAAAAAAGCAATTATTTTCATAGCATATCTTCAACGCTCTCCTTCGCACTACCCATTTTCCCACTCTGTGGAAAATCTCATGAATAAATCTTATCCCTAAACCAAACAACCCACTCACCTTCTTAGTTCCTACAGACGTATCAATCTTTTAGCCACAACCGGGAAGATGCAAGATTAGAATGCAATTCCATCCAATATAATTCCTAATCACCAATGGGTCTTTCGAAGTTGCCACTATTCTTCAAGCTCATCGCGTGGTAGTCACCATTGCTACTGGCCTGGAGGTGAAACAGTACTGTCACAGTGCCTACATGGAAATATCTCCGGGATTTGATATGATATAGCACCCTGGGCTTCTGTGGAAGCTCAAGGGCATCCTACAATCTTACGGACCACTTCCAAACTGTACAACACACTTCTTTCTCCTCCATTTGCTCGATTCTCGATGGTGTTTCACAAAGTTCTCGCTCCGATCCTCTTCATATTCTACACGACTGATCTACCCACTACCCTAATACTTTATGTTTTACCTTTGCCGATGACACAGATGACTCACTTCCGATAAAGATCGTTTCATCTTCAGATAATTTACAAAATCAACTCCACTCAAATCAAACCTCCTGGCTCTGCTAATGAAGAATCTAGGCTAATGAAACTAAATCTAAATGCATTATTTTCTCTCTTAACAAAAAGACTCTCCCTCCCTTTATATTTCAATAATCTTCCCATCCCCGTTGCTAATTGATTGACGGATCCAACTTTGTGATTCTCTACATTGCTTTGTACGACTTATCAAGTCGTTGAACGTTATCGGATTGGAGGGGCTGCATGAGTCACTGCTCTTTTTTTCGGAACGGTTCATCGCTCAATAAAGAGAATTAACTGTTTCAAAGGGTTCGCGAACAGTGCCTCATAAGTCACATTCAGTCCAAACATAAACAAAGCAGATCGACCTGATGAAAACCAACGGCATTTGGACTTTAAACTCCAATATCATACTTTTAAAAGAAAGCTACAAGTATTTGTAGTCCGTAGAAATCAGTGATTTTCGATTTCCTTGTAAGAAATACCAACTTACCGAAAGTATGAGATATGTTTTCGCCTGGAAAAGAAAATTGGTGGTTTTGCTGAAATTTTAGTAGTTTAATTTTGTTGAGGTAAATGTGCTGTGTGTAAATATTTGAAAAGGGCACCTTTGAAATGTAAATCGTCATCTGCTTGATTTTGTACCGGTGCGAGAGGGAGCTTGAGTGAACCTATTATTTACGTGGGTGTGAATTAGTTTAACTGGTTTAACTACAAAGACCCGCTTGATCACGAAAGCCCCCAGAAGTAAATGACATCTTTGGAGTTTGGCAGGATCGCTTAGATAAATCTGTCAAGTAATTTGTACTAACGTGTGTACAGGGTTTATCAACTAAAGTCCACCCATTTACTTCGGAAACAACTTTCGCAAAAAAATGGTCTTTGACGCCAAGTTAATTTTGGCTAGGAATCCCGTGGTGATAACATATTTAACACAACTCCATCTTCTTTTCCACTTTTCCATATATTGCCATTTTAATTTCGAATTTTCCACGTAATATTTAGCATTTTCAATTTTAATTTCGACTTTTCTTTTTAATATCCGATTTTAATATTTTAATTTCGACTTTTTTATTTAATATTTTCCCATAGGCTTTCCCATTTAAATTCGACTTTTCCCTTCTTCATTTCGAGCAGAAATAAATTTTACTAAATTTTAAATATCCTACATTTTCCTATTTTAATTTCTACTTTTCCATTTAATATCCGATTTTGCCATTTTAATATCGACTTTCCATTTAATATTAAACTTTTTCTTTCGTTATTTAGACAATTCAATTTATTATCCATTTTTTAATATACTTTTTTCCACGTGTATTTTTTCCATTTCCAAATTTATTTACACTTTTTCTTATTTATTTTAAACCTTGAAAAATTGTAGAACAATATGATTTTAATGAGTAAACGCAAAGTAGAAATGTGAATAAAAGTACAATATAATAAAATTCACTAAAATAGTATAGGTGATAAAATAATAAAACTAATAATTTTTACATCTCTGCAAAAAGGAAATCATTCCTATAAATCTTGAAGCATTTAAAGTGCCATAAGTGATTATTTTTCAATAAATTACGTGTTATTTGATAAAGATAACACTTTCTAAGCTTTCGAAATAAAGAACTCAATTTTACCACGCTTGCTCTCGTCATAGTCATTGGAATTTTAATTGATAAAAGTTAGGAAAATATTGTAAATTGGTTCTTACCCTTCGTCCTCCATACCCAGCGGGTAGTCGGACGTTAAGCTCTCCTATATGACAGGAATTACGTTACTACTTACGTCTCGTATCTAATGCTCCTTGGTATGTACAAAACTCGGCCATACAGAGCCCATGGCATTCTTGTGATAAGATAAATAATAAATTTATCATCTCTGTTTCTCAAATCCCCATTTCAACTCCATTATGCATGAATATTCAAATTCCATCAAACCCCTCCCTCAGCAGAAGACCAAGAACAAAAAAGAGTCGTCGATCTTTTGGCCAAAAATAAAATTTTATAAAGTTGTTTCTTCTAATCTTTACTTGTTAGAAACCTTCCAGCCGTGTGTTACAGGTTATATTGTGAAAAATTATTTATGTTAGCAAATCAACAGCTTAACTTTGAAATTTAAAAAAATAATAATTTAAGTGTTATTGAAGACCTTCGCAAAACCCGCACAATCTCGGGAAATTTAAATTGGTCTCTTGGTTTCGGGCTTTTGTCGCTTACAAGGAATTACACCACCTACAGACCCTCAACGAAATTTGTTTCGAAAGGTCTGGAAGCGTAAAATACGAGTGGAAATGTTGATTTTGGAGAACAAACATTTTTTTCGACTACTCGCATGAATACAAACAAGGCTTCCCTATCTCCTTAGTTCGGAAGCAAAAGAGGAAAAGACGAAATAGAGAGTCAATCATATATAATGACATGCCCTAGGCTTGGCAGAGATCAAAGGCCATGGTGTTTATTCTCCGGAAAATTCTCCAAAATCCACGTCAAATGATTTATGTACGGCTTTTTACTACTTTCTACCCGCATCAATACTAATAGTTAACCTACTCTAAACCTAACTTGGGAAGCGCATGGAGGTAACAGATTTAACATAACTTTTTCATATAGGTGGTAAATGATATTAACTTTGTTATTTTAAATAAACATCCCATATTTTTATTTTACAGTTCGATTCGAGATCTTGTATTTGCCATTTTTACTGAAAGGAAACTTTTGATCAAGTCGACCATTTCTGAGTTATGCAAGCCCTCTCCGTTTTAGATTTAAAATGCAGACATTTTATATAGTGTCTTTTTGCGTATTTGAGCACATAAATTTTAATAAATGTTAAATCTATAACAATTAGATTAGATTAGGTTAGGTTTAGTGTAGGTTAACTAATAGTTTTGATGTCAGTCGTAGAAAGCCGTACATAAATCATTTAATATTAATGTGGATTTTGGAGAATTTTTCGGAGAATGAACATCATGGCCTTTGATCTAAGCCAATCCCAGTTGGTCATTATATATGATGTACTCTCTATTCCGTTTTTTCCTTGAGAAGGTAGTGAAGTGTTGTATTGATGGGAGAAGTCAAAAAAAGTCGTTGGTCCTCTAAAATCAAAATTTCCACTCGCAATTTGCGTCCTTGTTTGTGGGTGGTTATTCCTTGTAAGAGTCAAAACCCCAGTACCAATTTTGATTAAAGTTTCCAAAATTTTGCGAAGGGTTTTTAAAAAAACAATTAATATATTTTCAAAAATGTCAACAGGAAGCTGCAGATTTTCTAACGTAAATAAATAATTATTCCGCCATAAACTGCACCACACGGCTGGAAGGTTTCTGTCCAGGGTCGCGATTTAACGGTAATCTCAGCAATTTGTGATTAAGAAGTTTTTACAAATTAGAAAATAACAACTTTATAAGTTTTCATTTTTGGGTAAAAGATCGATGGTTCTTTTTCATTCTTAGTCTTCTCCTGAGGTCGGGGTTTGGCGGAATTGGAATATTCATTCATAATAGAGTTGGAATGGGGGATTTGTACAACGGAGATGTGTTGATGGTAGTTTAATTATTTATTTTATCACAGGAATATCAAGGTTTCTGCATGACCGAGTTTCTTTCATATCAATAAGCATTAGGTATGAGACGTAAGTAGGAAAGTAATTCCTGTCGTTATAGGTGGGCTTAACGCCCGGAGTACCTTATGGGAGTATAGAGGACGAAGGATATTTCAAAACAATATTTTGCAAGCAAGCGTGGCAAATATGAGTTCTTTTATAGAAAATTCAGAAAGTGTTATCCTTAACAAACAATATGTAATTTGTTCAAAAATCATCACTTCTAGCACTTTCAATGCTAAAAGGTTTATGGGCGTTAACCCCCTTTCTGTAGGGATATAAAAGTTATTAGTTTTATTATTTTATCAGTTTTTTAGTATTAATTAGTTTTAATTATACGTTATCTTTTTCACACTTTAACTTTGCTTTTACTTATAAACATAATATAAATTTTGATGTACAATTTTTACAAAGTTTAAAATAAACAAGAAAACGTTTAAATACATTTAGAAATGGATAAAAAATAAGTGGAAAAGATTTAAAGTGGACAGAAAATAATGGATAATAAATATAATAGCCTATATGGCGAAAGAAAAAGTTGGAAATTAAATGGAAAATTCGATATTAAAATGATAAAATCGTATATTACATGTACAAGACGAAATTAAAATGACAAAATCAGATATTATATGGAAGAATCGATACTAAAACTGAAAATGTTAAATATTAAATGAAAACGTCGAAATTAAAATAACAAAATCGGTTATTAAATGAAAAAGTCGATATTAAAATCGATAATCTTAAATTAAAAAGTCTGTTTTTGATGATAAATAATAATAGATAAAATACACATGTAAACGGTTTGAAAGTACATGGGAAAAGATGGATTATAAATGGAATAGTCCAAACGATGAAAGAAAAAAGTTGAATATTGAATGAAAATGTCAGAAATTAAAACGGCCATATCGGGTATTAATATATATTACATTAAAAAGTCACTCTTTTTTTATGTTAGAAGGGACTACTCGTGGATTTTTGGGGATTCAGATTAACCCTCCGTTTCTTGATGGCCTATGTTGGCTTGACTCTGCACACTGGCGAATTTTGACCCAAAAACGCGATTGTGCTTTGAGCCATCTTCATTGATGCTCCTTAATACAAGGGACAAGTGTCAGTTCAACAAGTGTACATTTCTTAATTCATTTCATCCAGATTTATTACTTATTACCTACTGGGTATAGTTTTAATGTTGCAATGGTTCAAGGAATTGTATGTTTCATGTGTATTTTCACAGTGAATAGCAGGGATTCGATGTTTAAATTAAAAAAAAGCCTTTCGTGCTGGGAAAGGGAGTGACGCTGGTGTTTACGTGTTGCCAGCTTATTTATCACAATTAGCCACCACCGCCTCTCGGACCCGCGCCTCCGATGTTCCCGCTTTTCTAAATTAACGCTCTGAAAAGTTAATTTGATAAGTGACAAGGCGTAGAATTGTTCTCGTAGAGCCACATTACACAAGAGACCGTTTTATTACGGCTATTCACGCTCATGGGATTATTTAGCATTATTATAAATCATGTTCAAGTAATTCATCACTGATTCGTGACCGAGATCAGAAGTTCTCTCAATCTCGTATTTGCGAATTATGGGCGTAATCCATTTCGTGATTTATTAGCGTGAACGTTTTCCCTCTGTTGTTGTTTATGCATGGCAGGGCCTTGACTTTAGGCAATTTATTTTATTGTATCCAACAGTCTGTATACAAAATGCCATAGGATCACTTGTCGTGACTATCACTCTTAGGTTTGTTCGATTCAATCGTGTTTCGAAATTGCATCTTCAGTGAAGAACTGTCACTTTGTATAAAGCGGCCGGGAGACAAACGTGTAGCAGGTGCAGTCGCATGGGTTCGAATTGAAATCGCCGTTTTGCTAAATGAACGTTGTTGCAATTCCACGCCTTCGACAACACGTGTTTGAACGATTTCCACGTCCTCCTATCGAGCTTTATTAAACGAAAACACATTCTTTGTTTACATCGACGGAATGACGTTACTTCCTACGTGCAAAGTTGGATGCGAAGTTTTTTCATATACACGTGATTGGAACGTTTCCCGTTTTGTACTTTGCGAATCTTGTTGCGTTCCTCTGTATGTCCATAATAGTTTATATTACTTCAGTCCAAAAATTAACCTTTCAACCATGATAAGTTTACCACACAGGAGTTTTTTAAGGACTCAAGATGCACGTCAGCTTTGCCTATCTATGTAGTAGGAAAACCAAGGAAGTGATAAAAGTTTGAAAAATCACAAGGCTGTGGTGCTTGGGGAAAACCAAACCCTTAAGTCTTTATTATCATTAGAGACCGGATTTTTATACAGTTTTATTCAACGGGCGGACTCTTCTCGGAGGAATGTTATTATTCTTAATATTCCTAATAATCCTAATAAAAGGTTATTCGGAGATCGTGAGATGCAGTCTGGTGTGACGTAGGTTAAACATTTTTCTTGATCATGCCACGTTTCGATCTTCATTGAGATCATCTTCAAACCTGAGATTTGTAGACATTGTTTTCATTTTTCAAAAACATATAGGATGGGAAAAATAAATTTACAGTGCTACAAAGTTTGAGATTAAAAACAAATTATACAATGCTGGAAAATTTTAGATAAAAAATGGAATTTATACAATGCTGGAAAATTTTAGATAAAAAATGGAATTTATACAATTCCGGAAAAATTTTTAATAAAAAAAATCAACCTGATAAGAGAGTTTTTCGGTTATGTACATAATGTCATATTTGTCCGGAGCATCAACAGTAATTTTTGTAGTGTTACATTTATTGTATTACATGTCACGCATATTAATATATAATAATTGTGGAGTTTATATTGCATAATCAGAAGTTCTCTCAATCTCTTATTTAGGAATTATGGGAGTAATCCATTTCGTGATTTAGTAGTGTGAACGTTTCCCTCTATTGTTGTTTGTGGATGGAAGGGCCTTGACTTTAACCAGGAAAAACCAAGGAAGTGAGAAAAGTTTGAAAAACCTCAAGGCTGCGGTGGTGCTTGGGGAAAACCAAACCCCCGACTTTGTGTGTATCATCATTTGAGACCGAATTTTTAAGCAGTTCCATATTTTCTTTTCCACCACATACGTCCGTGGAAAATGATTATCTATCCGAATCATGTTTCTAGGAAGCCGTAGGTTAAATTTTATAGAGCATATTGGATGAACATCGCATAAAATTGTATATTTGAACAATATCGCATATTTGAAGGGCTTTTACATAAAATCCCATATAACCCGCAAAATATTTAAAATGTTATATTGGTTTTACGGGAAAAGAATAACAAAACAACAGATTGACGAAAAGTTGGTGTAATTTGAAGCAACTGAAACAGTCCGAAACGACGGGAAGAGCAGTACCGACAAAAGAATATAAAAACACCTTCTCAGGTTTTATTTCAATATTCCAAATAATTAATTATTCTTTTGATGTAAGGTTTTGTTTGAAATTAAAAAAGTTAGTTTCTCGAGGGGGCTACGAACCCACGACCTTCGGCTCAATACGAGGCTGCTCTAACCACTTGATCCATCGTGACTTCACGAGCAGCGGTCGAAGGTCGTGGGTTCGAATCCCGCTCTGGTCACTAACTCTTTCATTTCAACCAAAACCTTACATAAAAATATTAATTAAATGTAAGAAGTAATTTAGTCAATAGATCACTAAATATAATGGATTTTCCGTGTAATCACAAATTTTAACTGAACGTAAGCACAATTTCAGTGAAGGCAGTTTAGAGAAGTTCTTTATTTACTTAACATTAATTATACTGCATTCATATAAAATATATAATTTAATTATATGAGAAAATATTTTTGTTAAATACAAATAAACTCGAGGGGGCGTCGGTGATCGGTTTAGGCGCTGACACGGCGCTCATCACTAAAAAGTAAAGGTCTTGTGTTCGAATCTAGTGGCCCTGCGTTCGAACCCGACATACTTACTTATAGGATTTTTTTTTCAAACTACCGGCACACCGAGGATTCAAATAACCTCGTAGTTGAAGGAGGAAAACCTGTAAATACTTGTGATTTTTAATAATTTTTAGTTTTGAAGAGTTTTCATATCGATTTCCGTTAATGATCTATATTTTTGTTTAAAGTTACTACGATAGTAAAAAAAACTGGTTTACTGCACATCTCATTCATATTTTAATGTATTAACGATTGTCAGGGCTTTTCAACTCCATATTTTACGGCATATTTTGGCAATCTTTACTGCATAAAAATCCGATCTCCGATCATCATCGGTCGATTATGAGACGTGAGAATGAACAAGGTCTAAAATTTTGAAAATATATTGAGAAAATAAGTAAGACACGAACCCATCGCTTTGTCAGGCTTTTCGACCTCTGAACAGTCAAAATGGTAAAGAGCTTATCCATTATTATCAATCGAAAAATTTCGGTTAGAAGTTAGTTAAAAAGTTAAAACGTCAAATATATGCACGTTGTCAAAATCGATTTTGCTTCGAGCTTCGGGACGGGGTTCGAATAATTCAACAAGGAAACGACATTGTAAGAGAGCACTGGGGGGTTGGTTCTTGGGACAGGTCCAACTGCGTTAGCCACATCCCTCCCGAACCGTATAACTAATCGCTATTCTACCACAAAAAAGGGGGTTTATTGTCCGCACATGTCGTTATTCTAAGACTGGCAATTATTTCCTGTAAGGATCGACAAGACTTAACTTTTTAATCCGAGCGTGGTTATGCGAAAGCGCAGAACTGAAAATACAGAGATAACGCAAGAATTGGCTAATCCCAGACTAGTCTGAAAGATATTTTGAAGTAAAAGTCTCTTTGTGCTTTTAATACTCAGCCCTACTCGTAGAAGCACAAATTTTTGAGTAGAAATATTTCACCGAATTATGGCAAAATATCACATCACAGATACGTGGACGACATACTCGCCATAGAGTACATTAACAACAGCATAAACAATTGACAGACCTAAACTCGACAAAAACAAAAAATTCACCGCAGAAATAGAAAAAACAGAATCAACTTCCTAGACTTAACAATCGGATAAACAGAAGACAAACTACAATATCACATATACAGAAAAAACTACAGTAACTGACATCAGGCAAGCTGACTCAGATCGCCCAACAGGATTCAATAAAGAAAAAATAGAAATTCACATACTTCGTAACAGTCAGGCTATAAAGGAACTAAATGCGAATGCTTTCCACCCAGCCCGGGAATTATCATCTTACCTTGGTCCGCCTACCTCGCTTATTTTTGTTGGGTTAGACACGTTGCAGTGTTTGGTTGATTTCGTGCTGATTCCATTTCTTCTGAAATCATCCAAAAATCGGCGAAGGTAGGCAGACCAAGATGATAAGAAACTGTCAAACAATACATTTATCACCCTCAGATTGTAAATTTTTTTCCGAGACTGAAGCTATAGATGGAAATGTGATGGCTATAACTGGGAAGTGTTTGACAGTTACCTATCATCTTAGTCTGCTCGCCCAATTTAATTTTTGTTATTTCAGACGCAGCTAGACCAACAAGAAATCACCTAAACACTGAATTAGGTGATTTTTTGTTGGTCTAGCTCTTTTGAAATCGGTAAACACTGAAGATGGCGAAATGCTGGAACGCGTCTCTAACAACAAAAATTATTGAGGGTAGGGAAAAGAAGATATTATATCTCTATGAAACATAGGTTTATCACCCCGGAGAACATAAGAAAAAATATCACAAGAATGGATTAATTTGAAAAATTTCCATTTAAAGGGTTATTTTCTCACCATTTACAAACGAATAAGGTGCGAACGGGCCATCATTAAAAGTAGTAGATATTCAAAAAATGTACTTTTCTCCTTCAACCGAGAAAGCCAATTTTCCACTTCCCTTTGCGCCAATTTGCAAAAATGAGACTTTATTGAAGGGTCACCTTCGACCTGTCATTAACCCGGTGACAATTATGCCAGAGTCGAGGAACCCTTGTAATGACCCCCTGTCTCTCTCCTTTCCTGAAAACTCTCAAGTACACCCTCTGACCTCCTTTATTTCTGGACACAATGGAAACTAACCAATCCTGGTCTGGCCTAATGAGCGGCTTACACCTCTTGCGCATTTTTGACAATTGAGTTTTTTTATTTGGATGTTTCGTGAGTAGAAAAAATTCGACTATTGGATCTTGGTAGTTAAAAAAACCGGCGTTAGGAAATAAATTGAATAT
The DNA here is from genome assembly GCA_039619505.1 of Cimex hemipterus. Lineage (NCBI taxonomy): Eukaryota > Metazoa > Arthropoda > Insecta > Hemiptera > Cimicidae > Cimex > Cimex hemipterus. The sequence goes on along the minus strand of CM077114.1, from coordinate 11,992,593 downwards.
TTAAAAGGAATTTCAATGAAAAGAGGAGCGTGATAGAATCATTGGACTGGTAAAGAATAAATATAGGCTATAAATGCCATTTTATTCGAGGTAAAATGTAGTGGATACGTTAAGGGAATGCATAGGAGAGAATAAGTCGAAGTTTCCCAAGAGCTCGCAAGGAGGAATAATGTAATATATAGAGGTTCAAAGAGGGATGAAGGTTGACATGACAGGCTATATAGCGGTACATCGTAGGAAATTCTACACTGTAATAAAACTTGTATGTATATGAGAGCAATGTTTGCTTTAAAGAATTCTAGAGGGGTAAAGCTTTTCTATAGAAAGAGATTGTTCTTGGCAGACCAGATTGAAGTGGAAAAATGTGTCCGGAAAGGAAATTCTGCGTGTGAATCTGTCTGAAATGCGGATTTTGTCAGATGTAAGGTAACAATCTTTTACTTGGGAGAAAATCAAACAGGCAGGAAAATTAATACGTTTCGTGACTTCATTATTGACATTTCGTTTCGATACAGTTTTGCTGAAGTTTGATTAAAACTAAAAACAATTCCTTTTTAACATGAGAGATTGTTTTTCGTTACTCTTAATGCTCAACTTGAAAGATCCATCTTACATTTGATTCGTTCACCTTTTCAGAAGTGAAAACTTTCTAGTAGCGTTTCTTATCCTTGCTTAAGTCGTCAAATTATTATCCAAGAAGATTTATTTATTCATTACATTTGAGAAGTTTTCAAGAGACCCTCTTTTTGTTGGTGAAGTGGGCAATGTTGAAGTTTTAAAACGTCACGTCATCAAGATGGTTTATTAAACATGCTCTCGGATGTGCAAAACGATGATCAACTATTAACATGGAACTTTCAGTCGTTCTAGATACCATCTACACACAAACCGACTCCTAAGGAAGGTTTAAGAATTTTTATCATCTGCCTTTTTCAGCAGAATATTTAGGCAGTCTTGTATTAATAATTAAACGGTTTCATTCATTCCACCTTCAAAGAACTCGAGTCTTTCAACTATATTTCCCATACATGAAATATTTTTTAAATTATTGCTTTTTGTACAAAAATGTATGCAATTGGCATCATGGTGAATAATAGAAATAATGATCTGGTAGAGGGGAGAGGATCCGGCCATTCCTGTAACTTTCAGTACTTAGGAAATTTGGCTTTTGGTTATCTTAGGAGGGAGATCACTGTCTTCCTCAGCGGCGTGGTGGATTGTTACGGGAGACGATTAGGAGAGGGTTGGCGTGGTGAAAGAACTGGAAGTTATCGCCTGACAAGGTTGGATGTTTGGATGGTTTGGCTAGTGACTGACGTTGAAGAGAGCGCCCAGAATGCGACAGAAAAGGTTTGGTTGAAATGAGATTCTTTGGATATTGACTGACCACGAAGATGAGGAGTGATCCGGCCATCCCTGTAACTTTTAGTATTTAGGAAGTTTGGAGGTCACGAGACATTGTCTTCTTAACCGTTGTGGAGGATTGTTAGGGTGAGACGTTTAAGAGTAGGTTGAATATAAAGGAAGAGCTTTTACTGGCCTGACAAGATGGGATGTATGAATAGTTTGGTTAGTGACATAGAAGAGAGGGTCCAAAATGCGAAGAAAAGGTTTGCTTGAAATTGTATTCTTTGGATATTGGATGGCTTGGCTGATTCTCACAGTTAAACTCCGTAAGCCCAAATCGGTGTCTTATTTATTGTCAATTCCCGCCTAGAACCAGAAATCCGAATGTAACAACTGCAGGATGAGATAATGTGGTGAAGTATACTTTTTCATTTGAAAACACATTTCTTTTAACAATGTTCATGACATAGATCACGTGCTTGTAACTTAATTGAACGGAGTTTTCAACTTTCGCAAATGTAACAAACCTTATGATTCTTTTTGAGACGATTGGACTTAAAGGATTGTAATTGATTTATATTTTATTTATATGACAATATTTTTATATGTTACTATGTTTTCTGCCTAAAGATTATAATGGCTAGCTAATACGTTTCAGATCTGAGAAAGCGATTTTAATACTTTTATAAACAATTGTTTTGGCATGCTAATCCTAATGAGCGTCTCACCATTTCTTTGGAGTATATATTATTTTGAATAATTGAATTGTAAACATGAGTGAGGATGTCTTTCTGTCGGCTAATTCTCAATATGACGCGATTAAACTGATGTATTCTTTGAAACCTTGTATGTTGACCTTTTTAGAATCAATTTGTGTAAAATTTCCAACAAAGATAGCTGGTAGGATTTTACCCTGGATTTCTCGAATGATCGGGATGGAGTGGGTTAATCCTGTTTCTGGAGGTGGCTTAGGCACTCCAGGTCTTAGCGACTTATCTGGGAAAACTCGCTTCCAGTCCCAACCCCCGAGGCACACGTGCATTGTAATGTTCTGAGGGAGCCGCTTAAGGACGTGTCTACCCCCCTAATGGAATTAGAGCTCCGACTGCTCCAAAATAGAGGTGCGACAAATCGAATTTCACCTCACCTCGTTAGCAACCGCGTAATTTAAATATGCCCTCAGTCGTGCCGTGGGGTGAGATGCCCTGGTCGGATGGGATTTCACCGTGCCCGCATCCACAAAGGTCATTTTGACGTTCAATTTGCTATTTTATACTCCGGTTATTGTTTTTTACGATAATAAAAATAAAAAATATTAATAATTACCTTTATAGGGCAATATAACATAAAATAGAAGATTTTGTACGCCAGAATGTTTTATGTTCTGCTATTTTTGTTTATAAGCGTATAATCATCTCAGAATAATGGCCTATAATCTTACGGGAGGCATGAATATGATCTTATCTAATGGAAAAAATGGCCTTCTTTCTGCACCATTATCTTCGTAACGTATTGACTAAATTTAAATCAATTTTATATAGGTAATATTTATAAAACGTAATTGTTTGTTTATAGGCAGAAAATGTGTTGATGAATGAAAGAATCTTTATGGGAAGACTTGTTACTAAATGTCAGGGTCTACGACTGATACGGTAACCACTTGGCCCAATTGGTCATTGTTTTAATTAGATCATTCTGTACCTCGACCTGTGTTAGTAGATCTAGTGCTCCTATAACTCATTGGCCATCAGGTTTTTATCAATCTTCATATCCTTGCCAGCGACTCCTAGGATCTTGCTTGGATTTTTTCCCTTCCTTATTGCAAGACGCTGCAACTCAGAAAAAGTGTTGAATTGGTTCAAATCTGGATTTCGAGTTCACCACACCAAGCACTCAGTTCCAACCTCATTGAGTTGGTCATCCACAATGCTCCGTGGTGCTGGCATTAACCTGTATTAGCAAGAAGCTCTCACCGAAATGGCATTACACGTTATTTCTTGCTAACAAGTTAGAGATCTTCCACGAACAACAACCAATCGATTCCAATATCTACGACCCGCGTGGAATGCCACTTGAGGAACCACACAGCCTGAGGAGCCACGTACCTTTCTTCTGAGCAACGCCATAAAAAATTACGCCCATCTCAAGATTTGAGCGTGTCATCTGTAAAGGTCTTGTTCCAAACCTTCCAATGGCCTGTACACTTGTTCGAATAAAACCCTGCACATTTCTGAACTCGTAAGAAATCCACGAACCGGGTCCTTGGGCATGGAGGTTATTTTGATTGAGCCTTCTTTTTACAGTCCTGAAGGAAATCGAAACATTTCTTATCAGATTTTTTATCTCATTTCCCGTAATGTTCGTAGAGCCTGATGATGGATGATCCTCTCACTCATTTGTAGGATGGACTATTTTAAAACAGTTCATATGTTATTATAAAATGGCCCACCTGTCGTGGGTTTCTAGTGTGAAGCCGTGTTTCTACGAAGCGCCGAAACCCTCCCTGCTGTAGAATGATTTACACTCAGTGTCCTGGCGACATCGCGCTGGCTATGTTCTTCCTTTAATACGTTTACGACACTCAAATGCCTGACTGGAGCTATGGAAAAAGGATAAGAATAAGAATATGAAATGTAGTGTACTCCATCATCAATACATTAAGGATGGAAGTTTGAGTGCGGTTACCCTGCACTTATTTCTCTTCCAAGGAACACTATAATTTCCAATATCCACAAATTTCAAGACATTTCGCTATCTTCAGTGGTGTTTCAAAATGTTTACTTTATTTGCCGTTTGTTTACTCTCCCTTCCAATACGACTTTAAAGGTCCATGGAAGAATCGTTCCGTTTTGATTTCAAATCCGTAAAAATTGCTCTGACTGAGTAGTTAAGCTCTTTCCAGGATTCTAGTATGTTTCTTATATTGTTTTGTTAGTTTTCCTTTAAATGTTCGTGTGTTTACTTAATAAGGCGAATTGCTCAAACGCATCTGCTATTAAAACAATTAAGGCAGAGTAGAAACCTAATTTCAGGCTCACCCTGACACTTTTTTTGAAACATCGATTATTTTTACATTTCTCTGCTTTTAACCCATCTGCCGAATGGTCAGTCATATTGACAAACATAAATTGTGCGTGATTGAAAATTTGCGCCTATGAAAAAGTGATGTTGTCAATTTAAAATTTTTATTATACGTTCACCGTCTCCTCTCTCAATATCGCGACGATATATAGTCGATATTTTATTATATGGGATCCGATATCGTTTTACCGGTGTTCTACCGACTTTCTTTTATATTTATACACTTTCTGGGATAATCGAGTCGGCCAAGTCCAATAACAATCCATCTCTTTCAGACTTCTGCTACATTTGGATATTGGAGAATGATTGAAAAGCGAACTCAGGCGCTGGGGTAAATTCACCGTAATATATTGGGATATTCATCGGTTTATTTTTATATTTTACACAATTCCAGAATTAAAAATCGGGCCACAACCTTTCCCCAATTGGTTTGCCGAACCGGATGATCGATTTGCTGAAATTACCCCAGGAGCTTCTGATTGTAGAGGAGAACTCGGAAATACTTTAGTGTTACATAAAAAAATATTTTTCTTACCTTTACAATATCTGTCCTGAGGACGACATATTTCACATCCCAATTGAAATTTTCCCCCATCCGAATGATTCCAAAGATGAAAAACATCACAACCTTCCATTATCTTACAGTCCAATTAGTCATTATAATGGGCAAAAGCCTAGAAAAACGTAAACACATTCTCCTCAATCCTTCAACCTTATCCGAGACCATTTGAGTTTAGACGTTCTCATTTCACTGTCAGTGCCTTCGTTTAGGCACCATCTCTATCACTATTTTACTAAAAGGCCGCTATGGAAGCTTAATAGAGTCATCCATTTTACCTACTACTTGAGCCTTTCTATCCGACCGATACTTATCTATATCGGTTGCCCCTCTATCTGCCAGCTGTACTACTACAAGGAAGTATATTACGACCTATGCAATAATACATTCATACTAAGGATCTACTACACTATACGGATTAACAAGAGCGACAGACAGGTTTAGATTTGTTAAAAGAATGGTGGACAAACGATAACTGACTATACAAAACTAACATCTCATTTATATCAAGCAGACGACCAAATTTCTGAAGGCACTGCTCGAAGAAGATTTTTTAAATTTTACTTATTACTACCCGTATTAATATATTATACTTCTCGTAATTTGAGTTATTTGCACGTTTACGTGTATACACTATATATCATGTGTTGAGGGGAGTCGCCAACTATCGCTGGTCGCCCAGTTTTGTGCAAGGTTAGTCTTTAATGGTGAGGAGGTCCCGAGACTATCTTCGCTTTAATCGTCGGACAGGATTGTAAGGATGGATTATGTAGGATTAAGCTAGTTGGTTGGGGTGAGGTGTAGAGTTTGTCGTGGAACTGGGTGAATTTGTTTCAGGATCATTAATTTGTTTACAGAAGATATTTTGAGGTCATTATGGAGGGTGACGTTGGAGATATTGTAAGGAGCTAATAACTAACTCTAAAGACTTCGGATCGGAAAGATTGAATTCGTTGGGTATTGATAAGTTTCGTGGTGCCCTACAGTTCGACTCCGTATGTACAAATCAGTTTCAATAGTTTTCTGGACTGTGTTAATTTGTTTTTTGTCTAAAAATTATATTTACGTTCTTGTAGTTTATCGAATAGTCAGGTCTTGTCTTTTTATTTCGATGTGTGTTTTCCGCGTCACTCGTGAGTCACGAGCCCCAGGTATCATACACAGTCAGCTTTGGGATTTTGAGGTGTATTGTGTGAGGAGGTTTGCTTCGGAGGGTAAACGCAATATGGGCGAAGAAGATTAAATCAGTACCGACTGATGGCCTTTCGACCCGTAAGAGGATCAGCATTGTCCAGAACAAATAGCTGTACGACTCCCGGAACCCAGTCATTAGTCTTTAGACATTGTCTGCTGTACTTTGTACAGATGAGTGTAGATTCTACGATCTCCAGTTTGGCGTGAAAGAGTGTGGAAAAAGCGAAATGAAAGGTACGAAGTCTGTAATTTTTCCCAGATCCAACTTGTCATCATAGCTCAGTGATGGTGTGGGCAGGAATTTCAATGAAGAGTCGTATAAAGTTAGTTGTAGTTCTTGGAGGATCTTTGACGATAACTGGCTATGAGGATGAAATTTTCAAACATCATGCGTTGCCTATCGTCGTTGATATCAGCGATAGCCCTATTTTGATGCACATTGATGCACATGTCGCTTGCATAACACAAACATACCTTAAACAGCTTAACCCAACGTTCCCCATTGAACATTTTCGGGATAACCTCAAAAGTCAAATATGAGCACATCTATAACTTCCACACTCCACGATCTTCAAAGGATTTTTCTTTCAGCAAGGAGATATTTCCAGACTGGAAGAGTGTATGCCGAGGCGTCTAATTAAGGCAAGAGGAGGAAATACTCGATATTGAAATGTTAATTAAAAATCTAAAACAAATTTTATCCGTCTGTCTGTTTTGTTATTATTATTAATTTTTCATAGCAACTTACTTTTCTTTTCTTTTTTTTTAATTTGTTAGTCAAAGACTCAATTATTAATCGTTAAAAAATGTGAAACTAACATATATAAATATGTAGTTATAATAATCAAATTATATTAAAAGTGGGTGAAATTTTTTCCCGGTCAATGTTTATATAGGATGATTACTAATTAGTAGGTTCTCTTTTTCTGTTGTATGTGTTCTAAGATATTATCAAATTTGCTTAGATTCAGGTGTATATAAAAGAAAGTGTCAGAAACTGTGATAAAACGAATTTTCTGGTTTTTAGATTTTTTTAGAAATATATTTAAAAGGGAAAAGAGTAGGGGTGTAATCCAAACTTTTTTTTTATAAAAAAGGTCAACTGATCCCGTTCTGGGAGCGGACGCGGCTAAATCTCTGCCCCAGTGGATTACGGGCTAGAGCCCCTGTTAATTGGACTAAAGACTGAGAGTTATTGCGCCCTCCTACATCCCACCGCCTTCCGTTACACCTCCTAAACCCTTTCGTAAATTACCAAGAACCTGCCCTTTGATAATAACTTCTTTTCTTCGTCCGGTCCACCTTCCTCCTGACCCGGTTTTGAGTACGATTTCATCAAATATTCGTGAGTTTACTATCCTCATTGACCCCCGGGGACTCGTTAAGCGCTGGTTCTCGTTTTTAATAAGTCCCCTTATCGTTTTGTCCGTCTTATGGGATCAACGTAGATTCGGAACCGAGTTCGGTTTTATTCGATGCCTTTTTTACGGTCCATTAAATCCCTGGCTGTCTAAATTCTGATCTTACCCACGATCTTCACCTCTTTCACCGCACACCAATTCAAAATGCCCTTTTTCTCATTATTTTACAATCAATTTCTTAATATTTCACATACTAAATAATTGTCTATCTTTCTTTAATTTTTTGATACCTTCCACGATTACAGTACACACCCAAAACTATGCCGAAAAAGGCACAACTAATAATAGTATGGTTACATACGGGATGCTCGGCGACTTGTTTGCCAGTGGGTTCTAAATTCAAAATGGAACCAAAAAATTAACTACTCAACTGTATCGGAGTTATTCGCCTTTTTCTGATTTTTTTAAAATTTCACGACCTTGTTTCAAATAAACAATGATCTCTCCAAAACTGAAAGGATTTGGACAAATCCGTTCATATCATTTAAAACTGCATTAAATTTCCAATAAGATGTTATTAAATTAACATAATAAACTTGTAAACGTCGTGTAATAAGTGTTTTAGTAATAAAAAATAAAAACGTAAGGAAATTTTGAATTACTTTATTAAAAAGTTTTTAATTTTGATTCGAAATGCGTTGGTGAAATAAGCGATTTAGTAAGCAGAACTTTGAATACAATTCTTTTTTTCGATGTTGAAAAACTGTCTATGCTGATTATAAATTACAATTTCCAAATACACGGACAAGCAAATATCAAAAAACGTATTCTATTTAATATTTATAATAATCTTTTTTGTGGCGTAATTGCTTTTTTAATTATTTTTTTTGAAGTTCGAGAAATTGATGAAGGAAAGAAAAAACCGTGGTTGACGGATTGGTAAAGTGGAAAGATAATATAGTAATGATAATGTAGTAATAAATAAATAGTAATGAGAAAAAATTGAATGAATGAACTAAAAACGCTTTGAAAATTAAAACTCTTTTATTCCGGGGAATAATAATGCAATAATGCAGTAATCCTTTAATCAAAGATGCAATTGAGTTAGTAAATAAATAAACTCAATTTAAAAAATGTTTAATAAATTTATTTAAAATTTCCTTCAGTTTTTCATTTTTTTAATCTTTGCACTTACCAATCCGTCCACCACGGTTTTTTCCTCTCTTCATCCATTTCTTCACATTTGAAAAAAGAAATTAAAACATCAATTACACCATTAAAAAGAATATTGAATGGAGCACGTTTTCTGAAATTTGATGGTTGTGTAAGTTTTGAAATCTTAGTTTAGAACCATAGTAAATTTTTAACTTTAATTTTTTTTTCAAGGTTCTGGGTACTAAAACGTTTTTTCCATTAACGTTTACAAGTTTACTATTGACCACCTCTTATTGGAAATTTTGGACTTGAAAAGACCTCACTCACCAATTTTGTTATTATAGTTCTGATTTGAACGTTCCGTTGACTACAAAGCTCTTTTGTTATCGACCAACTTTGATATTCTCTAAATTTGAGAATTTATTCCTTCCTACCACATGCTCAATAAATTCTTAAATCCAGAATTCATTAGAAAGGCGTAGTAATCTTCATTTCTCATTTTAATCGGCTCAGAGAGGAAGTCTTGACTGCTTTTGAAAGCGCTTAAATAAAAAAAAACCCGTAACCTTTCAAATGTAATTTTCTCTTTTTCCACGTTTGTTGAAGGGTGGGAAAATGTGGCAAAGACAAATGGACTCCAGATAGATGTAGTACGGGTAGAAAGGGCATTTATCAGGGGACAACGCCCGGCACTGTGTGTATGTCGGCTCCCCTTGACAAATCTCTATAAATGGCACCAGATGACGACCCTCTTATCTTTCCTTATCGGTTGTCCGCTATCAGGAATCTCACCGGCTTAAACCGTGTCCCTTCGCACTTTCGCACGCCAAATGCTCATATTTCTCTGTAGTCGTTACCTACCCCTCGCCTCACGGGGTGCAGGCTAATTTGAATAACAGCCCCGTTCTGATAACAGTGATAGTGTAAATTCCATTCCTGTATCTGTCCGAGGCCAAAAATAAACGGCACAATTTATACATGGTGATTATCAATGGAAGGTGTCCGGAAAGATGAACCCTTCTTCCCAACGTTGCCCCAGGGCAACACCAAATTTGGCAACTTTGATAAAGTTACTTAACTATTCCCATGAGTTTAAGGTCAGTGCAATGTTTTGTTCAATCTAAAATCTCCATATTCGGACCTTCATTTTTCCAACATGGCGCAACACCCCCAACTATGCATCTTTTAAAGATTACTATATTTGCCATACATAAATTTTTCAAATCAAGTTTATAAGTTAATCCTTTCTTGTTTGCTCAGATCAATGGCAACTTTAGCAATTTAGTTTAAGGTTAGAAGAAAATCCCATGAATTTAGGGCTGGCGCAGTGTTGTTCTTGCACTCTTTCATCCTGGATATTGGCAACAGTTACTTTTTGGCCACCAATCTAAACTTACGGGATTTTTCTCTACCCTTTTAACAAAATTGGTTTAACAAAGTCTTACTGTGACATTAGGCCATAAAGGGATAAACCTCCTACAATATGATGATCCATGGTATCTAACATCAAATGTGTGATAAGCGATATCGAAAGAAAAAGTGACGTATTAAGTTTAAAAACATCCCTCCTAATTATTATGTTGAAGTATTGTATAACTTATCAGTACGAAGTAATATACGTAAACTACGATTTTAGCTAGAAAAGTTTGGAAATAAGTAGGTAATCAGTAGCTTGTTCGACATTGCATTATTTTTACCGGTTGATCATAGTTATCTGTACCGGTCGAAATCTCTTCTTTCACGTTTCATCCCCTTGGTAGGGCATGTTGGTACGTGAGGCTATGGCTATCGGGTCCCCCGGCGGTATTATGCACCCTATTCTATTTCCTCGTTTGAATACAAATGGCAACTATACATCCCATGGGCTCTAAGACGGGAAATGGGCACCGAGTTTGCTTTCCGTCCCGACCGCTTCGAGAAAGTTTACAGTTTTCCCTTATCCGCGGGCGCTCATGCAGATGCCGATTTGGACCCGAAACGGCCCTTGGAACCGCATGTTCCACATGGCCACACCCTTTTACAACTTTGTTTTATCCGCTCGGAGTAAAATTAAAAGATTTCCAAGCTCTTTTGCTGGGGGTGCTGTTTTGAAACTTGCCTTTGATTCACTCGGAATTGATTGGGATCCATTTTTCAAACGGTTTCGGGAATGACAAACGGCGGCCGATTTCGTCCTTTGCTCTTCTCTCGTTCTCAATCGTAAAAATGACAATAGACTTATCTTTGAGGAACTTTTTCTGATGCTTTTATCTCACAAAAATAAAATATTTTTGGAAATATTCTCTGGCAAAATCAGTAATTTCAGTTTTGTTTAGGTTTCATTGCTGCAGGGACTTGGCAAAATTTAATTAAATTTGAGGAGTGAAAGTTGCACGGCCACTCAAAAATTTTCCCTACCCCTTGGGAAATCCTGGTCGACTCTGTCAGCCCAGTAGTGGGACTGGGACTGATAAAGAGAATCCTGTTGATTGAAAATGCTCTAATTAAAATAATTATTCTGTCCGGCTGATTAAAGTTAACGCACCAAGGAATTAGAGCGATTCATTATTAATGGGCCATATTTAGGGCCTCTTGCATGATTAATTTAATTAACAGCAAGAATTTGAATTAGTTAAATATTTATCGACGAATTTAAATATTTGATGGATCGGAGTTTATTAATTACAATTAAGGAAGGATCAAAGATTAAACATTTTCCTGATTGAAAGACTATCTATCGTCTGAGTAGATACCAGAGCTCTTCTATATTTTTATAGATTTTACAAAGATCATTGGTTTGCAATATAAATACATATCTAAATATAATATCATTAGTCCATGTTTGTTTAGTGGTCATAATTGACCATAATAATTATTCCAATTAATTATTCTTTTCATCTAGGGTTTTTGGTTGGGATGAAAAATTAGATAAAGATCATTTTGTATTATCATAATGAAGACGGTACAATAAAGCTGTTTAAAATTATTTTGCTAGGATAGAGATTTTCTTTTTAATGTGCAAATAATAATGTTATCGAGTTTTATTTGTTCGTTCAAAATCTCTCCGTTATTTTCCGAAAGTTTGAATAGGCTCGTCTCGCGATCCCCTTTCCGCGCTGTATACATGAAATATACATCTGAGAAACCTGGAAACTTTTCGCTCCGAACCCGCGGAATTAAGGGAGGAGCGCAGGGGGCAATCTTGTTGTTTTCACCCCCTTGATGACAGTCCCATCGCCGACCCGGACGATGACAAATATCTCCGTGAAACTCGTCGTATTAAGCTAAGTCGACGGCTCGGCTCGGTAAATACTAATAAGTAAAGTTCAGCCGTTAATCACCCTCGAGCATTTTTAGAGCACTTTTCTCTTCGAAAATACTTTGATTTTTTTATTAGTCTACTGGTTTGTCCCGTAAGCCAGATTCCATCCATTGGGGTGGATACGAATTGATCAAATATACCCAAGGAAAAAATAAATGGATCGTTTAATTAAAACGTGAACAATTAACCTTACACACTAAAAATTATTTCACGTAAAAACTAGACTTTTCGTTGCAGTTCAAATACAAACCCGCAGAGTTTTGTTTATGGAAAACGAAAAGTAAAACCAATTAACGTTTGTTGGTGAAATAAAAGCCCACCCAGTCCTATGTCGAAAGGTTATTAATTTAACAAAATATGACTGGATGTTGAAAACTAGAAACCATCGAATCTCAAAAATAGTGAAAAATAGTGATGTCAATTTACTATATTATTGACTGCTAATTGTTCTGTAACGTAATTATCTGGAGTTGAACATATAAATTATTCAGATGTAAGCGTCCCTTAGTGGTGATTAATAATATACGGGCTAGGATTATCAATTTTGAGAGCTAAACGGGGTCCGTCATCAATGCTTTTGCATTCTTAACCCTGACGTTTTTATGCCAATTACCAACTCCAAACGCAAGCGTGTAATAATATTTCTCTTTCTTTTGACAAGTCGAACCCTCATGAAAAGTTTATCTACAGAGTTTTCCCGTTAACAAAAGACCATTTTACCTCATAATTTCTGGATTAGTTCGAATATTATTTTATTGAGTTGGAAATATTATTTACGGACGTAAACTTTTTATTGCATTAGAGTTTATATAATACCTATGGCTTTGACGTTCCGCCGTCGAATTATAATTGTATTGATAGAACAACATGTAGGAAAACAGGACGAGGATAATCCAAAGTTGTCGGCTGATGGGTTGTGGCTCGGAGGGGGGCTCTGCTAATGCTATGCATGGCCTGGGACCGCAAAGCTTTAATAAGCCTGCTTTATAGAGGAACCCCTCTCTATAAATAAGTGCTGCGCACAATGTGTTTTGTGATTCCCTCCATGTTAATTACTTGAGACGAGAGCGTGTTACTTTTCTCAAAAGGGGTTTGGGGAATGTTGGAAAACGGAAATATACATGCTCCACAAACAGCTAAATTCGAATATTGGATTCTTCAGGAGACGAAATTATCAATTTTTCTTAGGTTGAAGGTAAAAAAGTCATAAGCAGCTCCTGTCATATCATTTAGTAACACCTCCTCTTGATGCACCAATCTTGAATAAATTCAAAGTGTCCATGGATATTGGAGGTTTCCAGGATAATACGATGTAATCGAGTTGTACAGTGTGCATGGTAAACAAAATAGGACTGAAGATTCTCCCTTATGCGACGCTGGTTTTTTTGTTGGTTATTGACTTAGATGAATTGTGAAACGCTGTTTTTCCCTATGTAAATGTATACTGGATACACATTTAATCATAAGTCTTGTCCTCTTGTCTTGCCCTGTTAACGTCAAACCTTCATTAATTCAACTGCCAGATTGATGGGACCTTACTGTTATTGCTAGTTGACTCTACTTCCAGATTAAAGTATTCTTTCTTTCTCCTACACTCACTCTCTTCTCCGCATCATGCACCAGTCATGGATAGGTTGAAATTGTTCTTGCATGTTGGGTGTATCCTAGATCCGTTATCGAGATGTTTAGGATCGATGTACATGGTGAACAAAATAGGTCTGAAAATGCTCATTTTACCGCCGGCTTTTATTGATCTAATACACAAGTGACTGAATGATAGTCGTCGCTCTTTGTGGATGGACAGTTAACTTTTTTTTTAATGTAAATATACAGCCTTCTCCATTATATGCATTATTTTTGATATTGGATAGTGTGACTGGAAGTCACTTGGGTAGGATTCGTGTTGGAAGTGAAATGGTGATGATATTGTTGGGATGTATAGGAATGTTAGCAGTACAAATAGTATACAGTGCTAGGAATACACCCTTGTGTGACGCCGGCCTGTTTTTGTGAGCTATTTGAGTATTCAATTCTCCTCACTGTTATGCAGGTTCCAAAAGAAGGCAATAAACTGCGTGTGGGCAGGAAATTAGGAATCCTCGAAGTACACACTGCTCATGGGCTTCAATCCCGCAACTCTACCAATTTTTTTTGTAACGAATGGTGTTTAGTGATCACTCTAAACTCGACACACAAGAAAGACCCAATTACGCAAAAAACAGTTTGAGCCCTGGAGATGATCTCAATAAAGGTTGAAAGGTGGCAGGACAAAGAAAATGCTTTTCTAAAAACTACGTCACACCAGACCGCATATCACGATCTCCGAATGAAGGTTATATGCAATTTAAAAAATGCAGGAATAGAATTTCAAAACCTTTATTAACTTGTTGACGACGAGCCTGCAGTGGCTTTACACCATCGATCGGACGGCCTCAACTTCCTGCAAGGATTAGATGAGCTGTTACACTCATTTAATGTTTTGGAATGGAAGGATAATTTAGATTGAAGTCCTTTGTCGTAGGTCTAGGCTTGGTTAGGGACGTGTGGTATGTTTGATCAGAGTGGTATGGTTCATTATATAGAACATAAACTGTATGTGATTTTGCTAAGAATGAAAATTCTGGCTGAGCCATTTTTTTGATGACGATTTTAGACCAAATGGTGTTTTTTGTACTATTGTTGATTGGGCATTTTTTCTATCTTAAGATTAAATTTGATTTTTTCACCATCTGAGTTCTATGATATGAACATGATTTTGAAGATTGCGGGTAACCAACCGTGGCAAATCGTATGTGCAATTTGTATAGGCTTTGCAGCCTCTGCTTTGCTGGGAGGAAAAAATGGAATGTCTAAACGAGGAAGATATTTCTTGGTGTGGTTGGAAGTAATGTTTTTTGAAGCAGAAGGATAAGTGTAAATTACGACATGGAGGGTCAATCAGTTTTCCACCACATACGAGGTCACTGAAAGGCAAACTGATGACTAGTATATCACGTGAAATTCTTGATAGGAGAAATTTTTCCTAAATTAGCTGAATATAACAATCAGGTAACAAATTACAATGACGATTAACATAGATACAATCAAATCAAGGGTGAAGTAACTTATCATAGCAGTCACTAGGGCTGTCTATTTCACTGGACTGATCTCGCAGCCATATCCTCTTTAGTCGGCGTAGGTTTGATCGACCTTTCGGGATGATGGTAATTAACATGTTATAATTAATGTAGTATGAAAAATTATAGTAATATGCTTACATCATCCATGCGTAGCATCCTAAGCACCGTTGTATAGTCGGCTAGAAATGTCTAAAGGTGTTGGAAAGCACGCGAGTAGCTAATCCCCAATGGGAATTAACAATTCTAAGCTAATGACTGGGACGAGGCCACCCTCGCTACATATATGTATGTTGTTGTAGGGAGATAACGACTTGACGTTCCCAGGCACCGTATTCACAACACCTGAGTGAACACGAATTCCCCTTTAATTCTAATGGCCGTTAATTTACCCTTGTTTGGAACGTCCAAACCTGGTTTTGAACATTTCCTAATTACATCTGATTGTATTTTCGTCTTAATTGTAAAGACAAGTCAGTCAAATAAGCATAAATAATTCAATTTTCATATCTAACCGAAAATTGCTTGTATTCTCCCTTCTTTATAGTCTGTTGAGACTATAGGATATAAAAAAAATATTTCTGGGGTAATATAGTCAGACTGCATTTCTAAGACGTATGTCTGGTTTATTAATTGTGATTGAGTGCCCGAATTCCCATCCATTTTGAGTGTGTTCGTAGCCTAAATAAGCTTTCTCCTTGTAAGAATTTTCCAGTGGAGGTGGGCTTAACAGAGTTTTTTGTGCACGTGTAGGAGTTGTTCTCATTACCCTGTGATACATCTCTCCTATCCTTTTTCTTCCATTTATATTAACGACATACCCGACTCCATCCAGTTTTGTAACTACCACTTACCACCTATCGCCGATGACTCCGAAATATCTTTCCACCCTTCCGATCTTCATTCGGCCCTTCTCAAGATCCAAAATGGCCGTAATTCTATCAATATCAATTCTATGGCACGTAAAAATCCCTGGTCCCCAATCCCTCCAAATCTACCGCCATATCGGCTCTAGGCAACTCCTCAATTCCCTCTCTAGCAACCCTCCTCTCATGTTAAATAAACATCCCATTCCCTTCTGCTCCTCGGTTAGAAACCAATAATCTTTGACCAAAATCTATCCTTACATCCTCACAATTCCCATTTCTCGCCATTCCATTGCCTCCTCCTCTTACCTTTCTTCTCTTGTATCTTCCCCTTTACGTACCTTCCTTGATTTCAGCTGTGGGGGCATACACGGTGGTCTCTCGGAGCGGGGGTACGCGCGATTGAAGCGTATTATGAATTGTACTTGATTCTTGTACAGCACGTCACGGGTGTATTATATTTCCAACTTTCCTGGCTCTACCCCCCTCTGTGCATAGTATTTCCTAGGTTGCTTTCTTTTCTAGTCCATGCATACTCCTCTTGACATCACCAAATCCCTCCAATTCAAGTCCTCACATCACACTCGTAACACCCTCTCATCCCCAATTGACCTTATCCTTCCGCTTCTTCCGAACTCATATGTTCGCAAGATTCTTTCTGATCAGAGCCCCTAAACTCTGGAAATCCCTTTCCCTTTCTATTCGTCACACGCCTCCTTTTCCTCCTAAAATCTCACCTGCATAATCATTTTGTTTAATATTCTTGTTACTTTTATACATTGTGCCCAGATTTTTTATATCATTTTATTTTTAATGACTTAGAAGGAACTTCCTTTATTTATTTCATGCATATTATTCATAGAGGATACCATTCCCAAAATGAAGTTATTATTATTCTTCTGCTTAGGTTCGTTAATCTTTCTATGCTAGGTTATTTTGCGTCTTATACCTGCCTTGTTTACCCAGTAGGCCATTGTTGGTTTTGGTCCCAAAGATTCCTTGTGATTATTAGGGACAGTTTACCTTTTGTCATGATATTCTCCAGGGTTCCAGATTAACATTTTATCAAAGATTATACCCTGAGTATTTAATTTCAATTTTTAACTGAAGTATTTCATTATAGAAGCATAGGCATTGATTTTCTGTTTAGAATTGGAAGCAAATAGAGTTGGTTTCGAGGGATGTGCTTTACCGTGCCCGTTGTGAATACTTGTCTTACCATGTTTAGTGCTCTTTGTGTGAATTTTTTTTAATGTTGAGTCACAATTTCCCCTGACCACATCTGCAGAAAGTAACTTAGAGATTGTTCTCCACTTCTGTTTTATGGGAGTTGTAGAGGGTTCGGAGTCTTCTTTAATTTCTATACATTGGTTTTTGGAGTCTCCTTTGTATGTTCCCTTGGTGTTATGTTTTCGATGGCTTATCCATCTACAATCTAAAGGCCCCCTCTACAAGGTCACATGGGTACCGATGAGGCTCTGTTATTGCTAGTTATCACTGTACTGCCCATCCATCGGAACGGGTCTCGTAACACCGTATTTTGGGGATGGATTGTGAGATTATAGATTGGGATTGTAATACGAAGAGAGGTAAGGTGTGAGGTTTAGGGTTTCCAAAGTGACTGGTCCAGCTTCTGGAAAGTCGTGAGTTGATGCATAACACCAATTCGTACCCCTTGTAACGTGGAGAAATAAAATGTATATTTGCAATATGTACACGATACAAATAAATTATTATTAAAAAAAGTTAGATAACATGTTTTTTCAATTAGATAGACCTACCTGATATTAAATATATACCTATCTGGAAATGATGTTTTTTGCTTCATTTTTGTTCTTCGAAATTAAAAGATTTTTTGCCACCTTCGTTAATCAGCAAGTGTGTCCTACCATGCAATATCACAAAGGAACATTTCGTTGCATTAGAGGCCAAAAAACGACGACAAAACTGTGCTGACATCAAGCAAATACACAACCTGTTAGCTGAAAGCCAGTAACCGAATTACTGACCTCATGGACTTCTCAATTAAGGGGATGTACAAACTTCCTAATAAATACGGGCCTCGAGGGAATCAACCGCACTATAATCACTTTAACGGATATAGTTAATCCACGTCTTCAAACAACGTTTCAAACAACTTTGTAAAATATATCGGAAAACATTATTGCATATGTCAGAAAAGTCTGGCTCTTTCCATTTTACCGTAACGTTCTCTCTTAAGATTCCATTTTTCTTAATAAATAATATAATTGCATTACTGTATTAAACATTGGGCATTTATGCAAACAATGATCAATTTTTCATATAATTTTCATTACTTATACATGTTATATACCTCCATGAAAGACGAGTAATACTTTCACGATTGTTCAATGAATATTTACGTCAACATGATAAACACCGGCTCAAATTTATGACTTTTCATCGAAGGTGAACTTCATATCATAAAATACTACGTTACCAAGTTGCATCAAAGGTGAAAATCCTCCGTTATGACTGCTTTATATATTATTAGCGTGAAAGGTAGAAGTTGTTTAACCCCGCCCGAGAAATTTGGGGTACTCTGCGGGAGTGAATTTGACTAGACTTACATGTTTGTAACAGGTGTTGAAGTTAATTTGTAGGAATAAATGTAATTTCTTAGCGTGAAAAGAAGAAGTTGTTTAACTCCGCCCGAGAAATATGGAGAACTCTACGGTGAAGGGGTGAGGCCTTGAGACTAAAAGGAACTAATTAGCGAGAATGGAATTGCTTCAGCTCCGCCCGAGAAATATAGACTACTCTGGGGAGTGAATGTGATCAGACTTCTACATTTGTGTCAGGTGTTATGTCCACGTTATTTTATTGGAGTAGATGTAATTATTAGTGTGAAAGGAAGAGGTTGTTTAACTCCGTCCGAGAAATATGGAGAACTCTGGGGAATGAATGTGACAAATTTCGACGTAGTGTACACATACAAAGAAAGGCCACCAAAAGGAGTACAACACCCAGAGGGCCGGCGATGACCTCAGCTGTTTTTCTTGCCCATAAACCTATAATGGCGGTCGCGGGTTCGATTCGTCGCCTCTGGCCCTTTTTTTCACGATACCCTTCCCCCCAACAAACGAATACGGAATAAACAATTACATAGTCTGGCTAGATATGCAAAGTTCATGAGACCATAAAAAAAATAAAAAATAAAAAAAATATAAAAAAATAAAAAAAGTAAAAAAAAAAACCTATAATAATTTAGTTTTCTTGAAATTTATTTTTAACCCATTATCTAGAAATTTTATTCACACCGTCAAGCATACCCTTCAGTTCTACTATTGAAGATGCTATTTTCAAGGCATCATCGGCATATGGCATGTTGTTTATGATTCGTCTATTTATGTTTATGCCTCCGAGGTTTCTGAGATAGATTTGGCAAAGCTTCAGCATACATAATGAACAGGTGATAAAATATAGCGTATTCCTTCCTCGCGTGATCTTAACTTCCTAAGAAATTTGTCCGTCCGCACTTATAAAATACCGTTCTGACTGTAATGTACGTTTTATGATACGGATATTAGCAAGGTCTATCTTTACGCTTTAAAATATGAGTTTATCGTTTCTTACTTTATCGATTGCCTTCTCGATATCATCGGTGCACATTCGTATCAAGACTTCGTTGCACTAACATATTTGCTTAATTTCATGGGCGGAACACACAGAGCGTTAAGGAAGTATTCGATTTTTCGGATTTTTGTTTCACAAGACCATGCTTTTTTACTTTTGTTTCCAAGTTGTGCACATTTGTGTAGGTTTTTTTTAAATGTAGGAATTTGTGAACGAATAACCTTGTAGCCGAGAGATTCGATAAAAATAACCCTCGGTTTATCGCAAGATCGAGAAATGGCCCGTAGCGGATTAGGGAGATAAACCGTTCGCCCACTCATCAAATCCGCGCACTTAACCGATATCGCATTTACGACTCCTTCCCCCCTCCCTTTCGCTCTCGTAATAAAGCACCGTAGGGACGAGAAAATTTCGTTCCATTATAACAATAAAGAGTGTGTATCTTTTCGGATGACCATTATGACCAATCATTGCCCGAAGATACACGAGATGGGAGCGGTAATAAAAAAAATGAACCGATCTCTTCCACTTTTGGCACGGGACCCAATCGGAATTGATCTCTCCACCGTGGGGGTGGAATATTTAACCGGCTGAATTTAGTTTAAAAAGGCAATAAAATGCAAAAACCCCGAAGAGTTTTATGAGAAAGGAAGCATCCCCCTTTCCTCCTAATAATAAACATTATTGCCGATATGCTAACATTCCGTAAATGTATTCATTCGTCAAAAGATATCCTGCAAATATCTCTGAGACAAACCAATCCACCTAATAATTAATTATACACGAACAACTTCAACGGCTACTATTCATCTTTTGTTTCCGAATAGAAGACCTAGTACATTGAGGGATATAAGTGTTGGGCAATATGCCATTATTTTTCGACTGAAAACTATGGGTAGGTAATACTATGCAAAAGAGATGAAAAGGCTAGGTATTATTAACAAAAGTACAGCTATCTACCCAGACAGCCAAGTGGCACTGAGGCAATTATCGCATCGGTAGTAAAGCCATTTGAAATTGTCAGACATTGCGAAAAATACTAATTTCCTTTGTCTGGGCATCAGTCCATAAATTGGCCAAGGAAAGTTCGATACGGACACCTATTGACCCTTAACCCTTTTATGGCATACCAAACTGCCAAAAACATGTATTCATCAGACAATGAATAAAAATAGGCCCTTCGTCCGACGGAAATGTAGCACAGGACCGAGCGTGCAAAAAGGTCCATCAAAGGACCATCGCAGAAATCAACGGCAGAATTACTGAGCTTAGAAAATGTTAGGATTAAAATAATAGTTGGACTACTAACTGGACACTGCAGACTCCGAAGGAATATCTAGAAACAACAAAAACAGACAAAAGAACAAGAAACAACAACAAACTAAAGAAACCTGGAAGAGGAAAAACCAGGGCCTGACGAATACACACGGGAGCCCTTGAAAAAGCTTTACAGACTGGTAAAAAGTATCTAGATACAAAAATAGAGATGCACAAAAGACCGATACTGGTCGTAGTGCACAGGTCCTAAATAAGCTGCTCTTGTATAATCTAATCTAAACGTCCATCAAAGGACTATCGCAGGAACCAACGGCAGACTTACTAAACGACGACTTAGACCTGCTAACTGGCTACAGCAGACACTCGAGACATATTTTTTCTGCATGCCGATATTGCCAAGAGAAAGAAGAGTGGATTCGGTGCTGCAATCAAAGGGGAAAATTTTCATTTACGAACCTCGATTGGTCCTTGGCAATGTTGGGACTGAGTCTGTAATCAAGGACTTTGAGATGTTCTGTAAAAACTTAGACTGTAGACATATTGAAGGTTATTTTGACCTAATGATGACCTTAAGATAGGTCGAAGGCTTGGCAGTAGCAATTAAATTTGCTTTCCTCTTGACATTACACCTTGATCCAGAGGGTTCGTAAGTGAAAAAGTGGTCGTTACTAATACTGAAAAAAAAGAAAGGTAGAAGGGAGGTAAAAGGCTCTCGGGAAAAAAACCGTCAGATGGATAACGTGAACGATTGGCAGCGATTAGTATTTCAAGAAAAAACAATTTCTCAGTTCAATTAATTCTTCTTTTTATGCAAGCTCTTGGTTGAGATGAAAAAGTGACGTTCCAGCGCCTGAAGTTTAAGCACTAAGATCTCCTAAGGCTGGTAAGGTCGTCGGTTCGAATCCCCCTCGGGACACTAACTCATCGCAACCAAGACTTTCACATTGAAAGAATAATTAATTGAAATAAGTAATTTGGTCAATTAGACCACTAAAATTGATCAATTTCTCAATGTTGATTTATCAACAATCGTTGGTTTTCTTAAGTTGTACTGAGGAGGAGATAATCATTTTGTTCAACTTTAAAACTGAAGGGAGAAATGCTCTTTTAACTGAAATATTCTGTCTTGGCTGAAAGAAGAATCATATAGAGAGATGGGTTTGATTTTTTAGTACTAGTTCAGTCTTTATAGATTGACAGTTTCGTTACTCTCTTTCTATGATTGTTAGTACTACTTTATATGCACCGAAGTAGTCGTCGGACAGAACCGACTTTTTCGCGGGTATTTTATTCCTTACAGTTTGGCCTGGTGTGATTTCTGCAGCAAATGTTGAAAACGGACCGTATTACAATATCCCGAGTTTTGTAACGATGCTCTTACCCGGCGATGTCACCCTTCTAAGGGTAGATCGTTATTGGAAATTCGTCTAAAATAGCCGACACAAAAACATTCCTTTTCATTTGTATCAGCGGGGATGGTACATCCTCGAATGTCTTTTCTCAACCGAAGAGGAACTTTTCTTTATCGTCATTGGTTTGATGGTGCTATCTTCGCTGTTTTGTTCGGTTAAAATCTTCGTCAAGATTTAGTGGAAAATATCCTTTCATCAGGACTTTCAAACATAAAGACTTACTTAGTAAGAAACTATGAATATTGTCTTAAATTATAAAAATTATGCTATAATTTAAAAAAAAAGATACTGAGCGATTAATACATACCTTTACAGATTATTTGACCAAATTTTTAATTATTCATAATGTGCTTTGGAATACATACTTTTAGGATGGAAAAGATTTTTTACCAAAGAACTGTTTTCCCGTTGGATACAGTCGGTTTATTTTTCCACTCTCGGATTGAACGACATCGTTATCAATACTTCGTCATGAGTAGGCTAACAAAGCTTGAACTACACCCTTGTTAAAGTTGTTTTAAGTCCGAGGACGGAGAAAGGGTGAGTAATGGGGGCTTGCGTTTTCTCTCAGGAGCAGTCAGCAAACTCGATTCTCCTCCTCATCTCCCCGTCCTGGGATCGTCCTCCCAGTCTTGAAGTTGAACTGTTTAATTTTTTGTTTTGTTTGTTTCAGGTAAGTACCTTCTCTGTACTTTGAACGAAGATCTTTAGTAAGTACTGGATTCTTTTGTGACTATAAAAATTTATTTAGGAAGAGTTGAAAATTCAAAAATAGAAGGAATGTGTTTTATTTCGATTTAAACTGAAATTACAAGAATTTCTGTGTAAATAAAAAATTAACTTACGTCCAATGGTTAAGTTGAAAATTAGATAAGGCAGAGGAGACCATCAAACTTCAGATTTTTAACCCCCAGGCAGAAATCGTTTCCCTAAAACAATAAAAGGATTCTAATCCATTAAAGTTTTTCCTAAATGAGAAAATTAATTGATTTTTTCCCTACCCTCCAGAATCTCAAGTGCGATTCCTAATTTCCATCCAATCTGTATTCAATAATCCGACATTGTTCAAACATTTATTCCCCCGGCCGTTGTTTGGCGACATCTGGTCTCGGTCCGAGTAGAACTCTCTATCCTAGGAGAAATTAAATTTTTGACAATCGGCCCTCTCAATTTCTCGGAGTGTGATTCGCCTTGCTCTAAAATTGGGCCTTGAGTTTTTTTCGCCTTGAGTTCGCCTTGTCCTCTTCGTACTTTCTGGTCTAATGTACATACGGCCCCTGCCGCCATAGCCACCAGGTGAATAACTTAAACTATCCACCTGAAAAAATCAAACTAAATAAGTTTCGTCTAGAAAGTTGAATAAACTTATTTAGTAAGCAATGCTTAGACGTTTTTGTTTTGTTGTAGCGATGCGCTTGTCAATTTTGACGAAAGTTGAGTTTTCTGTGTTTGGTACTTCTCAAGTCCTACACTTTACTTTTGACGAAAATCATTTCTGTGCTACGCTGAGTGCATTTAGGACAAAAATTCAAAGAATTTAGTGATAGTATCTCCCCCTCGTCAATGTTTTTGAAAATTTGGTATGTGTCGCAGTCCAAGGTAGCTGGATTCAAACCTGGTATCTTTACCTTACAGTCTTGAGCGCTATAACAAGGCCTAAACCATTACTGTGATTGTTCTTATCTCCGTTTTAAATTTTTAGACTCTTTTTACCGATTCATATTTAAGGATTTTGTTCTAAGAAGTTTTAATCTAAGCTCACGCAGAATCGGGTAAAATGCTAGGAAGTGAAATATGTCTTCAGCTATCAACTTGCACGGAAAACTTAGGAAAACCGCTGTCAGTTCAAGTATAAAAGTTCTCCTCTAGTTTTAAATATAAGAGATTTATTATTTAACTTCATACCACTGTATAATTTATGCGTGCTTTTGCTAGTTTAAGTTAGAATTAGAATCATGGTATCCTACGATGCCTGCTCATCTTTTTTCAAACCATTGATCAGTATTTGTAGATTCACATTGGTTTTTAGAGGGCAAAATCAATCACAATTCGAACAATTAGAGAAAACTCGACCTACAAACAAACCATTTCGCCCTTGAGAACGTATAAAATTATGATGATATTACGTGAGAGAGTAATTGTAGTTGTACTGCGCTGTACAATCGAATCTCTTCAAGCGTGACGGACGCGGACCGTATCCGCATTCGATTTCGAAGAGAGGGCTAAAGTGACACTCAAACAGTCTGTCAGGCCACTTGAAAATAAACTCTCAGAGATATCACATTCTCGTCGTAGGATCTCATCTTTCTATGCCGCGACGCCTTGTCACACTTTCCGTCCTGTATGATGAATTGTGGGAGAGCCCTCCGGGCGAGAGAAAGATATATATCATAGCGTGAAGGACGGGGACTTTTCTCCTCCTTTTAAATAAGCCTGGTGTTTTAACAATTTCCTCAAGCTAAAAAGAAGCTTTAGGAATCTTAATTATGAAAAATGTCTTATACGTTGAAAACTTGGCATTTTTGGATTTATTATCTGCACAAGATTAAACGAAGATATAGTTGTTACAAAGTGCGTTGTTTTCAACCCCTGAACCATTTGCAACACAGGAAACTGCCAATGTAGGTGTTCGCCGACGAACACCACCGAAGATAGAGATATGAATTATAAAAGAAAGAAAGGGAGTTATATATTTCCGCACCAACGGGAGTGTAACTGCCCGTTTGATTAGAGGATAATGTAGATGGCACAGAAAGAACGAAAGAAATGAGTGAAATCTTGAAATGTAAAGGGGCGAAGGAGGCTATCTTGAGGGAATGAACGTAGATGAGGATATTAAGAGAAAATGGTGATGGTAAGTTTGGGTCCATGCGGAGATGGGATGTACGCCAAGTGTGGATGGTATGGCGACTTGATGAAAGCGGATCCGTGGATATTCGAGTGGCAATGAAACTTGAAGAAACGCGTAGAAAAGGAGATCTTATGCGGTAGTTAATTTCTATTGTGCAACACTGATGTCGGGGGACAGGTTTTTGAAAAAAAGTAGGGAAGCGTATTGTGAATGGTAGATTTTGAAAAAACAGAAGTTCTTGACAGGGGTACAGTGTACGTCACAAATAGTAGGTCTATTAGGTAATGGTTTAAGAATAACTTATGTTAAGGCCAATACAGAAACTAACGGCACTAGTACTAAATTACTTATTATGACTAGAATGATAGACTGCTGACTGGACTCTGAAAACTCCGGAGGTAAGTAGAATAGACAGCGGAACCTCTGCTGAAATTCTTATTCCTGGGAGAGGAAAAGCCAAGCCCTGAAGACCTGGTAAAAAGCCTTAAACTTAATGATGAGCTCTAGGTAGTGTTGGAAATTGTACAGAAGACAAACCTTTTCACGGTGCGTAGATCCTACTTGACGATGTTAACCGATTCTTTTAAAACGTTGTGCTTAATCTTCGCCTAATAATTCGGGTCACCTCCTAATGCAACGTTATGTACATCCCAAGGATCTCGGCTTGAACCATTATTGTTTTTCTTGGTTGGATTGGTCTGTCGGACGCGTTTTGACTTGTCGCTTTCTTTTTAGTTCATTCACCTTCGGTAGTGGGTCAATGGTATAAGGGGGGGTTGAATCATAGACCAAATAGATTATGAAGGAACGCAGAAATGCCTCTGTCAGACCAACCAGCAAGTTAATGATCATAGCTATCTGAAAATAGTTTGCAAAGGAAAAATCTAACATTTTCATTTTAGTGGTATTCTTTTGCGGTAGCTCTTATTTCTTTAATACAAATTTATGACGTAAAGTGTTGAGTTGACCAAAATGATCTGTGCAATCTCCTGTACACCTCAAGGATGGCTATTTGAACCGCTCGTATTTTCAATTTCACTAATCTCATCTTCATCACCTCTTGTCAGCAGTTGATAGAAATTTGTTTAAGCATATTGAAGGAAATGTACGGAAGATTGGAGAAAGTTGGCTCTTGTTTTCGGAATAATCAGCTATTTCGCAATGTGGACAAATATAAAGTTATATCACCTGTGATTCTTCTTATCAAGATGTTCGTTTACTCCTTGTATTACGTAAGTCATAGCCACAAGAGAAAAACCTTGGTTTAGTTATTTTCAGAACGAACCGCTATCTTGGTGTCATCCTCAGTGAATGTATATTCATTATTTATTATCATTGATGTACATAATGGTAATGATGGGGTGTACAACAAAGTCACAATGCCAATAAATGCAATCGCTAGTTCATAATTATTTATAAGGAGAGCATGAAGAGCGAGCTCGAACAATTCTATTTAATAATAATGTTTAACTAAGAGCATTACACTGATAGGTGCGAGACTATTTCAGGGCATGCGATTTATTTTTATAAACAAATAGAGAAAAATTGGAACGGTACCGACACCGGGGCTGTGGGATGATGTCGGAGGGTCGGTGGGTCGAAGTTATTTTAAATCCCACCCCATGATGGATTGATGGGAGTGCGGGAATGCGTCTCCTAACCGAGTTAAGTTGGCAACCGTGAAATTATAAAAGGGGGAATATAAAAGCCGTATATTACGTCCGTGGGTCGCGTCGCTTTCGGCATGGTTCAAATATGAAAGGGTGCCCAGATTTCAAAGTGGATCAGATTGTTTATCGAATAACGATGAAGAACGATTTCATCGTGGAAGGAACTGGCTGGAAACGTTCAATATTTCCTGTTGCGCTGCCCTGCCCTCGAGCTCGTTTATATTTGGACAATAATCACGGTAGAAGTGCTTTGTTTCGAATGATTGCCGTTGTTGGGTCTCCCTTGCTTTTAAATCAGCCCCGTCTTGCATAACTGATGGCCTTTCCGCACTCGACAAACCCACGGGCATTCTACCTTTCGTCGGTGCCGTGTTTACCGTGCAAATGGTGAACACCGGGTTCAGATTTCTCTCAATGCATGTATACCTTTTTCATGTTTGATTTCCGATGTAAAGAAAAATCCATTGCATTGCGAATAGAGTATTTTCAAAATAATACTAAAATAACGTAACATTTTAAAATAAAGCATGTACAACGAACTATGGTAGATGCTCCTTTTAATATTCATTCAATAATTAGAACACCCCACATCTCAACACTGATATCACACGGTATGCTTATAAGCATGCTTTCAAAATTTTATAAAAACAAGGCATCACATTCGAAGATTGGGGATTCTTTCTGCATAACCTAAAAGTGGAGATATCATTGATAATAGGTGGTTTTCCTGTTACCTTTAGCAATGTGCTTGGCTCCATGATGTTGATGATGATAAGATACTCGGAAGATGAGTGTATGCGTTCACCTGCAGCATTTTGCCTTATTGCACTTTTCATATTTGCTTATGTTCGGTTCGATTCTATCCGTCTTTATAAAATATAGTTAATTCATTTCCCCAAGGCTTCTTTACACCCAAAGTCATGTCTCTATTGAATCATGGATGTAGTTACTTCCTTATGCATAACCCATCAAAAGGAGCATAACGATGCATTCAATGGAATGCTAGTGTTTTCTCTAGTGCCACTGACCACTGAGACCTTTCATTCCCTTAAGCGTTTACCCTGTTTAGCTGTAGCAATGTGCTTGTCACTTTTGGCATGAGTTTAGTGTGTTCAGTGCACTTAGGGTGACCTAAGCTTAAGACACAAATCCCATAATATGTATTAAGGCACGTTTACAACGCGTGGGTCGATGGTGATGATGATGAGATATTCGGAACTACTACTTTTCCTAGTTACTTGGGTTAAGTTCAATCGATACTTCTTAGTAAAGACAGAGGGATATGAATTATTTTCCTCGGGGATTCTTACCCAAGGTTACGACTCTATTGAATGGTTTCTTCATTTTCATAGAGGAGTGGTACCGCCTTCCTCTTGCATAACCCAGCAATGGGCTAATCGTTGAATGTTAGTGTTTTCTCAGATGCCACTGACCTCTGAGACCTTTCAGTATCTTAACCTTTTACCCTGTTTAGCTGTTTACTAGCTTAAGCTTACCACGTTTACAACACATAGGTCCTTGATGATGATAAGATACTCAGAAGATGGGTGTATGCATTCATCGAATACTGCAGTCTTTTGGCTTCTTGTAGTTTCCTAGTTTATAGTAATATCCTAGTTACTTAGGTTAAGTTCCATTAACCTTCTTTCCAAAAATAGAAGGTTATTAATTATTTCCCACCGGACTTCTTACCCAAGGTTGTGACTCTTTGAATGATTGCTTCGTATTCCATGTTGTTGGTTCCTTCTTCATTCATAACCCAACAATAGGTGTATCGTTGAATGTTAAGGTTTTCTCAGATTCCAGTGACCGCTGAGACCTTATAGTACCTTAAACTTTTACCGTGTTTACCTGTGGCAAAGGTTTGGCGTAGGTTAATCATTAGTTTAGTTTATTTGATACTTCTGGAGTTCCTCCACATTTCCACTGTTGAACACCATTGCTGGACCATGTTCAGTGCACTTTCGGTATTACTAAAAATCCAAAAGTATTTATTATGGTACGTTAACAACGCAGGGCTTATGACTAATATGCGTGAAAGCTGAATAAAGAAAACCTAAAAAAAAGCACCACATATTTTTCTCTCAAATTCTCATCTTTCTTATAAACATGATAGACCCGTTAAAATCCAATAAGACGCAGTGAACTAAAAACTAGTGCAGCCTAAATTAAAAAAAAAATACAGATAAAAAACCCATATTTAGCATGAATTATTGGAGTAATGGTTAAAGAAAAATATTGATGATATATTAACCAGCTCTGCAGCCTTCTTCTTATTGTTCTTACCTAGATCTTTAGTTAAGTGCTAAAGTGCTGCTAAGTTAAGTACTCGATTCGCACATTCTCCTAATTAGTACTAGGTCATAACTGTAGTTCCTGCAATTTCATTCTCTGGGGTTTCTTTATATCCCACGCTGTCTTTATTGATCGGCTTCGCATTCCAAGATATGGTTGGCTCTTCCTCCTCATTGTATATCGTACAGTACGAGATATACTCGTTATTGGAAAAATTATTACTAAGGGTCAAATAGTCAACAAATCAAAAAATTAATTTTCTTATTATTTAGAATGAAACCCATCAAGGTTTTAAGCCAGTTTCGTCTCTAAAAGCTTCTAACCCAAAGTAAGTGTAGATATCTTGATTTTAGAGAGCCGTAGGTCACTAAAATAAGTTAAAAGTCTGCAAAGGGCTGTGCGAAATGCCAGGATCACCATTGTCCATCCTGTAAGTTCGAAAAGTACGTTTAAGCGTAGATTTGAGATAAACTCCAAGTGTTTCTTCTCTTTGGGGGTGGTTTGGTGAAAACAAGAGCTTATAAATAAAGCCCGGGCTGATGGGCGGGGAAGACGTGTGCGAGCCTCACTCTCTTCGAAAAGCTTTGTAACCCAACGAGCCAAGTAGGATAAATAAGCCTACGTCCCCTCCTTTGGACACCTTTTCAGCCCTTTTTATTGAATAAATACATTGAGATAAGGCCCTTCCAGGAGGAGAATGTATATTCCGGCGACCGCTGTTATTTGTCCAGTCTTCCTTCGTATGAAGGGATTAAAATATATTAAGGGAGATGTATTTTAGAGGATGAAATATCGATTGATTCTACAATCCGACAATAAGATCATGAATTCAAAATTTATTAGCCTAGTTTTGTTATTTTTACATGAAGATTGGCTTATCGGTAGAGGTAATTGAACAGAATTCTTAATCTCAGAATTTTTGTGGTAATTGAAGTGTCTGAATCTACGTGTATCAGTGTTATGTCTGTACATGTTGTTATAATTGTCCTTTAGGAATATTTGACTATTCCATTTAACAGAATAAAGGGGATATATGAGGGGGTGTTGTCGGCATTGTCTGGTCGGAATCCTCTTAATCCCGGTCCGACGGCTTCCTGTCCGGGCGATAAAATCTGCGATAACAGTTATTAACAATGTTGACCCCGATGCTGAGGGATGACGAACCCAGCTAACAAAGCGCATGGGAAATTTGTACGGATGAGTTGGCGATTGAGAAAGAGGAGGCCCAACGAGTGGAATAACGTGACAATTGGATTCTGGGGGTCTGAAGTGGCAAACGGCATCGCAATCATTCCCGAACCTGTCGACAAGAAAAACATGAAAAGGATTTCATATAAAAACACAGCACATTTCTGTCTCCGTCTTGTCAACAGAATTGGAATATTGCAAGGACGAGTAAAAAGGACCTCTCATTTGAGCCACGATCTGACATTAGGGTCAACATAATTTCAAACAACCAGGTTCGTCACAATTGGACAGTTTTTATAAATTTAAATAAGGACGACCTATTAATGTGCCACCGCAATTACTTCATTGTGTATTTAGGCCCTGGACGTTTATCGACGTACCTACCGGCAGACATTGGCTAATTCTCATTCACTCAAGTCTTATTTAAGTACTTAATTGTTTCGACCATTTTACTCATCAAACAGCACCAACGAATAACAGAGGAGTCCATCCACACTATCTGAGGCGTATTAATTTTATATGAAATAGTACACATAATAGAGTACAATTTAATTAACAAAAACCATGATCTTTACCAGCATTGAATATATTTAGCTGTCACCTATTGCCAAGCGATAAAAAAATTGAAAATATAAACTCGTAAAATCACAACAGAAAGGAACGAAATTTTGTTTACATATACAGGGTTAGTTTGTACCTTTATTTTACCGTACGATGCCATAAAAAAATGCCACAATCTGTCAAACGTTTGTGATTCCGACCAGAAAGCCTCAATACACTATTAATGGCGGTCGAAGGATCAGTATGCGGTCCAGGAACACATGAAGTACTTGTCGGAGAGTGGAGTGTTGAGATCTGAAGACAATGTGAGGTCTGGGAGTTCGGCAGGATGCGCGTTAGGTTGTAAAGGAAGTCGTTATGTCTATGACTCAGTCTAAAGCTTGCGAATACGCCCATAAAGCTTCGTACGGTATTCTTTGCGGTCTAACGATGAATGCTTGCGCTTCAAAAACACGCGGAGCACTTGATGGATTTGCACTCTTCCTGGATGATCGCCCTGAATTTTGAAGGGTTTGAAATATGGAATTAACTTTGGAAAGTCCATAATAAAGATTCTCTTATACGCCGACGATGATGAATCCAACTACAATTGAAAAAGAATAATAATTCGTTGGGGGTATATTGTGAAAGCTGGAATATTTCAGTGAATCTCAGCAAATCCAAGATAATGGTTTTCAGAAGAGGCGGCAGGCTTGCTGACCATGAGAATTGGAATTGGGACGCCCATCGAAATAGTAATTAGATAGAAATATCACGGCATAATTTTCACCACCCAATTTTCCCTTAGCTTTTATTTCAAAGGGAAAATTCAAATAGCTAAATTTGCTGCAAATTCTATAGGCAGAACTTAATTTCTCACAATCTTATACCTGCCAACAGTAAACAGTGTCGTTCTATAGTGAGTTACGTTATACCGGTCCTGCTTGGGGCTACAAACGTGTGATAGAATTAAAATCTTCAAAGTCTTTTTTTCGAAAAGTCTATCTCCTACCGTCGAACTCCCGTCTTTAAAGCGTCATATTTCCTATGTGCTCAGGGTCCTAAATCTTCACAATCCCTGTCTACCTAAACAGCATCGGAAATTTTTATCCACAAAATATGTTTTTCCGCCTGGAGAGATTTGACACACTGATTAATGGCAAGAACAGGGCCATAGGTCTTCCAGATTCCTATTGTATAATGAACATGCTGGTTGATGAAAACATATTTAGTATATTTTTGACTGCTAGAATTTTGCACTTGAGCTATCGTGTCTTCGATCCAATCGGACACTAACCTCCTTAGTTATGGAAAATGTTACCAGGTTTTGGAAAAGAGCAGTGGGTGGTGTGGATTTGTAAAGGTAAAAGTGAGAAATTAGGTAAAAATAATCGTTTATTTATCTCGGATTTTTTCCCAAAACGTTAAACTCACCCTGCAAGTATAAACGACCCGTTGGGTGTGGACTAGTGGTAAAACCACATTAGAATACTTCATTCAGATTTCAGTTACATGGAATCTCGTCTTGTTCTAAATTAAATATTTGACCAAGGCTGGAAGAGATGTTTCGAGATAAGCGTGTAGGAGGCCTGGAGCTGTTTTCTGTCTGCGCAATTGAACACAGTTGCCGATGCTTTTGTGAAATGGAAAGGTAACGGCGACCGTTAATGGGTCCCATCGGAGACACCCTGTGAATCCTAAGTCGCTAATGGTCTCCGGGATCTTCCAATATTACGCCGAGGTGATTTACTTCCTGCAAATGTTCTGCGTGTTCCGCAAACGTGGGCGTTCTGCAGCACATTACACGACCGTTTCGCACTCAATTAAGTAAAATTAAGACGGTTTGGTAAATATTCGGAAGTGTTTAATGGCGAACTTCTGAAATGGGGAACTTTCTTCTGCATACGTCACATCGAATGATGAGGACCCTTGCCTTATTGTTTATTTTTTACTGAGTGCATTTATGTTAACATTATTATAATGTTGCTTATAAATTTAATAAACGTTATCATTATTATAAAACCCAGGGTAGTCTTGGAGTAATATTATTAATTTTTTTTCTATTAGGTCTGTAAGGTCTAATATTAGAAATATTGATTAATGTGCGCTAGTTTCTTATATAAAATGAAAGGTAAATTTGCCAGTTCTTGAAATCAAAGACACCAGAAGTTAATACAGGAAGAGGAAATGTCGTTCGTATCGGAGATACTAAGGATTATAAGGGTTATAACATCCGTGGCAGTATCTTGTCCGGAAGTCGTCTTCGCACTTTAGATTTTCCCTGTGTATCTTGTTATCTCAACTCGGCCTTAGAACGATCTAAAGTTGCCGGCCGCCATTAGGAGTAGGTGGCTGTCTCTGGGAGCGGTGCCGATAGACCGCAATGGCACTCCCATTACACTCCTACCTCACCGAGCGGAATTAAGCAGAAATTGTTTTACAGAGCTCTTCTGCTTCCGCCTAATAACCCGGTTTCCTAATCCGACCCGAAATCGCACATTTCCTTGCTGTACTGTCATTTTATTTCTCCAGTTTTACTCGTTGAAACGGCTTTTTCGGGCGCTTGTTTAGGCTAAACCAGCACGACTGAACCGCCGTACAGGCTTAGTTTCTTTCGCGCCTTCCATAATATCAAACAATATACAAGGAATTTTTTTTTAATTAATAGACATTTTATCCAGTACAAAAATCAAGTAGAACATTACAGAAAGGTTTAAAATCCACTCGAAGAAACGAAAAATTTCGAGACTTTATTTATGAAATAAGATTGAGACGTACTGAACGGGGTTTATGATATAATAAAATTTAAAAAAAAAAAAAAAAAAAAAAAAAAACAATTACATTTACTGTAAACAACCCAAAAACATATTCACAAAACACTGTGGTACACCAAAATGCAATATTTATAAAATAATAACTCTCCTCAACGTTACTCTAGGAAACACCGGCAAAAAAGAGCTAATCTGACGAATGCCAAGCTGGTGTAAAGCCATCTTAATGGCCAGACTTGATTGTTTTTACTTGAAATTAACAAATCGTAACGTCTTTCTAAAATGATCTAAAATCTATCCTAAGAATGTTGACTTTTCTTCAATCCTTCTCAATTTATTTTTCGAAATACTCATTTTGTAGGTTTGCTTTTGAATTAACTCAAAAAATTCGGAAGCGATAGGTTTTTCTCTTTTTCCCAGCTTTTCTTTTTCGAAAAGAATTATTGGGCAGGCCAATTATTGCTGTGAATCGTCGCATCAACACTCCTTCATACAGAAAAGGCTAAAATCCGTTTGAATAAAATAAAAATTTCAAAATTGTATGCAATGAATGAAAATCTATCGCGATAATATCCATCTTTGTTATGTTCACCATTTATTAACCAAACTAATCAATTTCTGAGCTTGTTTTTGGATAGATACGTAAAAGTTAAAAACCCCATTGATGGAACAAAAATTCGCAAGGTTTATTGAAAGGAACTGAAAAAAATGCGGAAGCAATCGGTTTTTCTCGTTTTTTCTCATTTTTCTTTCTTCGAAAAATCACCCGGCAGGCCTATTTTGGGTCGGAATCTTCGGAACAACTTTTCTTTATAACGAAATATCTAAAATCCTTGTGAATAACTAAAAAAACCCACAATTTCTTCAATGAACTAAATTCTATCTCAATAGTGTACACTTGTCTTATATTCTTCTCAATATATTAACCGAAATAATAATTTTCTAGGCTCGTTTGTGAAGTTTCGGCTTGAAGGAACTAAAGATTCGCAGGGTTTAGGGAATGGACTAGGACTAAACCCATTCGAAGGCAACGGGTTTTTCGCCTTCGTCTCAGCTTTCCTTCGACAAAAAGATCCCACCGCAGGCCTGTTTTTGTACTGAATCGTCCACTTTCCTTTAAGCATAAAAGACGAAAAATTTGTTTGAATAAAAGAAAACTTGCAAGACTTTCTGCAATAAACTATTACCCACTTTTGTTATGTTTTTCCCAACATATTAAAAGAAATAATCATTGTTTAGGCTCTGTTGAGGATATTCAGCTTGGACTAATCAAAAATTCGCAAGGTTTATTGAATGAATTCGAACCATGCAGAGCAATCGGTTTTTCTCTATTTCTCACGTTGCCTTCTTTGAAAAGAATTATTCGGCACACCCCGATGTTTGCATTGAATTTTTGGATGAACCATCCTTTAAGAGGAAAAATCTAAAATCCTTGTGAATAACTGAAAAATTTTGAGACACTCTGCAACGAACTAAAATTTCTACCTTGACGACCTTTGAATTCATTGCCACTACTCTTGTTTTATTTTATTCCGTCCGTTTTGATATCTTTTGATCGATAGTAGTTGTTCTTGTTAGTATGCTTTGTCAGATAAAAGAAGGAATCTTTTTGATGGCCTGGAAGAGTTAAAAAAAAAGTTCCGCCTCTATTTTCCTTCGTAGTTTAATTCGAAGCAATTTCTTTCGTCGGATTTTTGAAATATAATTTTTTAATACTTTAAACATCGTCGCCCTAAGCCCTTTTTTACGCAACCCTTAATTTCTTCCCCCCCCCAAAAAAAACTAGTAATAATATATGTCAAAACGTTCCTTGACTAATATGCAAAGTCCATAAGGCCAGTAAAAGTAATCTCCTTTTACAAATGCAGAAACAGCTTTGAAACTTTAGGTTATGCAAAATAAAACCTTGCCAAGAGTTGGAAATTTTTCAAGTTTTTTGTTTTATTTTGTTTTGTATGGAGAATTTTGCACAAACAAGAAGTAAATTTAATGTTAAAAAAAACATATAAATACATTTTTGTGTGATTGATTAGTTTGTATTTGAGCAACTGTGGATCTTCCTGTCTGTCTTTATTGAGTTATTTGTGTATAAACTTATCGAGTCGAATTTCTTTTTTATATTGAAATTCACCCTTGGCTCTCTGAATTATAAAAAGACCCAACCTGCCAAGTGAATTTTGACATTTTCGTTGTGTGCTTCCTCTCTCTCTCTCTCTCTCTCTCTCTCTCTCTCTT
>CM077114.1:11836478-11956376 GCA_039619505.1 Cimex hemipterus | reverse complement strand
TCCCTCTCCCTCTCCCTCTCCCTCTCCCTCTTTCCCTCCCACTCTCCCTCTCTCTCCTCTTTAAGAAATCTTTAAGAAACTGTTGTTAAATTGCCATGTATAAAAGGGAAAAAGAACAAGTGAAACATTTTTATTTATTTATTTTTTTTTTAATGTTACTTGTTTACATGAGAATGTGTTAAAATAAAATTAAAAATTGTCCTTATCCTTTCTAATTATTTATTAATCGTGGAAAAGGACGGATGGAAAAGTAATGTTTCTCTTTTGCGTCCTTTCAAACTTCAATCTAAAAAAAAAAATTCAGGAGTCGTGGCTTTCCTCTTGATTAAATTTTACACGAACCGACAGTTTTGAATAAAAGTCACAATCCAAAAGAAAGAAATGTAGGGCTGACATTTTAGAAAAACGGAATGATAAGAAATGAGAATCGTCGTGAAATATGTCACTGTGTTTTAATTTTTTTTTTTTTTTGCTGTTTGTTTAGGACCTCGCACACGGGGTGGGGCTTAACTCCTGCCGTGTAAATACCGTTGTCCCGTTGGGAATAGGGATCCTTTCCATTATCATACAGAGTAGACGACCCCGGGCCCCCGTCAGTCCTTCCTAGCCGCGGAAAATTATAATAAATTAAATCCCACAGGCACAACTAGATTAACTGTCGTCACGGTCGAAGGATAAGATCCGATTCGGGAGTCGTGTCGGTCCTTCAGATTTTATGGCAAAATTGCAATGAAACGTAATTAACTGACGCATTCTCCATCACAATTTGATTTGAAAATTATTATTTTAATTAATTAGAAATACTTGTTAACTACCTTTAGGCTCCATGTTGACTTGCATTTCCATTGCTCTTTTAAGACTTCCGGTTTAAAGTGAATTTTCTTTCCTAAAGGTAATTGTGAGGAGTTCGGCAAAGGTGTGTTCTTGTGTCACTTTTGTTATCTCCTGTACTCGTGAATATCCCAAAAGGTAGCAAAAGTTAACTTTTTTTATTGATTATTCAGAAATCGTGAGATGCGGCCTGGTGATATGTAGATTTCAGAAAAACATTTTCTTTATTGTGCTGATGTTTCGATCTTCATTGAGATGATCTTCAGGGTGAAAGCTTTTGTTTTCTGTATAAGTGTGCAATTCTTGCGTGTCAGTAATCCCCACACACTTTTCTTATGTTTGCAAATGTTATTCTTAAACAAATATATAGTAAAGGTACGTAAACCTTCATACAAAATTCAGGTATTGCTTATTGGGCAGATATCCAAAATGAACAGATACTTATCAGGCAGAGTGAAAGCGATGTGGCTAGAGATCTGATTTGCAATCAAATCTTTATACCACCAAATTTTTCAAAACCCTACTTGGTATGTCAGCAATTTCGACTCCGTCAGACCATCGTCCGTTGCAATTTTGCAACAGAGACTGCACCATCTTCGTGCAGTGCTAATATGGACAATGCGATGGCAACTTAAACGCAGATTTTATATTGTCTCAGCTTCACGGTTAAACTGGATATGTAACCTAATCCTAGCCTGACCTAACCTAACCCTATCCAACCCATGCCTACTCCTCAGTAACACGACATCGTCCACGCGAAAACGATCACTCAGAATATGTTCTCGATAGGCGGCCTCACTACTTCGTCTTCCTCTTCTTCTTTTCGTTCTCGTCGCGAGCAAATTTTTAACAGTTGCTCTTTTTCTTGAATTATTTTTACATCGTGACGTTTAGGAAAGAGCCGAAACGCAGCTCCTAATATGACAATGCCCGTGGAAAGTTTTAGCACTAATTAACGCCTTCGACGGAGACTAAAATCGTATTTTGGTTTTTAAATTTTTGACCAAAAAGGTAATTTAAAATAATGTTTTTTCAATATGACGTTCATAACCATTAGTTTCAATGATTTGTGCTCCGAAAGTCTGAAAGTAAGAAGTTTTGGGAGGTTACTAAAGTAGGATCTGAAAACAAGAGTAGGGAGATTCCTTAAATAGCATAAGAAAAGAAGAAATTCTGGGAGTTTCCTCGAGTAGGATCTAAAAGAAATAGCTGGTTGTTTCTTTACATAGGATCTGAAAGAAAAAACTTACGAACGTGTCCTTCAATATAGGAGCTAAAAGAAATACCTGCGCGTTTACTCATATAGGATCTAAAAGAAAAAAACTTCCAGGAATTTCTTTAAATAGGATTAAATAGGAACTGGGAGTTTCCTGGATTTGAAAGAAAAGGTTTCTGGGAATTTCCTTGACTAGGATTATTAGGAATTATTTCTGGTTGTTTACTTTTGTCCAGCGGTGTCCTTTGGCCGGGGTTGGCCATTTTATTTGATCAAAGAAGGAGGCACGAAGGTAGGAGACGTTCTAACGCACCCGTCTTACTCATAATTGCACGATCACAACCTTAAGGCTTTGAAAAAATACGATATCTCTATTTGCCTTCCTTGTTTTTCTGATCATCAACTTAACAGGATTTTTTAAAAACTCGGTGTCTTATTAAGGATTACTGATTACTCCTTGAAAATAAGTTATTTCGTATAAATTAAGATGGGGATAAGCTCTGTAAGTAAAGCTGTGAAATTACCGCTTGAGATATTTTATATTTCTCATTTTTAAGGATTAACAAAGCAATAAATATAAAAGGTTCGGGAGCCGCAAAGTTTGTATATTTTAAAGATTAGCGAAAGAAACACCACAATTGCTTCATGCTTAATCTTTGGCTTACACATGCATTAAAATAATAATCTAAGAGGATAACAGTTTTGAACTTTAGATTCTACAAGAATATTGTGTTTTCATACCTTTCTATTTGTTATTATTAAAATTTTATCTTTACGTCTCAAGGCATGTGGCATTTAATCAATAAGGTCAATTTTTGCCGGACCCTTCTCACTCGAGCGAGAGTAAAGGAAGATATATTGCAGTAGAGAGCTTGTAACGTTTACAATTCTTTACAATAACCGCCTTATTTATTTTTCCTCATGACAGTTTAGGGAAAAGACTAAACGCAGCGCCTCCATGACTAGTGTGTTTAATATGAAATTTCTCGTGTGAAGTTTTAAAGCTTAAATAATGCTTTTCACGCAGGAGTAAAATCGTTGTGGAAATTTATACAACCTGTCGATGAGAAAGTCTATACAACCTGTCAACACTTCTCTTTTATATTATATACTTACAGTTAAATTGCCTAAATCATACATTTTCTCATCTATGCGTGAAATAAAATATCCTCGTTTAAATTTATTTCATTTCACTTTAAATATTGAACACTCTGTTTTCTCAATTTGGCCTGTAGTCACGCCCTCGTTCTTCTTTCCTCTTTTTATCAGGGAGAATATAAATCTTTTTATCCTTTCTTTTTCAGCGCTTTTACTTGGTAATTTTTCTTCCACTTTACCCTTTTGCTCATTGTTTTAAATACCAATTTCAAGCTTTTGGACGTAGCTAAATCTTTTCCTACTTAACATTGATTTACATCGGATTGATTTTTTAAGATCGGTGCCCTTTATTAAGCTTCCTTAACCCACAGTATTTATGCATTTTCTTAAAGAGA
This sequence comes from Cimex hemipterus, assembly GCA_039619505.1. Lineage (NCBI taxonomy): Eukaryota > Metazoa > Arthropoda > Insecta > Hemiptera > Cimicidae > Cimex > Cimex hemipterus. The sequence continues at coordinate 11,952,836 of CM077114.1, read as the reverse complement.
TCTGAGAGGTTTTTTTAAAATCCAAAATCCAAATCTAGCGATATTATTTTAAATAAACGATGTCTCAACACAGTCCAACATGTACTCGCTTGTTTATCTGGTATTGATGGGAAACAAGAGATTTCAAACTTTTGTGCAGAAAAATAATTTAAATTAATAATTTTCATACGGTCTGTTGATGATGTTGATAAAAAACATCATGTTTCAGGATCTTGGAAGTTGTATATGGAGTTCATAATCATTTGTGCTCTGAAAGATCTGAAAGGAAGAGATCTTCCTTAAATATGATTTGAACCTGGGCGTTTCCTAAAGTAAGATCTGAAAAAAGAGGTTTCTTGAATATGAAATAATGGGAGTTTCGTTGAATTGGATCGATCTGGAAGAAATTGCTGGGAGTATTCTTACATAGGATCAGAATGAAAAGCTTTTGGGAGTTTGCTTGTATTTGATTTAAGAAAATTAGCTGGGTGTTTTCTTAAATAGGATCTGAAAGAAAGAATTTTTGGTGTTTCCTTGAATTGATCTAAAAGAATCATCTGGGTGTTTTCTCAAATAGAATCTGAAAGAGCTTTTGGGTGTTTCCTTGAATTGGATCTTCAAAAATTTGCTAGCGGTATTCCTAAATAGGAACTAAAATATAGAGCTTTTGGTAGTACCATGCCTTCGGTTACGTTTTAACCGATAGACTATTTTCTAATATCAAAATCTTTTTTTAAATTTTCTATTTTAAATTTACTTATAAGACGATATCAAGGGGGGCTTCAGGCTCGCCTTGGAGAAAGTTAGTGGAAGCGGCTCGACCGCAGAAAGACAAACGGGGAAGATGTGATGAGGGGTGAAGAGAAGAGAATTAGAAACTCGAAACATCAAAGAGCTACGCATTCTTGGGGCGTCCCTCAGTCTAAAGCCACTTCCTTCACCATACCAGTAACCAGGAAAACGTCCATTTAGATAATTTCAAATACACGTATTAAAAATTCATAAATATTTAAATATGCACGGAAGTAGATATTTTCTACTATTACATATTGAGCATTTCTTGTCGCGAATGTATTTGTATTGAAACCTTCCTCGCCCCTTTTCGAATCGACCGATATGTGTGTATTGAATGTTTAATGCTTTATATGTTTTATAACTTGTCATAAACGCTTTTAGCAGTTATTGAATGTCGTTGATTACATATTCAACGTTAAAGCTTTAAAAGAGAGAATGAGAGAGATAGAGGGAGAAAGAGACCGCTAATCAAATACACGGTATTATTTTCCATTTTAATAGAAAAAGTTTTCCCAGCGTTGAAAATCAATGTGGATTGTGTTTCAACGCTGCTGGTAACGAATTAGATTTATCACGAACGCAGACCTGGGAACTGATTGTAACAAAAAAATTGTTTTGACCGGATTTTCATAGTTTAAAAGATTAAAATGGTCTTGATTTTTGGAAAAGTTGCAATGGTGTTTGGACTTGGCTTCTATTTGTTATGGATTTTGCTATTTTGCATTGTATCCCTTTCTGATATGATAAACATATGGTGCATCTAGTTCATCACTGTACATGGGGGTAAAGCCAGAACTTTAGGTATCCTTGCTCGACACCTACGATGCTGGGTTTTCAGAATCAATCTTATAATCAAACTTATATTCTCCACCAGAAAATTAATGCCCTTTGAGGATATGAACACAGTAATAAAAATCGTCATTTATAACACTAGCTGAGCTATGGGCGTGGTCACATTGATTGGATGGTTTGAATGGCTTCTGTAGCATCATTCAGCTATCCCCTGGGGAAAGAGTACGAAGAGAAATCGATGTCAAATTTTACATAGGGTACAAGTGGTTACATATGGAACTAAATCCTGGAAAAGTCGTACGAAGCTCAAGATGACATTAAGGGATCGGATCATTGTTGCACTCTCTGGGACGATTATTATTATCTTATAGGAGACGGGATCTCTATTCGAGCGAGCTGCAGGAGAAAACGAGTGATCAAGGATGGACATTGTGGAGGCCAAAATGCCCAAGAGGTTAATGTTTAAATCTTTAACACTCCATAGCAGTTTACTTTTTATAGGTTGATATAGTCCGAAAGAATGGGGGGGGGGTTACGTTGATGACTATGCTATACAACCAAAGGGAATTTCAGTAATTCATCGAGGCAGCATCACGAAACAGTAAATTTGCTTTATGCCGTACTCGGCATTGATAGGATCTGGGTTTCGGAGAGAAAGAAATAGAATTAAAGTTGTGTTTGTCGTCCTTGTGGCATGTTGACTCCCATTAGCTTATCTGCCCACCCTCCAGTCATATAATAGCCCTCACCCTTTCGGCACCCATTATCACAAACCATTTTCCAATTTCCATCCCTCAGCTGGAAAAAATCCAACTGTCCTTGTCGACTTGTAAATCCCGATTATTCGGCTTTTATCTTTTCAATTTATACATCTGGTTCACACCGCTTGTTATTTTACGTTCAAGTGCAAACACCAGGTGCATTTTTTCCTGGTTCATTTTCTCTTATCGCTTGCCTCTAAGCTCTCATACAGGGATTTTTTCAGCTACTGATAAGGATTGTTTTATAAGAGAAATATTTTAAAATATATTGTAGCGTCTTCATCAGTCCCATATGTTAGATTATAGGTACAAGCAAAAATAATTATAGTAATAATAGCAATTCTTTATTATACGACCATTTTTTCTGCACAACTTGAGAAAATAATGGAAACTATTTGTACTTTTAATAAAAAAAAAATAAAAATTCCGGTGAAAGGACTGATTTTTCGAAGGTTCTGGGTGATTCATCTGGAATCTCCAGGCCACGAGGCGCTGGGCTGTTCGTAGTTCTAATCAGGTTTTTTTGTCTTACGCATTTTTAGAAGCACACCCTCGTCGTGCGATCTTTTGGAGAATCGGCCCCTTAAAGCACCATCTGGTTTAACCTCAGTGCAATACTGAACCGAGTTCAACTTTGAATGGCTGTCGAACGTGATTTAAACTATCTTCAAACTTGAACGTAGTTCAATTTCTTGATATAACCTGTATGTTGTTAAAATCGTGTTCTAACATTCAACTTTCGATTATTTTTTGTACTTGTTTTTCAATAAAAATTGACCCACTTTTTATTTGCAAATGAATGATCTGTTTTTATACATGTTTCTCGTTGTAACGATCTGTGACATTTTGTCTGAAAACTTGAAAGAAAGGAGTGGTTGGTCTCCTGTATATTGGATGGCACCATTCCCACACTCGGCATCCGAAATTTGGTAGCATAGGCCCATATGCCAGCAGCTTAGGACCAGGTTGCACTAATTTGGTTTAAACATAGTTTAGTACCACGAGGATAGGCTGTGGAGCCTCTGGGTAGATGATTTTTGTTTGATAGTATTAGGGTTGTGTCGATGTTTAATTTGTTAATTTATATAAATTATTAGTGTGAATGGAGAGCCATGTCCTCCATGGTGATAAAGTATGGCATTTTGTGCCTTCCTAGTTCCCTAGTTCAATGCAATCGACATAATCCTTCTTCTCATAAGTATTACGTTCTTTCTGTACGCTAGGTTAAGCCTCCATTGGGCCATTGCTTCGCATTCCAAGATAATACTGTTTCCCCCTCCTCATTATATAACCTGTAAATGGGATCATATGTCCATGTTTATAGATATTTTCTCAGAAGCCAGTCACAGGTTAGATGTCCTACCCACTCCTCTGTGTCTGCATCCTGGTCTCGTAGGTGTGAATGTACTTTATGAACGTGAATAAACGGCCATATCCTCATTACCCCCTCATACTCATGCGTAATCTGAAGTTATATCCCAAATCTCATTCCCCATTAACCCCATTTTTTTCTATATGCTAGGTTATGTCTGAGCCGTTGCTTTGCATTCGAAATGATATGAGTGGCTGCTTCTTTACCCTCGTTCCATAATCTGCAAATGGGATCATCATTGTATATGCCCATGTTATGTAGATGTTTTCTTAGTTGCCAGAGATCTGGTCTATCAATATTCTGAATCTAACCATCTCCAACTGCAGCAATGAGGGTTGTTTTAGCATAAGTTTACTGGGTCTAGCTTGTGCCGGTAGAATTTATCCACTTCTCCTTTTGTTTAATTTGGATCCATTCTGTGTTGGGGGATAGGTTCCGAGCAGGTGTGTCTGCTTTTTCCGATCCCAAAATTCCTTTGCGCCACCAAGATATCAGGTTGTAGTTGGAGGTCACGAAATAACGGTGGTTCCTTGGATGTTGGAAAGCTTGGCTGAACTGAGCTCGACTCTAGTCCAAATCGATATAATTTAGTCAATTTATTCTGTATACTCATTCGGCGTCTTTGTCCATATCTTGAGTTCTTATCTTTTTTGGTTTAAGTGTGCGCGCTCCATGTAAGGTTGCGGTCCCAGTAGTTAGTTCGTTCGATAAAGGGATTTCCTTACTGTATATGTGCACTGGTGGGCTTTTAAATGTGAACATAGTTGGCGGCTCTTTTAGTTTTAGCTCGATAGGACATCGGTGATCTTAGGTGCTTTTGCTGCGGCAAGGATATTGCCAATATGGTGTTGTGTTGTAGATGTTAGAGTGTATACGTACGTCAGCAGTGTAAACGGTAAACGATTGGTCCTAGGACAGACTGGATGTGTGCAAATTCAAACCCAACCGCCAATGATGATATTTTGAAAAATATTGATTTCCATGATACAAATATTCTCTAGTTTTTCGGTTTTATTTCTTTTGATGACAAGTCTTCACAATGTAAACCGAGTAGAGTTGAAGTGTCGTTAAATTTAAAACTGGCTTGTTTTCTTTATGCTTTTAAGTGCTTTGAGTCAGTAAAACTGAGAATTCCTCCTTCATGCTCCAAATCACCGGTGTAATTTATTTCCAAGCCCGTTTCGACTCCTAGAGACTTTTTATCCCTTCCCGAATCACGAGTGGGTCCATAGTAAAAACTCTTTTCATCAACACTGTTCCAAAACGTTTTCTGTTGTAAATCAGCGTAGTTTCATGCGTTTAAATCTACCATCAAGGAGAGGTTTATTAAAGGTTCTAATTAATCTTGTAAATAACATCTTTCCTTCGCGTAAAATATTCACATTTTTCTTATATTTTTGTGTTTAGCTTTTTCGTATTGAAAATAAAACTTCTCAATTGTGTAGGATCAATTTAGGGAAATGCAGCAGAAAGATCATTTCTTGCCGGTTTCCTATTCGATTTCAAGAAAATTTAATTCGACCCACCTTTATTCTGATATAATTTATGATCCATTCAGACCGAGCTGTTATTCAGCTTTTCCGCCCCTGTTAATTGGACGCACAGAGATCCATGAAAATGTTGTAATTCCAGGCTTAATCAAACGTTAAATTGCTTTAAACCTATAAATGTTAAAATAGCACATCTATAGGTTGAGGTAATTAAATTATTGACATTGAAACACTTAAATAACGCGCTTTGGCCAAAATATGACGTAATTTTAATAACCGGACCCCAACCCAGATTAATGTTAACTCAAATTGTCAACATTTAAAAAATTTATTTTTTAAAGTACATAGTATTTATCCTGTACATGGATTACACACATTAAAAATTGTTCTTGAGTTAATTTAATTTTATGGGAGATTAAAATTCATTATAAATATTAACATGCGAAAAAATAATATGGCTGGTATTACGTATTGTGTAAGATTTGGGCCTCAATTCCTGAGAGCCGACCTGGTCTTTCACTAAAATCGCACCCACAGCTAATCAAAGTTGGCGAAATGATAGCACCTGGCTAATACCCGGATCCACCCGGAACGTTTCAACAAACTGGGGAAGAAAAACGGGCAAGGAGGCGACGTAGAGAAGAGGAAGTCGGAGTAGATCTATTGCGGACAGTAGGAGTCGGCCATATGTCAGTAAGAGTCGAGGAGTCGGCCAGGAGTTGACCAAGGAGGATCAGTAGTAGTCGGCGAAAAGTTGGTCAGGAGTCAGCCAAGGAGAGTCAGTAGGACCGGCCAGAGGTGGGGAGAAGTTGACCAGAAGTTCGTCAGGGGTCTGCCAGGAGTTGACCGAGGAGAATCAGTAGAAGTTGGCCAAGAGTCGACGAGGGGGTCGGTCAGGAGTCAGTAAGGCCGATACCAGCACCTCAGTTCTACAGTACGCATTTAGCATTGGTTTGATAGGAAGTTGTAGAACAGACGGGGAATACTACGAATTATGTAGAGGTAATTAAAGTTTGTTATCAGGTGCAGGCATGGAGGTCGTTTGACGAGACTGGTAGGGTTCTTGGGGTGAAAGAATGGAGAGGACTTTAGCAGTTAAGCAAAGATGTTCCTCCAAAGGGAACGTTAAGGTCATTGCTAATAGTGAGGTTGAGAATATAGTAATGAATTTGGAGAATTCTTCTGAGGACTGTTGATCGAAAGAATGGATTCGTCGGATGTTCGAAGGCTTGATACCCCACAGTTGTGCTATATTTGTTCACAAAGGTTTAAGTAATGTTTTGTTCAGAGTTGTTTTTAATCGTCTGATTTCGGTCCAATAGGGCTTCGTAGTTGTCAAATTATCTACTAATATCGTTGTTGTTAATTACCATTGTAATGACAGACAGTAATACAAACATAGTAATTGACAAACATGTTTATGTGAATGTGTATATATAACTGTAAATATATAATTTTTGCTGGTTGCATTTTTTATGCAGGTGAACTTTTTGTTGTTCATATCCGCCGCTCATTTCCGTCTTAGTTGGTTATTTGAGCCGTGAATTTCGCCATCTTCAGTTGTCTGTACGTTTGTTACAATCAGTTGTTTTATTAACCAGTTAGTTTTCTTTTCATTTTACCTTGTTCGTTGTGTTTATTTTTATGATGTATTCTTATAATGTTGATTTAGGACCATTTACTCTTTGAAAGGTCAAGATTATGAAACTTTGTATAAGAGGCCAAGGCCCATCGGTGGGCTGTTGAGCCATTGATGATCGTGTAATTCAATAGCACAGGAGCTTTATTTTTAAAGCCCCAATTTTACTTTATTGCCTGGAAGATAGCGCTCAAATAACTTCCTGCTTTTCCTTGCTTTACACTCATCCTATAACCGCCGTTATTAAAACCAAGTGACCTTGTTCCAATATATCGGAGCGTCCCTGGGTGAGAGGACAACGTCGTTTGGAACCTTTTGTAAAGGGGTATCGACGATAAATTTTGTCAATAGGTTCTCCCCCTTTCTTCTTCCTTTGAAAATACAAAGGCTGCCTGTTTTCTGGTTTTCTGTGAGTTAATAAATAATATATCGGTCGACAGGTTGTAAATCCTTGATCAAACTTGCAAGCGAATCCTTTTTGTCAGTCGTACAATATGGCTTGACGCCATTTTGCAGAACTTAAACGTTTACACTCGTAGTTGATTTACGTTTTAAAATATCCTCTTACATAACAATTAGCCTTCTCCCAGTAATGCCAAATGTGCCAGTAAGTCCTTGAAAAATTCTTTTTAAATCGTCTCACACCCATCCTTGATTTAATATTAGTCATTTCTTCCTACCAATGTGGTTACCATTTGGTTCGTCATTCTACAATTCAGTACTGGTTCAGTTTTGTTGACGCGATTTCCACTTTTTAATGAAAAACGAAAAGAGAGTACTGCTCGGATGCATTCTTAGAAGTGTAGAACCCAAGCTGGCTCTCTGTTTCTGTGCCTTTCCTATATTATGTACCATTGAAAATCGCCTTGGAGGATCGATTGGAAGTGTTGGCTTGTTGCATAATGGGGTTAGCGAAAAATGCTATGGTGGAGGCTTCTACTGGTTTCGAAATGAATTGGGATTTGGATTTCTGTGTTCATAGTAACTTTGGGTTCGAAGTAGGTAGCTAGAGCTTGGGAGGATTTTGATCTGTACTCGTTCTTTCTAGGTTGGTACGCTTCTTTGCACCCCTACTATCAGATCCGTATGTCAGTTTGGTTGTGGTAATGAAGTGTTTACAGTAAGAATTGTAAGTCTTTTTTGGGGGTGTTCCAAGTAAGGCTGTTGATGTAAGTCCCATATTGCGAACGGCATTGGTCATTAGACAACTTAGACCAATTGGTGGTTTGAAAATTCTTCTTATCAGTTTCTAAATAGAATTGTGACATCAAAACTAGAATGTCCATCTCATTTCATTTCTTGCTAGACGGGACGTGGCAGGCAGTTCCTGCTTGTGTACAAATCTCGGTTTCCGTCGGGCGTTGATTAAATGTGTTAAAGTTGGAAAAATGCCGTTTGAGCGGAACCGGCTGGAGCCGGGTTCAGGTGAGAGTTTTGAGGCGGCGTAATTGGTTCATTTGGAAATTAAACTCATAACTCGGCAGTATGGGGGAGGCGGCTGGTGCAATGGGAATTAAACGTTCGGGCGAACACGGCCACCCTCCTACGGAGTAATATTAAATAAGAAAAGCCCCTAGGAAAGTTCCTGTCGAAGAAGCGCGAAACAGGAAAGGCCAGGCTCAAGGGAAGGGGGCTCACATGAAAATCCCTTTAATTGAGTTTTCCTTTTACACTACGCCTCTCGGAGGAATGAGTTTCACTTCTAGAATAGATGGTGTTAAAAGTGATCCAGTAGCTCAATTACTTCATTCTCCGACGTCTTTTGCCCTATGACCAATTATTGTAATCGGTTTAACACCATACAAGACTTATGTTTTTGCGATGCTTTCTTGCTATATTGCTTTTACTGAATACATGATTATGGATTTACTGAATGGTTACAATTGCTGTTCTTTATATAAAAACATATAAAACTCTCTTAGCTTTTCTTATAGTTCTCGTGTTTTAAACTTACAAATTAGTTTTACTGATTTTCAACCAAGTTATGATATTTTATGATGTAAAGGTCACCAACTATAGTATTGCTTGCCTATGTGTATGTTAGGGACTCGTCAATGGTAGATAGCATAGCAAACACCTAGAACAAGGAGACAAGCTGAAAACATGATAGTCTGTTTGGCATTCACACTACCCCCGGGGTACTCGATATCCTCAGGGTAATTGTTGATAAGCCCTACATTCACGCTAATAAATTACATTTACCAGACTCCCTTTCCGCTACGTCAGAGTTTTTAACTACCCGACAACATTTGACAAAGTAACCGACCTTGTTTCACTTTTCGTTTCTAGTGTAGTCGATTAATAAGACGAAGAGTCATTGTTATTTCGTCGATATCAATTAGAATATCCTCGGACCGATAAAAAGTTTCCCGTCCGAGACCTCCTGAATGAGAACGACATAATTAACCGGTAGTTAAAAGGAAAAGGATCCGTTCTTTTTCCTCAGAGAAGAATTAACTGGGTCAGGGAGATTTGCAATTCATGCTCCTCCCTCGCTCCTATCTCGAATAGTCAACAGGTCCTTCCCCGGCTGGTTTATGTTCTTCCCGGGGTACAACCACCACAACTCCGGACCCCGGGCCTGGAAAAACTTTTGATAAATTTACCTCTCGGATCGGCTCCTTTTATATTCATAGGATGTCTTATTACGTTATTTACGACCTGGCTTATCTCAGCCTTTAATTCCTATTTTCTTTTTGCTTTTTATAGAAAATTTCTAAAATGTTTTTTTCTGTGGATCCAAAGAAAATAGAATTTTTTGGCAATGCACGTTTTGCTTGCAATGTTTTAATCGTTTTTTAATATCGTACAATCCATAAATACATTGTAAATTTGTATTTAAATATCCGCCCGAAAATTTGCGCGTTTAATTGAAATGCTACAACTACTGGAATTTAGCTTAATTTAAGTAACATTATTTTGTTGGATTTACTTTATTTACTGCTTTCTGTACAAAATAAATATACATTGAGTAAACGGTAAAAGAAAACTGGATTTTAAATGTTTGCCTGTGGGAGGTGCAGAAGCTCTGCGCGAAGAACGGGGGATTAAACCCCAAAATGATCCTTTGGCTATACACGTCTTAAGGCCAATAATGACATACGGGTGAGTGGTGTAGTGTACCAAGGCTTTTCAGTCAAAGTAATCAGGCTATTAAATGGCACCCAAAGACGGCTGTCTCAGTGCGCACAACGCCGATTGAGGCCCTGGAAGTGTTGTAAACCTGCCACCACTTCATATTTTAATCTTAAGAGAAGCCAGAGTAGCAGCTCCCAGGCTCATAAATGGACGACCATCCGCAAGGATAGGCAGAAATACAGGCCGATGTCGTATTAGGCATGCCAAGCGATGGCACTACTCCCAAATACAATTTAAATAGAAAGTACAAAGTACCGGTACCAGAGCGGCAAGAATGGGCCAAAGTAACACCGCTTAAGTCAAACATCTACAGGTATATTGACAGCTCCAAAACCGTCAAGGACACGAGAGAGCTGGAGTCTTCAGGATGAATTCACAGGCCGAACTTACTATAAACCTACGGAAAAATGTTCTACAATCTTTCAAGTCTGAAATTGTAGCGATTGAACACTGCGCCAGAGAAATAAAAAGGCTATAAATACATTCCCGGAAGAGACGTCATCGCTGACTGTCAGGCTGTACTAAGGGCCCTATCTTCATGCGAGGTGAAGGGAAAGACTGTTTGAGATTGCATGGAGGCCCTGCCGGAAGTCAGTGATACTAATTAACTGACCCTGGCATGGGTCCCTGGGTACTCGGGGTATACATCTTAAGGATTCCAAAGCTTGTGAAACCAGTACCAAGGGCACACGAAGCGATTCATAGAAGGACCATTCGGAAAAGAAGGAATTTGAGGAAAGGGTTTAGTCTAGTGGGTTAGAGTCGCAGGATAGTTAAGAGTGAAAATTGGAGAACCTTGTTCGGACAAGATCCTTCATGAGTGGGGCTTTAAGGTGACACAGGGAGCATTTGGACACCCCGTAGAACTTTGTATTGAGAGGATGAATTTGTTGGATAATGGAGGATTTGGCCGAGCCTCTTTCGACTTCGTAAGTCCAAATAGGTAAGAGGTTATGTATGCTTAATTGATTTTGGTTCCGGTGGTCTGAGTCTTTTGTTAATTCAACTTCTTCTTCAAACATGCATAGCGGTCTTGTTGATTAATTTAAGATACAGGGCCAAGAAGAAAATTAATTCAATTTTATTTTGTAAAAATTAAGGGCGAGGATTATAGTTTTAAAATGTCAACTTCTCATTTACAGACCCGGGATAAATATTTTACGCTTTCTCTAGCTAAGGTCGTACACTCGCCATAGCCACTCGAAATAATGGAATTTTAAATGAATATGTGCTTCTTGAGCCGTTCTATCAGAAAATGTTTTATCTCTTTAACTTTGTCCGTCGTAATCGGAACCGGTGGTTCGGAGTAAAGGTGACAGCATCAACAGTGCATTTGTGTAGTACTTTCGCCAAGCTATGACTGATATTCGCGGATGTTTTTCTATTACCAACTTTAGGTGATCTATTTAAGTTGTAATCTCTGGGAATGCCGAACTTTTTAAAGTACGTTTCGTCATCCGTGGCATGAAGGTACAGAAGTAATCGAACAGGCATTCTAACTAAGAAAAATGGTGGTCCTCTTACTAACTAAAGTTGGGGCTGGAAATAACTGAGAATGATAATCACAAACACCGACCAAAAACAGCGCGTTGAAGATTTATAAATGTCACAAAAAGGAAGGCGAAGGAACTGTACTTTCCCCCGTTATCATTCCACCAACTACATAGGTCGAAGTGATGAAAAGGCTGGATACCTGATCATCCAAAAGAAAAATAAATACAAATAATAACAATTGAACAAGTACTCGGTCAGTCTACACTAGCGGGTTTTAATGACACTCAAACGCCATTCAGCTTTCTGCCATCTTTTGTGAAGAATCTTTATGGCGCCAGGCCTAAAGTTTGTGTTCGAACGACATCGAAACTCGAGTGTAGACGGACCCAATTGCGGTTTAAACATATGTTCAACGAGTTGTTGATGGGTATCGGTCCTCGGGTTGGCTGTACCGGCATTGATTCCGTCTTCACTCAAGGGTCTGTAAAATTACTCAAACGCGTTTCGGCTTGGTGCTTCTCTCGCTCGTTCCTCACTGAACATGTCGCAACGCCGAAACGTACAAGTGTACAAACTCGCGATATTTGTGTGGGTGTGTATATATATACATACATATATTTGTGATATTTGCATGATTTCCTCATGTGGTTTGTGACGAACCAGTAGTTCAGCCGTTACCGATCATTTTTGTCAGCCTATGGCGAGGTTGTCATTTCGCCATCTTCAGAGTGTAGGATCTGATATGTTTTTGTGAAGGTAAATCGTAAGGTCGTTAGAAGTTGGAGGACCAAAGAAGGGACCCAAATAAATAAATGTTTAAACGACATTCACGTTCAATTTTAATGTATTTTCTGGTTAGACTGAACTTGTTTGAAAAGTTCCTTGTCTGTGCTTGAGGCTATTTAAGTACGAATCGTACGGACCTTATAATTCCTCCCTGAAAATCATTTCATACATTGTTCAAAAATAAGGTACAAACTAGATAAAATTGAATATTCTGTTATCGAATCTTGAATGAACGATTGGATTTCCTTTTGTTTCTGTTTGCTACTATATTCCGTTTGTGGGGAGACTGTGCGTCGGCAATAGCCCGACTCGACATACGCCCAATCCAATCCCGGCTAGGCCCTTTTATCACCTCCCTGAATAATTTTCATTTCAAACGTCCTCGTCAGAGAGAACTTATTGAAATCCGACCGTAAAGGGGGATTATTTCGACGTCGATTATTCCATTGAATAAACGGACGTCTGCTTTCGGCGTTGGATATTTAGAAATTTTAAAGTTCTAAAATTCGATCGAATTATTATAAGATGGGCATTTCATCCAATTCGTTTCGATATGGAAAAATAAATGAGGATGAAATAATTTTTTATATAATAATTAAATAGTTATTATATACATAATGTAGGAAGTTTAGAGGCTGACAGTCATCCGTCATTGCCAATCCTCTGGGTTGTTGTACTTCTTTTCCTGGTTCTTGACCTGTTCTAACGCATTAGAAGATTAAATGGGTGTTAGTTTCTTCCTTCAAATGGGGTCATCATTGTACATATTCTTGGTATTTTCTCAGATCACAGTGGCCGGTATACAGGGTGTCTTTTTAGATGGCGCGGCTGAATTTTTGTTGTACCAATGTCAAAAAAGTGTTTAATATTTTGTAGTAGAGTTTCAAAGTTTAACTGCTTTTGACAAAAATTATACAGTGTACCTCACCCCCAGTTTCACTTCAGTCACAACCCTGACAAACCATTTTCAAGGATGTTTTAAGCTGAAAATATCTGTGCAATCAGTTATCAGACATTTGGTACACGCGGACCATTGTACAAAGCAAATATTTAGATTGCAGTTTTGTCATTTCATTCATCGTCGTTCCCGAAGTACCTCAATTATTGGCTTTCATGTTGAAACCTGGAAATTTGTAGTTTTAGGGCATCGACCAACTCCTCCCGAGGAGTTGTCACTCCGATGTCCTGACCCTAGGGTCTAACCCTACTCTACCCCTTTATATGACTGAGTCGCTAATATCTACTTATGTCAGTTGCCCTGCAGATCGTTGGTTCCCAGCCAACGTTGCCTTACTCCAACTGGAGTTTTCGATAGCTAAATTGAAATATACAGCTAACTAACTTCTATAATATAGCCGCAAAAACAATTACATTCACACCTATGTACACTACTCTCGTTTTGATTAATCTGTGGAGTACTCGATACTCCTCCATCGTACAATACTTCTATCGTTATACTTACTTTTATATGTACTCCACCCTAAACACACATACACACTCTGCTGGAGGGACGATGGTGATATATTTCACTCACTACTAAATACATGCAATCAAACAAAACACAGGTCTAAATGCAATTTAAATAAAACCACGTCTTCCAAAAAGCGGAACAGGGGACCTCGAAATACTCTACTGTTCCCGAGAACCATTCTTAAATACGGCGGCAAGTTTACACGTGGATCTCTTTTAGGATCCAAGGCTTGATAAGCTTCTATTATATGTAACACATTAAACTACTTTCTTTGCATTCGAGGGTTATGTACATTTCTTGTGTGCAGACTGCAGTGTCCTGTTAGCATTCCAACTGAAGTAGGACTATTCTAGTCCGAGCACATCTTAGATTTAGTAGTTCCACATTTTGCATATTGCAATTTTTCGCATGCCTCTGTCCTGTGCTTCCGGGGACATTCCCATTGGGCAGTGCACTTATTATTCCATTGTCTAAAGGATCCGATCGACTTAAGTATAAAGGAAATGACTGTATAAATTTTTGTTTGCAATGGTTTATGGGCACTTTAGATGCCCGATAAAGCACCCCTTGTACCGGAGTCTTCTTCCCTATCTGCGCCGTCTTTTTATGAAGATCATACGATCGAACGCCATGTCACTTAAGGTGATATGAATCTACATGAAAAGGCGCTGAAATATGGGTATAAATGGATTGTATAACTCATCGTTCATTAATTGCTTTGGGTTTAAACTTCTCGTCCAATGACTACGCGCTTTATATGCAGGTGCTTTCTTTGATCGAGCCTGGCATCCGAACTTGCACATGCTTCCATTATTTCATCATCTTGTCCGATGGTACTTTCAAGTATGGATCAGAACATTCTTTTCCACACCTACTTTATAAGCAAGGCTAAAACCACGGTCAGTTGAATTCGGACCACGACCCAGCCGCAGACAAAAAGCACCTGTAGTGTACGTAAACAACCTGGGGCGACGGTATTGCAGACATTCCGTGGCCTAATGGTACAGCCTCTCCCGTGAAAGCAAAGGGAAAAACGCCTCCCCGGTGTCGTTACAATATTAAACTTAAAACCCGACGAGGGACAGACGCAGCGAAAAGGAGTGAAGGAGGGTGGCCCTGTTTTCTCTCATTTACAAACATTTTCCTGGAAAATTTCAAAGAAATTGTCTCGAGGACTTTCAGCCGTGAAATATTTTTACACTCCCCACTGAACCCTCAGGCGCCGGCTTTTACTCGAAATCCAATTGTCACTCGTTGTTTACTCGTTAAAACTTAAAAGAGTCTTTCCCCTTAAATCCGTTCCTATAAAAGAAGTTAGTGCTTATGAAAAAATGCGTCAAACTTCATTCGATAAAGTTCGTTTTGCCGGCCCAGGACACCCTTTGTTCGAAAAGTTAAATTATTAGTAACTTTAATCGTACGTGTGACATTAACTAGAGGTGAATCAGCCTTTATCGCTTAAGAAAGTCCGGAAAACGTCTGTTTCTAGTCGACGACAGACAATATTAACTTGGTTAATGTTTGTTTTAATGAGCTACTATTAGAAAACAAGAAATCCGTTTAAAAATATCTCAAATTTCAATTTCTGCACTAATTACTAAATTTTTAGGCAAGTTGGTTTAAACCTGTAGTTTCTAGCCTTTTCCAATCAGCAAACCCACGCACCATAATCATACTCATACTTCTACAGCCTATCAATAATAAGTAGGAAGATCTTCTAAATATCCTTCCATGCAAATTTAATTGTCAGTGGCATTACAACAACCAGAAAGTATTTAGATTGTTTGAATTGTTGTAAATTAACTTTACCAAAACACTCTAAGCGTGGTTTTAAAAAATTCGAACAAAATTGTAAAAAACCACTCATTTAGGCCGGAGAAATTCACAAAATAGATGTTAAAGATCCAAGTAGGTTAATAAATAGATTATGTACATTTATGGCCCAGAAATTATAGTAATATCCTGACCCAGGAACGCTTTTCCTGCTGTCATATGTTAGATTATTGCAGGTCTTTTGTCTAAGGATGGGTTCTGTTTTGGCGGAATTGACTTCCATCTTGGCAGACATTCCATCGATTTCTCCAATTTCGCTTCTGAGCTCATGTTGCTGTGCTTGACCCCATGAAGATGTTTGTAGGGCAAGCAGCGTAAAGAGGCATGCACTTACCATGGTGTCCTCTGGGCACTGACAAATCTAAGTTGTTTCTTCAAAATTCCTTCGTTTTCCAATCTGATTTTTCAAAATTACCTTGCAGTACGGTGTTTTAGTAAAACTAGTGCCAGTGGGATTCCTTGTCGAACTACATTATTTTTAAATATGAAGACGAATGTTTCAACAAAGCCCTTATATCCATATGTGGCTTTTTAAGTATTACCGCAGTGTTGTTTTATGTTCCTTTCTTCTTCAATGCGCCCTCTGGATTTATAATTGAGTGAAAAGCTTTAATAACGCCAGGTAAACCCATTCGTTGTATTATTTTCCCTTCTCTATTAACTGTTTTCAGTCTGGAGGCTGTTAAGTAGCCTGATTGGAACTCTGTATAAAGAATCTCAGAGCATGCCCATTCTGCCCGAGAGAAAATGCCCGTTCTCCAAGCCCGATTCTAGGAAACGGCAATAAAAGCGTAATTGCCTTTCTTGAAAGTTCACAGCTCTTCTCTTGGTTCAGACCAAAAAGTGACGAGATTTTCGCGATTTCACTATTGAAGTCTTTTAAAGTGGTTCCAGAAGAACTTTTCCTCTTCGGGCATTGTCAATAAAGCCGCTTGAAATACTCTCCTTTAAAAGGGTTTGGTACCCAACTATGACCCATTTCTGGCTCGGGAAGTGTTTTCCAAATGAGGATTTCAAACCTCCCAAGTGCTCTATTATCTTCTCTCGAATATTTTTAAAGTTATAAGTTGTCTTTAATAATCTGCAAGGCTTTATCGCTTTCGAACAATGTTTGTCGTACTTAAGTTACAATTTTGCACTTAATAAAAGAGACGGTCATAAGAACTAAAGCATATCGATCTGAACTGATCTATGGTGCTACCCAGGTTTTTATAACTCACTGGTCAATTTCAAGTTATTAATCATCCTCCAGCTTTGCCAGCGGTCCTTAGATTAGCGGATCTTGCATGCTTTCTTGTTCTGGTTGTAAGGACCTCCGCCTACATAGACCTTCACACAAACATAAAACGTGTTTTGCGGTCTACTCAGCAGTATCTGTATCTGCGCTGTGTTTCTTGTGCCTATACTCTGGTATTCGGTGCATGTACTTTCTTAAGTGGCAGTCGTCCTGTCACAGGAGTCCAACCATAATCCTGATTTGGTTGCGGTTGCCTTCCAGTAATTGTGTTTTGTAACTTGTACGGGTGGTCAAACTATCAATCTCTTCGTGTGCCTCTTGCATGTGGTGCTGTTCCACCAGATTTAGAATCGTTAAAGATCCATATTAAGATGTATCCTCTTTTCTGGCAAGATGCTAACCGACAATAGGCTTCCGGACGCAGAAGGTCCATGTTAGCCCTCTCTTTGGCCGACCTTTTCGTCGCCTCAAGGCCCCGAGTGCCCAGCGATTCATGTCATAGCCAGGTCATTAGTCACAATGACTTCCGTTAGGTCCTCCGTGCAGTTCCAAACACTCTTTGCCTACTCCTCGGGTGTGTCTACGGTCTATAGTGCTGTCTGGCTGTCAGAGAAGATGGCTATCTTCCAGGAATGTATTCCTAGCCATTTTATTTCCCTGGCGTGCTGTTCAATTTCAAATTTGGAAAGTGTAGCTTATCCACCTACGTTTACTATCAGTTCGGTCTTTGGTTCATTAGCGGTGTTCCTTTAGCCCATTTTCCCGTTTTCGAATCAGTACGTTGCACTTTTGGGTGTAGCATCGATTGGTATGCCTAATAAGATATCTGTCTGTATCTAATTTTGCACTTAAGTTTTTTGTAGAACTGTCAATCAAATATTAAAAATGAATTTTTTCTTTTTGGTACCTCAGATTTGGATCTGATGACATAAACGAATTAAAAAGAAACTCTGGTGTTGACAAAATTTTCCCAAAAAACCACATTGCTCTCATAAAACATGGTGGTTCAGAGAGGGCAAACGGCGTAATAAATATTTGATGTTGATAGCCTGAGGCCGGGGCGCGCAAACAGTTAACAGCTTGATTACAGAACTGTTGAAAATAAATCTTCATAGAATCAGACGTCGGTGATTATTCAAATAGAACGAGAAAATGTAGTCCACCTCTGGTGACTACAATTTGATATATGGAGTAAATCGACTTGTAATTTATTACTGATTGTGATCTGCATATCATTTAGTATCCGTTTTTTTATGATGTAAAGCTATAGTTGAATTGGTCAGTTCTTCCTGACGAATCTTTGTTTCGATGGACTCTCATTGTTGAGAAAAGTTAATTTTTAGGTAATCCTCTCATTATTTTCCAGCACTTCGGATAAATTGTAATTGTATTTCACAGTTAAGACGAATCAGAGTTATCCAGGAGAGTTATATCTCGTCATAAAGTATTCACTTCGATAAAAAGCCCCTTATTCCTTTGTGAGGATGCTTGCCGTTTTAGTCAGACAGCCATTTCCCGTGTATAATCCGAGTCATCAATTTGGTTCAACGTGTCTTAGACCTTATGTCCTCCTTTTTGTTCTGGAGCCTTCTTTGAGTAACCCAACCTTTTGATCGTGTTGTGCACCCCGGCTTGCTGTTCATACTAAACGTCCTCCTACCCTCCACCTATTATGCCTGCACCCCATTGACCAGTTTTTCCGCGTCATTACAGGCAATTGCTCTTTGCATCCCTATCTTGTGTTCCTCAGGCCGTTGTACATATTACCAGGAGTAGCTGATATCCCATCGTATTTTTATACCACCACACTAACCTTTGCAGAAGCCCCAGCGAACCTTCTTAGTTATTCTCAAGAATTTTAGGAAGGAATTGTGGGATTCAACAGGACATAGTTAATCCCACGAGAAATGCTTGGTGCTCTATTTTATCTGTTCAACGAAACTATCCATACAGGCTTAACTATTCTTTCTTCCAAGCAAACATTATAGTATCATTGGTGTTCTACCAATGGGTTGTTTCTCAGATTAATCGGGGGAAAATTCCAAGCCTATCTATAAAAAATGATACATTCTTACATACAGCTCATATCCTGAAGTGTCATGTTGTAATGCGTTGTCTCTTCGTCATAAAATATCTGCTGGCTTTCCCAAGGATCAATTCTGGGTTCAACGCTTTTCTCTCTCTATCTTGCCTATATGTAAACTATATGACACTGTTTTGTATGCGGATGATACCGCACTGTTCTTTGGGCGTCAAAAACCTCAGCCGGAGTCTTGATCCGGTTGAATCGGTTCGGCAGCTAAAACTAAAAATTTGACCATAGATTCCAAGCACAAGTTCAAAAGTTGCTTAACAGAGAAAAAGCTGTAAAACAATTCCTTACACTCTACTAACTTGTCGAATAGTTCAAGTATGAACACAGAGAGCATAGGTCAAGCCTATGCTCCTATATACACGGAAAACAAATATCAACTTTTGATCGTACAAAATATTTTTCAGGATTTTCAGTAATGATGGTCACATCCATGCAGCATGCTCATGAATTTACACTCGCATCGTTAATACTTAAATGATATTACGAATACATAAGGGAGAAATCCACGCATAAAAATAACCGATCTTCGAGACTTCTTTATTTTTATTTTTCCCTTTACCAAAGAGATCGACGTCTAACAAATGTATACCCATCGGATCGTACTATAGAATCGTCTGCTTGCACCTTGTGCGAGGCACGATATATCGGCTGGTTTGGCCTCGCGGATCGATATTTTGCGTGGGTGTCAGGGATGGGCAATAAATTATTGATTTAGTTTTGGCCAACAGTGGTTTCAGAACCATTAGCCTGGATTTGTAAGCCGAGTAATCTCCTTAATACAATTAATAGACTCTACAGTAGACATGAGATGCAACGATTATATAATCATACAATGTTTACTCTGGATCGTTTGATATTAAATTCGGCCCAATCGGCTTCAATGGTAGAATAACAACAATGAACCTTTTTTTAAAAGAGAAAATCGTGAAAAACTTGCAACAGTCACAGGCTCACAGGGAAAAAAACAATTGAGAACAGAACATCATATTTTCTTTGGCTTAAGGGTGATAATGTCCCACCTTGATTATTTACTACTACCATTCTGCTAATGGTAATTTTGCAAATAAAAGAAAAAGGTTGGAAACAATTAGCGAAGTACAGATTCTCCACTTTATAAAATCCTCCAGCAGCTTTTCTGAAAATATTCATGAACCTCTCACAATAAAAAAAAAAGGAAAGGGAAATAAAGAAATGTCCTCGGGGGCTGAAAGAGCCGTTCCGGGGTGTTTTTATTTCTGAGATCGAACCTGGTTTCGTACCGGATTTTTAACCGGAGTTGTAAAGAATGGCGTTTTTTCGTCCGACTTCTTTGTCTCCTGTTCTCCATCCAGACGAGGCATTAATATAATTAAAATGCCCATTGTCGGGATGGGTCCATTTTCTTGACTAAATTTACAATATTTACATCGGAAAAATTGTCTCGTAGCTGGACAAGTGCAGGACTTAAAAATCATAATAAGAATGGATACAAAAAAAAACACAAGGAGAAATGGATAATCTCGAGCAGCGCGAGACATAGGAACATACGATGAAGCAACCCTCACCAAGGCTGGCAAAATCACTGCTGCAATTGGAGAGGGTAAAACGTAGAGGAGTGATAGGTCTACTAACCGGCCACTATACGATGATAATCCTAGCAGATTATGTAAAGAGAAAACAGTCACCCAGATCATCTTCGAATGCGAAGCAACAGCTAACATACAAAAAAAAATTAGGGAATGAAATTGTAGCACCGACAGTCCATGATCTGTTACTTCTGAGAAGCATTGAGTCAATTGCGCTGAACTAAGGAACTAAGGAGGTACAATAAGTCAGAAGGCTGAAGCGCCTGGAGCACAAACCTCGCTTCCTAGTATCCTTATCACCATACCATGCCAAGACAATAAACGTTTATTATCAAGAAAGATGCACCCTTGCTACATGGATTTGTCATCGGCCGCCTTCAGTCACTGAATACACGTTGATTGTTTGACCAATTTTTTCGGTTGCAATTAATAAAAAAGTCTCTTCAGGGCTTTCTGACATGTGACAGAGTAGAGAGATCAAATTTATTAAATAGTGCCAGTGTCGGTGACATTCTCGTACCACTTTTTCAAAAGCCGTAACGAAGAACAGATATGCTGGAGCATCAGTTTAAATCTATTTCTGAAATATTCTTTGAAATTACGGTCATTCTCTTTCCAATGCAAATGGCCAACATTTTGACCAATTGTTTTGACACTTTCAGCTGAGAACCCCCTCCTATTTCCACTGTCCTGAACAATTTAGAAGCATATGAAAAATGGTTGGTTTGTATTTTACATTATCCTTGTTTATGATGTCAAAGACAAAGCCATCAAAACCTGGCAGAACTCACAGAACCGTTGCGCAATATGTTTTCTATTTTGACTCTTGACATCCAAAACGGTACCAAACAAGGGCAGAACTGAAAGAACTAATGGCCACTTGGAAAATGTTCTGTGTTATTATATTTCTAACTTCATTTCTTACTTACTCCTATATTTCAGTTGTTTAAACAATAAACAACTATAGGACCTACGCGACCGGTATTTGTTAGCGTTCAGTTCCTTTCGAAAGTTTGTGTCTGATTTAGTCCGGATATGCTGAAATGCGCGTCCCCGTTTTGAAACGAGATTCACGTCCCTCGTAGTTAGGCGGCCGTTCTCTTCTGTTTGCTTCCAGTCTGTTATTTGCTTGCGGGGTAACGAAGGTGGAGGCTCCAAACTTACACCGCAGATTGGCTTAGCCCGGAGAATCCATACGTGATAGTTTGTCGTAACGAATAAGACGAAAACGGAACCAACGCGGACTTTCTCGGTAAAACAAAAATAGTAGCTTTCATACCGAAGAGTTGACAAAAAATTTAACATTCGTGAAAATTTTGAACATTCAGTGGAGTTTGTAAAGGTTTTAAGAACAAAATGTTGCAACGTTTTAACGCTTCTGAATGCTATTTGTGGCTGACCTACCTAACAAGCTGTCGGAACAGTTTTTCTGTTAATATTTCTCCTGCTAACCCTAATATTCTGCAAGCAAGATGTTTTCTTTATGAAGTAAAAGTAAATGAAGACGTATAACAGAGCCGTCACTGTTCTTCTTTGATGTTATTGTATATTGCAAGGTAGGCGTCACTTTTTCACTCAGCCCGTTTTTCTTACTTCTTGCAAAACACTATTTCATAGCCTTATTGTTTATTTCTCATTTTGAAAAATCTAGATACAAATTCTTCACTGATGGTTGTTAAATGTAATAGTCCCACCTCTAGGCTAAAATGAGTATGAATAATTACAACTATGAACCTCCGATCACCATAATTTTTTTTTTTGTAAATTTGGTTTTGGCATGTGTCTTTCGTCAATGTTTATCCACCGCTCTGACCTACGCTGATTATCATGTGCAATCCATTTTTCATCGCAAGTGATTATTCTTTCAAGAAAAGGCTCGGTTTTTTTGCCTGGCGAGCAACGAAACTCATGTCTCTAGACTGTGTAACTGCTGTCGCTCAGTGAGCATAGATCAAGCTTATAAACTGTTCTTTGTTCCTTGTCACTACGGTGACAATTGGTGGTACAATGTGGCCGTGGCTGGAGGAGCGCAACCGGAAAAGGTCAGCCTCGTGTCGTCACTTCATTTCACAATCCAGTCCTTCGGCATACTTCCTTGAGACCCAACACTTTGATGCGGGGAGGGGATCTAGGCGCAAAATAAAGGCACAGCTTTGAGGGCGTCGCAACCTTTATAAATTACAAGTTGGATTCGTGCCGGCCTCCGGATCGGGCGGGTGCTTTATCAGAGGTACAGAAGTGATAGGGTACCAGATCTTGTCTGCATAGACGGGGGAGGGTGCATAACCATCTGTTCAACGGGGTAGCAGAAAATGTTCCAAAGTCCAGCCCTGCTACCTGGGAACGGACTCGTTCGTAATAGCTTAACGGGGATGTTCCTGGCGGAAATTTAAAGTTGAGGCTGTTCATCTGTCTGTGACCTCCGCCCAACAAGCACCTGCGTAGGACGTTCTTTACAACCTCGGCCTCACGGGATAGAAGGATCGGACCATTGAGGACGCTCAGACGACGCTGACGGAGTCTCTGGAGTGTGTGAGAATTGGCATATAGGAACAGATGGTGGTCAGTGATGCCTGCATTAGGTTCCTTTACCGAAGGTAATCTCCTCTAAGGGGTGGCTACCAATTCCAGTTTAAACAAAACCTCGGCCGGAGCGGATCCGGAAGTTCTTACGCTGGAGGAGCCCCAATACTCTGAGGAGAGAGTTGCCTTCTTTATATAGTGACAAGGCTGATGCATTTCATCCAACTTGGATAGCCTTTTCGTGGGCATACGGTCTGATGCGCAATGCAGGCCCGACCACTCAGAATGGGCAAGCAGGGTCTAAGTTCGCCTTGGCCCCTCGGGGCTGGGAGGACTTCTACACCAACGCTTGCGGCTGTAACACGCATTCTGTCATAAGCGAAGTTGCGTCATCTCTCATCTTAAGAATCAAAACATCCTGTAAGGTCATAAGCCAGGTACAGACGCGAATATGTTCCTTAATTGGTTTGACACATGCACTTGCATTTAGTTGTGCTGCGAATCCTCTGAATTAAATAATGGGTTTCTTCCACCTGAAGCTGTCAATTAAAGTTGGAGGTCTTCAGTGAGGCTCGTTTTCCAAATCGGTATTCCCTTCCCCAAACCCCTTATTGATATTCCTTGCAGCCTCAGCTGCCGAAAGACCGAGTTTAAACAGGTAAAGGAATATTACACGAAAATCGGGTGTCTCCAAGTAATTGGCGGTATTCTAGAAAGTATAATGGATTGGTGAGCTCATCATTATAAATAAAAGAGGAGATGTTTAATTATAATATGTAAACAATTGGAAGTGAACAACAGAAAATATCTAAATCCTGTCTGAATTTGTGATAATAAAATCAAATAAATAAAATCTATTTCGCTTGAAACTGCCAATTAACATTGAAAAACTATTGAACTCATGTGTCTAAATAGGTTTCTAAAAAATTTAGATAAGTGTTCAGAAAAAAACGAAAAATCCAGTGGTTCATTTTTTCTTCCTTAGTTGAATGGATTCGGATGTTGTTATGGAAGTGACGAGTTTGCGGATTATATTTTCAACTAGGCCCTTAAAGGCAGTTAGTCCCTAAGCTTGAGGATCCGTAATTGTTTCCAGCCGAGATGTCGCAGGGCGAAAATTCGAGTCACGATCCCTTTGGAACGTCTCTCCCTTTGAACGTGTAGACTCGGATCCGGGGAACATCTTTCCTAAACTCAAGATCATCAGCGGTCAATTCTCAGATCTCTAACCGGGTTAGGGCCCCTCCAGCACGTGTTTCAATCTAACCAGAAGACCCCGGGAACCAGAAACCAGAAGCGCTTTAATCTCGATTCACAGTCCTAACGATAAAAAAAAGGCTTCAACGAATTAGACTTTTTTTCTTTAACCCTCAAAAGGTTGAATGATTTATATTGTGATTTCTGAAGATTTTGTAAAAATTACTATGTGAAGTTAGTTAAGCCTGATAAGAGCTATCAATCAAACATGTATAAAATGTCGATGTTTATAGCTATAAAACATTTAAAAGATAATGTTTGTTTTTTTAAGGAAAATATATAACAAACGGTTGAATTATTCTCAAGCTTCCTCGGCTTCCTTTTATCTTTCTTAACAGTCTGGAAGCTGAGACTTTCAGCGTTCCAGAACCACCCAGGCCCCCTTTGATAATGTTAAATTACCTTCAAGGAATCTCGAGAATTCCCTTCTTTCCTTCCAACCGGTAATAATTATCCTTCAAAAAAATTTTTTTTATTTTATATTCTGACGCGAAAATCGTACCTCCTTTCCAAAACTAATTTCACGTGCTGCGCTGGGAGCAGTAAACATCATCAGCTTATATTTATTTCGGCCGATTTGTCTTGCTTTAAGCAGATTGCTCGAAGCTGTATTTTTCATGCCATTATTACCAACAACTCCGTCTTAACAGAGAAAGTATTAAATAAGAGACGCAATTTATTTTCGTGTTTAAAAAGTAATCTGCTATTAATTCTTACAAGTGTTCTCATTGTTTAAAGTTAAATATAGTTAATAAAGGGTTGGGTTAAGATTTTTCAAAAATGATGTACATAAAATTAATTTTTCTCGACAATTGCTCTATTCTCAATAAGACCCTGTACCGCTTTTTACGGGACTAGGGAATTGTTTATTATATATAAATAATAAATAATAAACACTGTTTGCTTGAACTAGATGTACCATTTAATTTGTGAGGCATAACGATATATATATCTAACATTTTCACTAAGCAAACAATTTTTGTTTGGAATTTTTAAAAAAATTATTTGAAGGTTAAAAGGATTAAATTGAAATTAGGAAAATTGGTTATTTTCAGGAGGAAAGGGTTTATTTGGAATTTTTAAAAAAGTTTATTTGAAGTTAAAAATGGTTCATTTCAATCAAAAAAGTGTTTATTTGGAATTTAAACAAAACGTTAATGTGAAACTAAAAAGGGTTAATTTCAAACAAAAAGAGTTTATTTAAAATTAAAAGGTTAGTTTAGAGTTAAAAAGTGCTAATTGGTTATTAAAACGGTTAATTTCAAGCAAAAATTTTACATTTGGATTTTTTTAACTTGTTAAGTGAATTAATTTTAAATTTAAAAAGGGCTAATTTAAAGTAAAATGATAATGCGAATTTAAAAAACATTAATTTAAACGTGTGGTGGTTAGTGACCGTTAATCGATAATTATTCAGAAATCTAGAGATGCAGTCTGGTGTGGTGTAGGCTTCAGAAAAACATTTTCTTTATCATGCCAACTTTTCGCTCTTTTTTGAAATCACCTTCAGGGCCTGGAATTTACAAACATTGTTTACTTGTACAAGTACAAGATGTAAATCCCAGGCCCTGAAAATGATCACAATAAATATTGAAACGTTGGTACGATAAAGAAAATGTTTTTCTGAAACCTACATCACACCAGACCGCATTTCACGGTTTTTGAATAATGATTAATTTAAAATTAAAAGTGTTTCATTTGAAATTAAAAAGGATAATATGATGGGGAAAATGTATACCTTTACCCAAATTTAAAAAAAATTAACAAAAGTAGCACTTCAGAATGTGAAACGTATATTTCTGTGGCCAAAGTAAAATCCCACGTTTCTTTTGTATGATTCTCTTTGTATGATTTGATATATTTTCTTTTCAAATTACGAATTTATTTTTGATTGATTTTTATTTTTCTAATATCTGTAAATTGAAGATTTGACGGTTTTATGTGACAAATGCATTAAATAGAAAAAATATGAGAAACTGAAAAAATAAAACATCTCTGGTTGGACAGCCGGTATTGAAGTGATTTCTAACAGTTTATCTTCGATTTTCGCATCTTTCTCCGCTAGCGGTTCTTTTGTGAGGGACGTCACTTTTTCTAAAACCTCCTACTTCATGTGGTTCACTTAGGAAATGGGGCCTTTTTCCAATAGAGATAAGTACATCCGCGGGCACCGGCTCCAACCTCCTCGCCACGCAAGAAAATAAGATTTTTATTAGCATTTCATTAATTTTCCCCTCGGTCCGCGGCTGCCGAATGAAACGGGGTATTTGGCTAAACCCTTTTAGCTTCCGTCGCTTCTTTAATTTGAATTACCCAATCTCGAACTTTATTGTTATTCCTTCCTTTTTACAAGAAACGAATGGCCCTTTTCCCTTTTTCTCAGCCCTGAATAAATGTTTTACTACTTGGGAATTTCAAACGCTGATAAGTTATTACAGCTTTCATTACCATGTTTCTACAGTTTATGAACCGGAATTATTTACCAACCACAACCGAAAACAAGATACGGAAATAACTAAAATTTAATCGAGGTCTTTTAATAACGCAACTGTTTGTTTTTTAAGTCCTTGTTCTCGAGCAAAACCTTACAAAACGTAATAAATAAAAATAATAACCTCAATTCGTTTTATATCTGCAGGCGACGTAAACCATTACTAGAAAATGTAATGTGCAATAAAATAAATTACCTTTCCGATAACATTGGCAACCTTTTAGCTTTTCTTTTTCTGTTCCAAGTTATCTGAATCTTTTCACAAGAAATATAGAGCAATGTGAGGTGTGTTTTCCCGTAATCTTAATATTGCGTACTTTTTTGCCAATTTACAAAGGTACTGTTGTAATGAGTTCTGCCAGGCTGGCCCATTTGGGAGATTTTCGCGTAAAATTATCGTGAAAGGGAACCCTAAATTGATTGAAATCCCCGCCTACGTTATTTTTCTTAGAATAGCGAACTTCTTTAAGGGTGACTGTTGTGAACAAGTAGTTTTTTACCAGAAATATTGTCCAATATAAAAAATACTTATTTTGTATGTACACATATAATGTCAGGCTGATGCAGAAATAGGAAATAATGTATTAGCCAATAATTAATTATTTGGAGATAGTGAGATGCGGTCTGGTGTGATGTAGGTCTCAGAAAAACATTTTCTTTATCGTGCCACGTTTCGATCTTTATTGAGATCACCTTCCGGGCTCAAAGTGTTTGTTTTTTAATTTATTAAGTTTAATTTATTATTATTTATTTTAATTTAATAAATTAGGAAAAATTTAATATGTGGGAACTGCTGTCAATTCTAAATGCAGAAAAGACATCGGTTGATGCTTTGCTGCGGAGGCTGGGTCCATCAGAGTTCACTTACTAAGTTGCGCATAGGCCATACCAGGTGCCCATTGTGTGGAGGGCTTGTCACGGTAGAAACACATTGACCAATGGGCTGACTTGAAGCCAGGCGGCATGGAAAAATGGCTGTTTCAATATCTCAGCGCCATAATAGTTTTAATTGTATATAAACCGTCTGTGCCTTGGCGTTTTGCCGCTCCTAAGCCATATCTGGCTCTTTGGCTTGCGCTGCTATATAGTTTTTTGAATTATAGACGGAAGCTATGTTCTTTCTTTGTCTGTTAGACGATCGCATCTCTACTCCACCTGGCGAGCTCTTTGTCACAGTTTAGTTTACTGCGTCCGGGATGGGCCTCGCGGAGGCGGCTCGCTCGGGATATTCAGGTGGAGGAGGTATAGGCTTTTCTGATGTTTCATCTGTTGCTGTGTTATTCGGCTGTCTCATAACGCTTTTCCACATCTTTTGTGTTGCGTTACATTTCGCTCGTGTGGTGATCGCTGCTCTTATGGCGCCCATAGTCGCCGTCTGCTCGTTTATCTCAAAGAGCCAGCTCACACGTGGAACGACGTGGTTTTGACAACTGAGGAGGACATGTTCTACCGTTTCTTCTTCGCCACAGTCGCACAGTGGACTAGGTTTAAGTCCGAAGGAATGGAGCTTTGCGGCGAAGTTGTATATAAACCGTTCTACCTTGGAATATGTGGTATGAGTTATGAAGTGGAAATAATGTATTTATTTGCATGAATGGAGGGGCTCATCCCCAATCACCCAAAAGAATACCGAATACTCTGTGGTCGTGTGAATGGCTTAAATGGCTTACTAGACTATCATATTTTTATCTGGTTTCTGTGTAGTTGTGTTTGTTATTCTATTCAAAGTTGGTTCAAGTAATAATAAGCTAAACAAAACAGAGAATTGGTTACCATAAAACAATATAGCTTGGCCGGAGAAACAGTAAAAGTAATTATAAGTTCAAAACGCAAGAAAGATTAGTAAAAAAAAAAATAAAAGGTAAAGAAGATAAGGCTGGTGAGTGCCAATGTAATTTGCTGGGTGTTATATTTAAAAAACAAAAACAAAAAAAACATTGATTATGTTACGATTTTTTTAAAGCGAAGTCTTGTCGAACTTATTATTTTACGATAAACATGGGCATTTTTTAAGTTACAATTTTCGTTCTTTTCCAAGGCATATGAGTGAAACGGAAATTGCAGTTTTCTGACGTCAAATCGTTCATTTGCTGTGATAAAAGAATAAAATGTTGGGCCGAACAATGGAAAAGGTGGTCGGCGGAAGCAATCGCGCCCGTTCAGACGGATAACCGATTCCTGAGGGAATTCGTGGCCGAGAACGGACCTCAGATAACAGCCAAGTTTAGATTCATCGGAAAAACCTTGGAAGTACGTGTACAGTAGGGAGGGAGCGAAAAGGATCAATCGGGGGCATTGCCTCCCCATCCCCGGGTCCCAATCCCATCCTAATCCGAGTCCAAGAAAGTCAGTAAGTGATGGGCAAGTACAAAACGCAACATCATCATTGGTGAACCAAAGTTCGACATGTTTTACAGATAATGTTACATTCCTCTCTCTCTCTCGAATTTTACTTCGGGTACAAAGGTGGAATTCGGCAGATTGCTACATCCGTAAATGATGCAGTGCGCTTTACGTTTTAACATATTCGGGGTATTGTTCCTTGCAGACGTCACCCCTTAACGGAAGGGATCGTCTAAGCCGTGGGGGATCAAACGGAATACAAGATTCCGGTAAAGAAGAGCGCTTGTAGAGTCGGATCATTTCAAGCACGATATTGTGCAAAAGGGAAATCTTATGTAATTATACTCTTTATCTAAGGTCTTGGTTGAGATGAAAAAGCTAACGTCACAAGTGGGATTCGAACCCACCACCTTCGACTCGAGTGGATCGACGTCGATTCCTCAAGTGGTTAGAGGGGCGGCGTATTGAGCCGAAAGTCTTGGGTTCGAATCCCCCTCGTGACACTAAGTTTTTCACCACAAACCTTAAATAAAAAGTATAATTAATAAAAATAATTCGGTCAATTATCCCTAAAAAATACTGATAAATTTACGATAAAAAATTACGGCCGAACCGCTTAACGGATTTTTGCCCTTGATGGGTTAATGAAAGCCCTGACCTCAGATTTATTCGGAAAACCATGATAAGTATAAATGACGAATCATGAGGATGATAAATAAGTCTATGTGCCTTGCAGTCACAGTTACTATACTTTTCAGTACTACTTTATACTAGGTTTTATTTTTATACGTAATTTCATATGATTTTAAATTTTAATTGTACAATGTACTAAGAGCACAATTATTTTATATTTAAACATATTCTAAAATAAATAGGAATTTCATTTAATGTACATATATTTCATACCTTCACTTCTTATCGTTTTAAAGAAACTTACTGTTTTGAACTTTTCATTTACTTACTTTTACTTCCCTTTGTTAAAAGTTAAAAAAGGTTAATTTGAAATTTAAAAAAAAGTTAATTTAGTGCCAAAAAAAGTTTAAATTCAAATTAAAACTGGTTCATTTGTCGAGAGAAAGCTATGATCAAAGAATAAATTAGAGCCCCTTTTGATATTGTTAAATCGACTGGATAATTTGAAACTTATTTAACAAAAACGAAAAAATAACAATAGCAATATTATCAGTTTATGATAGTATAATTTTTTGCGCTCTTACTCCTTGTCTGGGATGAACGAAAATAGAGAAAACATCCTCGATCTTTGCAAAATCTGTCTTCAAAGGATTATCCATCAAGTTGTACACTTGTACACCTCTAGCTCGTTTTTACAACCATAAATCACACAATTCAGCAATATGAAATCATTAAATCAAGCGAGGTTTGATCGTCTCAGCGAAAGTCGTTTGCTGACATGGGCAATAAACATTTTACGATTTTCATAGAACTAGCGTTTAATTTGCTCGCGCTTGTTTTATGAAAAATCAATTTCGACAATTGTAATTGTGAAATGTATTATTGTAATTCTAAGTTGTAAATATTTCCTTTCAAGTACCGCCATTTTCGCTTTTCTGTAAATATCCAAAACAAAAATGTTTCTATTCTCTAAAAAATTACGTTAATTTGTACAATAGAAAGGGCTCATATTAACAGTTTAAACCAGTAGTCACATAATATAGTAATAACAATAATAAATCTTTATTTGCAAGAATGTTCATTACATATAAAATTATAACAAAAATAATAGTTTGTACATACCTGCCTGCTGTCAAAAAGCAATGCTTGTAAGATAGCTGGAGTTTTTGGAGATCATCACAGAAATAAACAGATTATATCTTTACACGATGAAAAACAAAGAAATAAACAATAAACGTGTAGCATGAAAAACCGACCAAATTAAATCTTGGCTTTATAATAACTTAATTGCAATTTTCAAAATTTAAGATTTTGTGCCTTTGTAGTCTGAAATTTTGAATAACAATCTTCCCTTTATATAATTATATAATTTATAAAAGAACGTTCTCAGACGGGAATATGTAAATATATAATGAATTAATATGTACATTAAAGTCCAAATTTGAGTCCACACCATGATATCTAACACTGCACGTAAAAGGGATAGGCAGGCAAGGACATACATCATCATCATCACAAGTTTGAAGAGCACATTTAAAATTGTTAGTATTTATTTTCGTTTTCAATGAAAAGTGTAATATATTACATTTTTTGTGTTTAAAAATAGAAAGTTTGAATTTGAAAAATTAATCATCTTCATACCATTATTCTTACTTTTGGTCAAAATAATTAACTTATCACCTGGGAAAATTAAACAAGTATAACTAAATTTTTTCCAGAGACGTAATGTTCAAAAAATCATTAATATATAAAAGCAACAAAATTGGGCCTAAGACTGTACCTTGCGGTACTCCCATTTCAACACGTTATAAATTTCCAAACAGTAGAGTTCTGTCTGATAAATATGATTTAATTAAGGGAAATAGTAGAAATACCAATACAGTCATGTTTTGTTACCATCAAGATCAACAGAGTCGAAAGCGTTTTTTAAGTCCAGAAACAACCCAACAACTTAATATAAACGGCACTCCTGATATTTATAGTATTAGGATTTGTGGCATAGTTTGTTGTTCTCTTCTCGCAGAATCAGCTAAAATTTGATTTTTTTGTTATCTTGATTTCACATCAGCATTGTTGGTTGTTAATCTCTTTGATCATTTCCCGGGATGGAGTTGAAGAAAACGAAAAAAGCACCTTAAAAAGTAGCGGCGTATTTAGCTGAAAGTCGTGGGTTCGAATCCCGCTTGTGACACTGACTTTTTTATTTCAATCAAGACCTTACATAGAAAGAATACTCTTTCATAATTTTTATCGTGTAGATAATACACTAGTTGTCAGGTCGATAAACCGGAAATGACGTCAATCTGATCGTCCATTTTATTTTGACAATAGGCCCTGTCCAAAGTTGAAGAAGCACGAATCCCTTGTGCCCGACAGTAAATCTCACTGTCGTAATTTGCAACAAGTTCGCCGATCTGTAAGGAGGGGAATTTAGTGCTACTATCTGACACCGGATTGGTACTGAGGGCTAAAAGGGGAGATGTCCCATTCCTCTTGGATGGTTATCGTATAAACACTAGGCCTATTAGACAGTTAAGAAATATTATTGTGAAGCGCAAGGGGAACCCGTTTATTGAAGTCTCCTAGAACATTGCCGACCCCTTCTAAACACCAGCTGCCCTTGGGATTACGGAATGATAATCTACACCCCTTGATCCTTGCCCTTATCCGTCTTTTGCAGTATTACGCCCTATTAAAATCATGGACAAAAAAATGCATAAATTGATAAAATAAACGAATTTTGCCAAATGCGTACGCGCTAAATTAAATTATGTGATTTTTTTAATAATTTATTGATTAACTCCTGCGCCAATTTTTGCGTCTAAGTACATCTAAATTAAAACAAAAAAACAATATATATGAAAATATATTGAAATACTCCTTGATTGTCTCTGTGGAATGATGATGTTGCCCTTACCGCACTGTGAGGTCGGTGTCGCTTCAATTGTCGTGGTCGATTATCCAGAGGAGTACGGGATGAAAGGCTACAAGAAAATAATGGCAGGATAATAGTGAAACTTTTTGAAGCGACTTTTAGCTACCACAGGGATCTTGGATTATGATCTTTGTCATTATGATTGGATACGTAGAAAGGGCGATAGTTCTGAGTATATAGGATTATAAGGATTTAACACTGTGGAGGTTGGAAGGTTTGGTTGAACCAAAGGTTTTATAGTATATGTCCAAATGGTCGTTTGCCAATGTATAGCCCATGTGAAAGATTGGACCACTGTTGGTATAAACGGCTATGTGGAGTATAAATTTATGATGTGTAGTTGGAGGTTAAAATATATAGGTAAAGATAGCTTCAGAAAGAGTAGAAACATTTACGGTGAACACAGTGTGTAAGGTCCCCAGATGCTTCCTTGTGGTACCCGTGCATCTGTGCGATCGAGTACATTCACAGATGACTTGAAAATATCTGTCGGTAAAAATCGTTTCAGAGAGGGTAGAAATGTTTACTGTGTATACCGTGCAGAATTGCTTCTAAGATTTGCCCTTAGGGTACACCTGTGTATGTGCTACAGCCGGCTGATAGAGTGGAGCCAGAAAAGGTGGAAATGTTCACGGTGTATAATATTAGAATGGGTCCTGAGATACTTCTTTTATGCACCACTGCGTCTGTGCGGTATCCACGATATAATTGAGTCACAGATAAGTTATAAGCGTCTAACATAAATTGAATTTTAGGATCGGGTCGTAGGTAAAAGGGAAGAATCTACGAATGCACGGTACAGCACATGCCCTCAAGCGATGGCTCTGTTGAATAGTTTTATCGAACCACTTAAAATTATAAATAAAACTATAAGTGATGACTTAACTGACTTCAATAAGTAAATAAAATGTTAAATCCGGAAGGACCGCTATGGTGAATCGTAACTCAACGAATTGTTATCGTTTTGGTCCTTATAGTCCATTATTGATTGGACAGTTTGAAGGCTGTACTTCTTAAGGAAATTGTCAGTTAAGTTCAAGTTTTACATTTAATTAGTAAACACGAAACACCTGGGATCATGGAATTGATTATCGTTGTCGTTGGATGTAAAACAAAACTGATTTCAGCTGTTTTCTACAGCTGTTACAGCTCATCGTAAAATAAGTCTGATATTTAAGTTATCTCTCTGTCTGATATTTTTTTCCAACATGATTAATTTATTTTACCATTCCTGGTGTAAAAGTGATAGTATTTCCGGGTTCTTGCATTATGATTTAAAAGGTTGGATGATGAAGGATGAGTGCTCGCGAATTAGCCGGAGACCGCAGGCAATTACTGAGATCAAAAGGAAGAGGAAGAGCTGCGCCGCCCTAGAAATAAAATATGAAAACATCCCAGCCGACCGGGAGACCCAGGGCCGCAACTAATTAAGAAAACTTTTAACCCTACTAAGGCCCAGTTGATCCAAAAATCGCCCCTTTAATTAAACTATTTTCCCATGAATTTCGATCCTGGTCCGGTCTGGTTTAAGAAACAATGTTAACAAGAAAAACTGTAGGCACTCTTCAAAAAAAAAATTGCAACGTTCTATTAAAAACAATTATATCAATGCGTAAACACATTTAAGGTTGTTTTGCTGTAATGTCCTTAAAATAGTTCGAAAAACATTTACCTACCAAATATAAATTTTAGAAATGATGGTTTATCATGTTTCTTACTGCTGTGTTTGAATTTGGCTTTTATTAAGTGTTTTATGATTTTAAGATGGACTAGGAGGAATACTGTTTATTTATCGAAATTTATAGATTGAATTGAACAAGTGTGCTTTCTCTGTTTGAATATTTTCCCTGGATTATTTGAAAAACTTTGCTCTGATTTACACACTGTACAATATACTAAATTAGAGTGTATTGTGTAACACCAGCCCTTTGTTAGGCTGCCGAGAGAAAAAAAAAAGCGAGGGTGGAGTGCTGTGTGCAAGCAAACAAATACGTGCGAGGAAATTTATCGTGCTGAGGGATTTCCACCGGCCGACCGGACATCGAGCAAGTTGAAAAGAAAGGTTATTAAGGAACGAGGAGGAAGGTGCAAGGGAGAGAAAGAAAACGAAAAATTTCATTTAGCTTTTCGCTTGAGATCGATGGCGGATGCCGGGCACGTTCCTAGGGATGAGGGTTCCTCCGACGGGTTCCGTTAAACGCACAAATCGGGCTGACCGACAATTGAGTCGTTGCTGTTTACTTGCATCCTCTCATGCAAAATAAAGTCGGGTGGTTCAAGACAAAAACAGTTAGCCGGACTTATCACCTGATCTGACTCGTTCATCATTCACCTGAGGACGGTTTGAAATATGTTTAGGTCTTGTTAGCATAGTGTTTTTGTGCGAGTATTATATCTGTTGATTTAATTTCGTTATGCTTGATTCTCCGCAGTCGCAGCCAGGAGTCATGGTGATTAGGTTGCATATGTATGTCGAAAGTATAAGTAAAGCAGAGGAGGTCAATTGAATTTTAAAGTGCTAGGAAACGAGAACAGTCGACTCACTTTTGTCAGCCGCTTCTGCTGAAAGTGATATTCAGACCCAATTAAACTCGAAGCGATAGAATTAAAATCGAGCGTACCCGGAATGGTCGTTCGTTTCACGTAAGTCGGATATCATCCGCTCGTCGGATAATTGATTTCGATCCGAATCCCGTGAATAAAAATCGAACATGGATCCTAGCTGGAAGCAATTAGTGTAACTATTGCCAGTTTATCACTCTGCTTTGCGAAGGACGGGGCGGGTGGGGATCAGTCGGTTAATTAAATAGTTCCTGACTCATTTATGGGACTCCTTTCTGTTGTACAGGAATCTCTTTGTTAGCTTCTGCCTGTAACCAAATTAATTCTGCCTTGGTGTGCGTCGAGTAGAATATTTCCAGTTTAATTGACTCTTTCATGACAAAACCTCAGCATAAAAGGTCCATCTATGAATTGGATGCGGCAAACGTTCATAGTTATATTTCTTTCGGTTAAAATGAAGAAAACAACAAACTCCGTTATGATTTTTGACGGGTAAAATAGCGTAAAATATGGTTCCTCCCTTGGTTTTCTTTTTTCTCATTCGGTTTAACTCCCCCTGGAAGTAAAATAATTTCGAAATGGGAAAGAATCATATTACGTTTCCGTTTCGTCCAAAGTTGTGCATAACTCAGAGCCGCTTACTTAAACTGTCCAAATAAAGAAAAGGGCGGTTTATAATGCCGCACCGTCCTGTAAAAAGCAGGGCGGCTTACAACTTATCATTTCCAGGTTGAACTAACCCCGTAACTCATATCGCCGTCCGAGCTAGCCCGGAACGTAACATAACTTAATTAATTTTCAGGGCTCTAATACTACACTAGTACCATTAAAACATTAATTAATGACGTTAATTTTCGACCGAACGTTCCAATTAGCAATTAGTAACAGGGTGAATTAATAAGTGCTGACAACTTTTCTTATTAAGGGGTGTAAAGAATTGCCATCTTTCTTCCTCCGAATAAAAACGGCTTATTGGTCTCTACTTAACTATTATTATAACTTTTGTATATTTAAACATCACTAATAACCTAATGCAAAATAAGCTTAACTTAAAACACATTTTAATGTACATTGTAACTAAGCATACTCTTGAACAAAGACCTGATTTTATCCATTTTACTTCATTCTAAGCCGAACTCCCAGCAGAAATTCTTCAGCATATGATTCTGTCTGTTACCTTCTTCTAACTCACTATATTTCTAAAACTTATGAATCCACTGCATAGAGTTTTTTTCTAAACTCTTCATCATCATCACATGACGTCTGGTTTTCCCATTTAGAAGCAACATTCACTATATACTTTTTAAATTACAAAATGTTTCTTTCGTCTAATTCCGTTTTCTATGTTCTTCGTTATTGGTGTGTGTGATTTCCATTTAGTCCCCACAACCCCATTCATAGGAGGTGGATAGACCGGGTTGTGGTGGATGCAGGTCACGACCAGTTTCAGGTCACCTGACAAATGAATCAAGGAAGGGGGGTTACAAATATGTCTTTTACGCTTTAGGGTCATCCCTATCTTGAATATCAACTTCATAGTTTACGATTTTACCCTTTCCACATCCTTTGTGTATGTTCCTCTTTAAGGATAATCCCTAAACCTAGAAAGAAATGCTATAAAAGTCATTCAATGAGAATCCCATTAAAACTAGTCATCACCAATTTGATGGTTGCCACTCGACTATCCAGCTTCCGTGAGATAAAAAAATATTACCGTAGTGTATTCTTGCAGGTAAACGCCTTTGGCAGGATCTGTTATAGCTCAAGTACATCTTAAAAGCAATCCTTTCCCTAAGATCCTATCCTATTCTAGAAGGTGTCCCACATTGCAGCGTCTTCGCCCCTCCTCGAACCATCGTCTCGTAATTTTCAAAATCACATGAATATCCTCTAATCCTGGTTCTGGCAGTATCAAGGTGCAACAATTTCTTTTGATCACCAGGTTATGTCCCCAAATGAACGGTTGCTTCGCAGTTTGTCCTCTTTATTGAACATATAAATGGGCTCATTGAATATACCAATGTTATGATGTTTTCTCAGATGACAGAAACAGGATTATAATCCTGAACTGTAGCAGTGAGTTTGGCAGTCTCGGAAAATTGTTTTAACATAAGTTTACTTTGTCTAACAGTTCTAAGTTCTTTTGTTTTAATTTTTTTAAATCCTCAGAAGAACTCTCCAAATTCCTTACTTTGCCTCCAGCCTCATTATCAGCAACGACTTTTAACTTCGTCCCGCCTCCAAAAGCTCGTTCAAATCTTTCAAGCCCTCTTCCTTTCTTCCCAGCCAAAAACCCTCCATAACACCTGGTACGACGATTGTCCTTCCTCCTCACCTGAACCGATCAAACTGAGTGCCAGCATCGGCTGCTTCTCACGTATCCTCGAGGTTCATTACTTATTCTGCCCTGAATTTTGTACCGTTAGAACTATTTCTAATATTGTACAGGATCGTGTACATGATGCAAATAAAGTTAGCAGAATAGCAAGTAGCAAGTAAGCAAAAAACAGCCGAAGAAAGTCCATATTGGACCCAGTTTTAATATCTTCTGATGACACTATCATCATACCCCAATTTATTAGTGCTTAAATAACATGAAATATGATTTTAAATGTTGGTGGGATGGGCAAAAATTTTCAAAATTTCCGTGGGGCCTTTACTTCCGATTCTTATGTGTACAGTAGCTTGTTTTTCTCTCTATTGTAAAAAAAAGGCTTTTCGCGCAGTTCAACAATAAACGACGTTCATTTCCACTACGTTTGTGAATTCACATACATTTTTTACCTTTTTGAAAGGTAATGTGACGTAGGGAGAAAAGTCCCTCTTAATCCGTCTTTTCCTTGGAAAAAAAGAGCTTCGATCAAAGTGTTTTCCGATTGATTTTCCGGCATTAGAAACGTTCGCTTTGGCTGTGCTTTTCGACCGTGCGCGATATCCGAGGTAACGGACGGGTCATCTCAAACAGAATCCCAATTAAACTTTCCACGGCGAAACTAATTACGCCCACAACTGGAGAAAATGTTTTGAGAGGTAGAGTCGTATTAAAGTTGGCCAATATGTAGAGAATGGTATCGCGTTTTGCAGAAGCGACGATCGGAAAACTTTCCCACTGGAATCACGAAAAGACAAAAACAGTCGAAAAGGGGAATTGAGTCCTGGAGAAGTTGGACAGACCAGTGACAACTTCAAACGTTATAAAGGTCGTTTATTTCGATTTTCTCCTGCTTTCGTGGGAACATCAGAACAGTACAGCCTAGTTAATAATACCATTACCGGATAGAACAATAAAAAGTTTTCGTAATTTTTAATTAATATAACCCATCAGCCTTCTTTCTTCAATGTTCAGATTCCTTATAAAGCACATCCTAGAAACTCATGAAATCACCAATTCTGCATGAAATTACACGACAAAGTGTCAGAGTTGATGCAGTAATTCCGAGTACTAACTATGCATCAACTCGGTGGGAAGATTCAGTTATAAACAATAAGAAAATAATGGCAAAACTGCAGCGAGTTCAAAAAATTAAGGCTTAAGGCTAATTAATTTCATATAAAGCGGTTTGTGTTCTTGCCAATATAATGCTTACAGGAAAAACTATCTCAACTTAAAAAAATATACGAAATAGTGAACAATAATTAGTTTCAAGGCACACCTGGCATATATACAGATGGAAGGAAGTCATAACATGGTGTAGATAGTACTTTAGTCTGTTTCCAGAATGGTTGGAAAATTTGTGAAGCAAAATACTGACTGGATTAAGCAAGTTCTAATAGTCTAGCTGACCTTTTGGTCATTCTAAAAAGCTTGCAATGGGGTATGAATGAAAAAGGAAAAGGGAATATTGCCAAATGTATAATTTTTAGTGACAGTCACGTGTCTTTAGAATCAATTATTAGTTATGATAATCATGGCTTTTTGCCTGAGCTAGTTGGTTGTATAGGTAAACCTCATTGCGGAATAGAGAGAAATGAATTAGCTGACAGATTTGCCAGATTAGCATCTATTGACGAGAGTTTAAATTTGGCACACACCAAACGTGCACTTCCATTCCATCTTTATGGCCTTATCTTAAAATACTATCTAACCGACCCCTGCTTCAGAGTGATGTGCGGTGACAAGTTGTCGTAAGTCAAACAGATACAAACCAGCGTCTCACAACACTCACTAGTGTGTTGCAGGCACAGAAAGGGGATACAGTATAAAGCTTAAAGCAGAACACACCCTGACTAATTCACCCGTTCTTGGGCGAACATACTGGGAGATGTCCGGACCAAAATTTGGTAAGCTTTCAGCACCTAGGCGATACTCCTAGAAGCCTAGTAACGCTTAGTATGCTTTCTTGTTTTTTGTAGCTTAGATTTGAGAGGATGGGAAATAAAGTCATTCTTATCAGCTATCGAGTGTTTTCGAAGGTTTTTCAGACACTGACCTCTTTTGTCGTTGAATCTCGAATATTTTGATAAAAATTGTCGGATGCGTCGATCAGGTTGGAGAATAAGTTTCATTCTTGCCGGCGGGAGTGTGTCGTCGATTCAAACAGGTTGCCAGCCCGGTTTCGCCCTCGTCCAACAAGTGAAAACAACCATTTACGACTGGTCACACCTGCACCTGCAGAATCCGTGAAGTCCGCTCATTTCCGCATTCGGTATGCCTTTTTGCAACTAGGTAAACCGTTCAGATAAGAGGAGAACGATATTAAACGCTTTCTGACTTGTCATGTCAACTTGCTGGTTTTAAAGTACGTAAAGATCTTTGGTGAATCCCTTTCACTCGATGCATATAAATCTCCTAAATTGTGTAACAATGAAAAATAAGAAACAAATATTTATAATTCCAAAAAAATGAAAAGGAATTTTTGTGCCACAAAAAATAAACTAAGGTCTCGATAAATAATATATTCAAATACTTGTTGATAAAATAAAATATGTGACAAATAAAAAAAAACATACGCTGCCAACTCCTTGCCCTTAAAAATTGAAAATACCGCAGGTTGTTCGATTTAAAAAAAGATGAGAGACAGACCTTCCTCGTCCTCTGAAATCTCAACTCACACTGTCCGATCCTGCTGTAGGGGATTAGCTTATCCTTTGAGATAACTTCCGTTTTTAAAAATATTGTTATAAGTATAAAAACAATATTCTTAATGGCCAAAAGCAAAAAAAGTAATCTTTACATAAACTGTACTCTCGACAGTCGACCGAATTGGAACAGCATCACAACCGGATAAATGTTAGGAATAAAAGATGCGAACACAACTGACATGTATCAGCATCATATTTTTGTCTTCCCTGATAGTGACAATGGGCGTGAGGTGTGCAATTATCGCCCCAAGGTCTGAGGCATCGTAGCCAAAAGGACCTCGTCAATTAAAAATTATACTGTTTCGAAATCATAGTTTCCCTGTCACGAAGCAGAGTTTTCAACCCCTAATAACGAAAAATAGCACTTATCACCACACAAAAAATAGCATTCTGTGTTACTTGCAAACTAAGGGAAATTAACGTTGAATTTGAAGTCAGACAAAATTTATCTTCGGATGCAGGTTCCCGCTGTTCCTTCGGCAGATTTCCATTCGAATCTTCTTCCTCGCCTCCGTTTCGCAACCCCTTCCGTGTTCTGATCAGTTGATCCAGGATGGCCTCGGCTCCTTACGAAGAGGATCTCCAGTGTCCTTCCGCACTCGACAACGCCTCCATTTCATTCCCACTTTGGTTACAATTATTTTGAACAAAACAACTTTCGTTCTATGTTTGTCCATCTTTGGCCCTGACTGTACTCCATGGCTTTTCCTCTCCTCCATACGATACTTTTCAATGCTTGGGGATGGTTAGTGAACCCAAAGCATTTATTTGGACACATGTTTTGTAAAGACTTCTATGTGGACATTTCGCTGCTTTATAAACCACCATATTTCAGGATAATTCACAATGTACTAGCAATGTCATTTGACAGTGACATAAATTTTAGGTACGAAAGGAGTCAAACTAAAGATACATTTTATAGAGTATACTGCCAATTTTTTGCCGATCAGATATGGGGTCACAAATAAGTAAGGATTGTAACTTTACTCAAAGTTTTCGACCTTTATCTGTGGTCTTCTTATTACAGAGTTTTCGCACCTTCTCTTTTTAATCCGGCGCAGTGTTTTGGAATGGAAAATGAAACACTCCCCCCTGGAGGATTTTTTGAGTCGACAACGACATCCTTTGATAGATAAGGAAGTATGATAGCATAGACGTAGCATTGTAGACTCTTGTGCTGAGGAACACTGGCATAAGAAGTATGCTCGGCAGGGAGAACGGACACGACGTATTCAGACCTTTGAGAGATGTTCTTTCTTTGCTTACTGCTCTAAAAGTGCTTGATTTATTAATTGAACAAACTAAGATTTAAAGCTAGATAATTCTTTGGTTTGTGTTTATGACTCTCCACTGTGTAGAGAGACAATCGACTTGACTTCACACCATCGTAAATCGGTAAAAATAAAGGTAGATGTAAATTTATCTGTCGCTATTGACGACAAGAAAGGCACCGTATTCTAGAGATATTAAAGTCGCTCAACCGTGCTTCTGCTATAACTGAAACGGTCGATTTTTTTTAATAATAAACCCTCCGACGGCAGACCTACAATGTACATGACAGGGGTGATCCGCCATGTGGTTTTGAGAAAGCGTCTGTTTACTCATGGGGTCGCTGGAAACGATTGGGGGGTGTTGACATGCGAGCCCGGAGTAAATTGATTAGCTTCTCGTTTATTCGCCAGTTTATATAAGAAGAGATGCAAATCCGGTTAGTAACTCGGAGCCGAACCTAACTCACTTCCGCCCCCCGCCGACCTGATAATACTCTCAACAGAACGCCCATGCCTATTAAACCAAATTATACTTGGCACAAGGATCTGTAGAAAAGGTTGATTGAAATTGTTATTGAACAAATGGAAATTAGATATGTGTGGCTGATGAGGTTAAAAATAAAACCGTAGAAACTATTTTATTGGGTTGTTTTACATGGAATGTCCGATTTTATCGTTTCAGAAATTCAGGAAGGATATAGCGGTTTTCTGTTGTTTACTTCCAATTGTTTATATAGTATAATTAAGCATCAATCCTCCACTTTTGTTTGTAACGATGAATTCCCCCAATCAATTACACACTTTTTTGTATATCCCCAAATACAAGGAAACACACGATTCTTTTACGAGCCCCGCGAAAGACCTCCAACTTTATTTGACAACGATTTCTTTAAGCCTCAGGTGGAAGAGAATTATCAAACGGTCAGAAGACTCGCAGCACAACTAAATGCAAGTCCTGCTACATTGTCAAATCAATTAAGGAGAATAGGAACAGATGTTTCCATCTTTACCCATGAATTCGAGGGGACTTCTCAGAGGTCCAGTGTTCTCAAAGAGAACACCAGGAAGATTTTGCATGCATGGACTTGTCACATCCCTTGGCTAGCTAGGTGGTGCAATGCTAACCAAGCTCAAAAG
This sequence comes from Cimex hemipterus, assembly GCA_039619505.1. Classification (NCBI taxonomy): domain Eukaryota; kingdom Metazoa; phylum Arthropoda; class Insecta; order Hemiptera; family Cimicidae; genus Cimex; species Cimex hemipterus. The sequence goes on along the minus strand of CM077114.1, from coordinate 11,910,155 downwards.
TGCTCTAAAAAGAGTGCCTCCATATATGTGGCATGAAAAAGGCAGTTTTGTAGTCTCTGGCACATCCATGCCTTTCAACACCCTTGGAGAAATAAAGAAGGCTATCTATCTCCGGCTCCGGCTGGCCGGTACCCTCCAGCTAAAGTACAATTTGTTTGCGAACCATGACCACCACGAGTCCAAGTTAGCAGAGCCTCTTGTACTCCCGTGGTTCAGTATTATTTTTAAGGTGGGACTGGTCGCCCACTCTGGCGTTCAGACGGACTCCATACTGACGCACCGTTGCCTGAGTGGTGCGGGTTCAGTAACCCAGGAAGCCTCTGCCAAAGCTAGGAAAGAGTACGGTATAGGAAGGTAGGGGGAAATTTTCCTCCAGCATTGGTTTACCCCAGGCACCAGAGTTGATGGTCGAGCTTTGCCTGGACCTATAAGAAGAAAGTGTCCTGTGGGTAGAGAACATAGGAACAGTTAAAAAGCTATGCTTCATTCATTAGCTCACTGAGCGACAGCAGTTGACGCGCCTTGAGACATGGGTTTCGTTGCTCGGCAGGCAAAAACCCATGCCTTTTCTTGAAAGAATATCAGTTGCGATGAAAAATCGATTGCACATCGTCGGTCGTGGATAAACATCGACAAAAGATCAGGACAAATGCTGAAACCAAATTTACACAAAAATATTTATGGTGACCGTATGGTGGTTCATGGCTGGAATTATTATTTACTTCTTTTGCCTAGAGGTGAGTCCTTTACCTCTACAGCGTATTGCAAGGAATTGATGAAATGCTTAAAGTATTATACAAAATACATTCTGCATTGGTAAATCGGAAAGGTCCTATACTCCTCCACAATAACGCCAGACTTCATGTTTCAAAACACTGTAAACAAATTGAAAGAGCTTGGGTGGAAGTTCTTCACCATACGCCTTATTTTCCAGACTTGTCTCCAACAGGCTTTCACCCGTTTAGGAATTTAGACAACTTCGCGAAAGGCAAAATGTTTGAAAATGTTTTTCAAGTCCAAAAAGCGTTTTCAGATTTTGTATCATTTTAAAGCTCGACCTCTGAACCCTGAAAAATTGTTTAATTTTAGATTGAGTATAATTATTAAGTTTATTTATTTCTTAACCGAAAGGGTGCATCGATAAATGCCTCCTTTTCACTTGGAGCAACAACAAGACAAAGTTTACCTTTACGGGTTTAGTTAAAATAAAAGATCTAATAGAAGGGGGCCGGTTAAGTGGATAAGTTTTATAACTAATTAACCGAGCTTTCACGCGAAGAACTGGACATGAATAATTAATGAAACCTAGTTTCGCTCCGAAAAAGCCCGGGTCCAAGGCAAAACTAATGTATTTATTGTAAAACGAAAAACTTTCTAACTTTGAACATCATTAACTTTTGCCCAAGTGTGTCGGCGAGTCGCAGATCTATAATAATACCAATGTCTCGTTCTTTAAGCAACTTTTCGTTTCGGGATATTGTTTTCATTCTCGTTCGATGTTTTGAACTGCGTTTTAATTACATTTCCATCGATCCGTTCCGAAACGACTAATGAATATGCCGAAAGAAGTTTAAAACGTTCTTTCGTCGAGATGGGAAAGTAGTTGAAAAGTTATCTTTAAGCTGTAAATAATTCTTGGCCTATAAGAAATGTGAATGATAAAACACCAAGCTTACTTTACATGTACTGTACATCTATCCTTAAATGACTTATTATTGTGAAAAATAAAGCTAGAGAAACGAAAGAAATCAAACCGAAATGTCCATGGTCAAAGAATATCGAACACTTTCATTACTAAAGAATCTGTTTTTTATACGTGCTTTATTCTACTGACTGTCCTCTCTAGAAGGAAATCAGGCCATTGGCTTTAGCTCCTTAAGCGCGTTGGAGGATTGTCGGGAAGGCTACGGGAGGTTGGGATGAAGGTCTAGAGTTTTATCGTAGTAGAGAGCAACTAGCAAGTAGACGTCCTTATAAGGAAAAGGGCTGCCATACCGTTGATAGGTCTTAAACTATTCTGTGGCTTAGGTATTCACATTATCATGACAATGAGGAAACAGTAGTCTTCACTCCTTGGACATAAGCAATCCAAAAACTTTCCAGAAAGTTTTGAAAGGAAAGAAACGACGGAAGGAATCATACGAAGCAGGAAAAACTTCGAATCCTTGCAGCCTAGCAGGATTCTTCACAGGACACGGCAGGCTGAGTGGGCATCTGAAGAACATTAGTATACAACAACACGGACATTCCAAGAATCTTCGAGAAAGTTTTGGAATGAAAGAAACGACGGGATGCATCATAGGAAGCATGAAAAACTTCGATCCTAACAGGATTCTTAACAGGACAGTGCAGACTGAGTGGGCATCTGAAGGACATTGATATAAAACATCACGGACAATCCAAGAACCTTCTAGGATGTTTTAGAAGGAACGAAACGACGGAATGCATCAAAGGAAGCAGGAAAATCTTCGAATCCTAGCAGCCTAGCAGGCTTCTTCACATGACACGGCAGACTGAGTGGGCATCTGAAGAACATTAGTATACAACAACACGGACAATCCAAGAATCTTCCAGAAAGTTTTGGAATGAAAGAAACGATGGAATGCATCATAGGAAGCATGACAAACTTCGAATTCGAACAAGATTCTTAACAGGGCAGTGCAGACTAAGCGGGCATCTGAAGAACAGCTTCCATGTTATTTGTGGGGAGGGGATTAAAGGATATGCCTTATGCCTTAAACGTGTAGTACATGGATAGTATTTTTTTCTAAACTGCAAACTACTCACCAATATTTACTCAGTTAAACATTATTTTTATTAACTTAAATAAAGAAGCGTTCTTAACGAATTAAACTCACACAATAAAGAGTTTAGGTGAAAAATTTAAGTTCCACGATTGACCTGTAGTTATTCAACATAATAAAACCACACTTCATGACGAGGGTAACGAGTTTTAACTTTTTCCCCGTTGCAGCACAAAAGGAAACGCACAAAGTTGGATTTTTTTCTTGAAACCCGTTGCCCACCCCTTGTTTAAAAGGGTTTATCAATCCTCATGCGGTTTAATTTGACGCTTGGAGTATTTCCGTAGTAAAAAAAACCCCTCATCGTAGCCTTAATTAACATGGGTTAAGAATGATAGCCGTTCCATCATGTGTTATCGTATCCGTCCTCAAAGCGTACTTTCCTCAATTTGTTTAAAGGCAAATTAGAAAGTTTCGTTTTTACTGTTTTTTCCTATTTGTAATAACCGGATGTTATATAGTTAGAAATGTGTAAAAAACATTTTTTTATTACAAAGGTTATTTCCGAATAAAATATGGCATCCTACAAACTGTCATTCTGCCAGTAAACATTTTCACTTGTTTATATAAATTTCTCTTTGGTACAATATTTAGACTATTAAATCTTTAAATTGGGCCAACAATTTACGAATGAGAAGGAGATCCCGCATTTTCTCCAAGATTGGGCAGAATTAATCTCGATAAATGTAGTTAGAATGCCTTATTACAGAAATATTGACAGAAGCGACACATCGAATAGTTCATTAGTCATATCAAAGGATAATAGTCATCAAATGATCCAGTGTTTATATGCTCATACTTAAAAACCTCGTATACTTGCACATCTTTTATGTATCACAACTCAGTTTTTCAGTTCTTTTTCATTGCGGTTACGGAATTTTGTAGTACGCGGTTTTTGGAATGAGGTTACAAGTTTTTTTTTAGTACAATCGAGTATTTTTATGCTTATACTTAAAAACTTCATACACGCATATTTAAGTATCACAACTCGGATTTTCAGTTCTTTTTCATTGCGGTTACGGGATTTGGTAGTACGCGGTTTTTGAGAATGTGGTTACAGGTTTTTTTTTTGTAAGTATAATCGAGTATTTTTATGCTCATACTTATAAACCTAGCATACCTGCCAGGTATGCTTATTTATGTATTACAAGTTTTTCAGTTCTTTTTCATTGCGGTTACGGAATTTAATAGTGTGCGGTTTTTGTGAATGAGGTTACAGGGTTTTTTTTGTATGTATAATCGATTATTTTTATGCTCATACTTATAAACCTAGCATACCTACTTATCTTTTATTTATTACAAGTTTTTTAGTTCTTTTTCATTGCGGTTACGGAATTTGGTAGTACGCGGTTTTTGTGAATGAGGTTACAAGTTTGTTTTTTTTAAGTATAATCGAGTATTTTTATGCTCATACTTATAAACCTAGCATACCTGCTTATCTTTTATTTATTACAAGTTTTTCAGTTCTTTTTCATTGCGGTTACGGAATTTAATAGTGTGCGTTTTTTTATGTATAAAGTGACCATATGCACAATCGAGTACTTTTATGCCCATACTTAAAAACTTCGTATACCTGCGCATCTTTATATTATCACAATTCAGTATTTCAGTTCGCAGGTGGCAATAGTTTTTTTTTAGTATAATCAAGGATTTTTATGCTCATACTTAAAACTTCATACAGCTATGCATCGTTTACGTATCACAACTCAGTTTTTCAGTTCTCAGGTGACAATAGTTTGATTTTTTTTTTATAATGGAGGATTTTTTTGCTCATTCTGATAAACCAAGTATAACCTGCACATCTTTTATGTATCTCAACTCAATTTTTGAGTTCTTTTTTTATTGTGGATACGGAATTTAGTAGTAAGCGTTTTTGTGTGTTTTTTTTATGAATGAGGTGACAATTGTTTTTTTAGTATAATCCAGTACTTTTATTCTCATACATAAAACTTCGAATACCGCTCATCTTTTATGTATCACAACTCAGATTTTTTATTGTGCTTACGGAATTTAGTAGTACGCGTTTTTATGAATGAGGTGACCATATAGTATAATCAAGTATTTTTATGTTCATGCTTAAATACATCGTATACCTGCACATCTTGTGAGTATCACGTCAGTTTTTGACTTGTTTTTAATTGTAGTTACGGAATTTAGTAATACGTCTTGCGTTTTAACAAACTATATCCCGATTGGCCGTTCATCTACGTTTTGCGTGAATCTTTCAGCAAGGACGTGACCTGCGGGTGCGAATCGTTCGCTTTTGTCGTCGGAAACATTGTCCAGGGGCCTTCCCTTTTACTGGATAAATCTAGCCGGAGAATGGCCCGAGCGTGGCCTGGAGATAGTTCCAACCCGCGGCCAGAATAGGGGCCGATTGAAAATATCGAGATAGAACGTGCGCGGTTTGCAAACATCTGGATCGAAACTATTTTCACAATGATTCCCAATAAATCAGCTCAGTTCTCATTTATTAGATAAATTATATTGACTCGAAATAAATTACTTTTCGTACAATTTAATATAAAATTATCTCATACAATTCAAATTTTAGCACCATGTGGTTCGATTGTTCAAGGAAAATGTTAAATGTATAGAACCGAAAACCTTCAAAAATTTGACAAACATTAATTATTTTAGATTAATTATTATAACCAATAAATAATTATTGGTCTCAATCGGCGATTGTCGTTACAATTAGAATCAATACACATCTCGTCTAACTGCAAATTCAACGCGGACTAATAAATCTGTTTGTCCAAGACATCTTGAAAGGGCGTATCGCTAATTCAGCCGTCAATCGGTTCAGACCATGAATATTCATCTGGATTTATAGCCTGTCCTGTGATAACAAACGGGTCTACCCCTATCGTTCTCCCTGTTTGGCTTTTTCAACCAAGCAGTCCGATTAGTCCGGTTGAAAGACAGTGTTAAGTCCTATCTCTGATTTCCACTTTACAATGGACCCTCTATTGTCTTTCCTGTCTAAACCTGATTGGTTTTATTTCAGACGGGCGAACGTGGCTACTTGGAAGGCCTAGGGTCGAGATACGCCGAGCTGTTCAACACCCACTATTCCGACGTCCTATGCCACCTGGAAGAGCTGAGGCAGCGGGAATGGGCAGAGCTGAGCCCCAGGTTCAGAGTCCTTACCGTCACTACGGGCCAACAGCAACAACAGACTCTTTCCAGACAAAACGGGTTAACCACTTCTCTTTCTCAACCGATCTACGTACCTGGAAAATACTCGGTAAGTAATAACGGATTTCATAAAAATCCATGACAGAGCTGAAATCCAGCGCGTATCTTAAATCAATCCTGAATCTGGAATCCTAGGACTGCCTAAGAGAAAAAATTCGTAAGCCTCAATAAATCGATCCTCAATGGCAAACAAAATACCAATGAGCTGCTCTCTAGGGCTAGATTTATCATTACTAGTGACCAAATAAAGAATAGGTAGAATAAAGGCCTAGTAAAAGCTGAGGCTATCAAGAAAAATAAAATACACTCTCACTTAACTCCGCGGCTTTTCCTTCTTCATGTGGGGGAAATAGGGTTTGCAAATTGACCGAGGATAAGAAAACAAGCTCATTACCTCGTGATGATTACCATTTCACCACCAAACCAGCTTCGCACTTCTTCCAACAAAAATGAAAAAAAAACTAGGGCGTCCTCCATACCAAAGTACAAGACATATGAAAAGTTGGCGTAATTGACTGTATCCGTGTGATACAAAACAAGAATGATGGAATCGGCGATTCGAACTTCGTAAGCACTGCAGTCTTCTGGCTCATTGTACTTTTCTTAGTTCCTTAGTTCACTTCAATCGACTCCTTTAATAAGCAGGTTGATTTATTGTCATTGTGCTGTTACCTGGGTCTTCGTATATCAATATTATCGACGGTTGTTATGTAGATATGGGTGGTAGTTTCTTCCTCATTGCAGAACTTACAAATAGGAGTCATTATTGAACATGTAGTGCAGCGTTTTCTCAGATGGCAGTGACCGGTTTAGCGCTCCCACTCATTCGAGTTTTACCCTGTCTAAATGTAGTGTTAGGCAGTTTCGGTAAGATTCCTTTAATAGTAAGTTTACTATGTCAAGTAAGAGTTAGTTCAATTCCGCTTTTGTTTTTTGTAGACCCATTTCTTACCAATCAGCTTATTATGGAGTTCCACAAAATTAGGATGGATACTATCAAAAATTAAAAGAAGCAGGTCGAGAAATTTCCATCCGTCTAGCCTATTGTGGAGAAGACCATTTATTTGTAACCAATCAACTTATTATGGAGCTCAACAAAATTAGGATGGATACTATCAAAAATTAAAATAAACAAGTCGAGCAATTTCCATTTGTCTCGCCTATTGTGGAAAAGAAATTTATTACCAATAAATGCCAAAATGTTTAGTCCAATTTCGATGTTTTGGAGGTTGAATGTGCTTTTCCTACCTCGTAATTGTGTAATTGATTCCAGTGGAGATGCGTTTAGCACAGCATCTCTTAAGCCTATTGATGGGGTTATTTTCATTGGATAGATTTGACAATCCTATTATGTTGCCTAATTTTTTTGGTATGTTGTTTTTGTTGAGCTTTAGTCCACCAGATTAATTGTATTGGTGCGACTCAAATAGGTTTTTGCTCCGCCATACTAGACAAAGTTAGGCGAATCAGCATATTATTTTGACCCCTGATGAAATATTGGTTTACAAACTGGCCTGAGGGCACATCCTACTCCGCTGTTTACCAAAGAGCCGTGTATAAAAATTAGATGGTGTCCTGGGAATTATTTCTTAATTTCTGAAAATAATTCATTGGCTAAGTGAGACTGATATTCAGTCTTCCAAATAACATATCATCGGTGGACTAAAACTTTGTAATATTCAAGTTGTAATATATGTGAAAGTCTATTTCTATATACCAACCCAGGGATTATAGAAAGAAGAGCATCAACAATAGCCGGATGTTTTTTTAACAATATTGTTCGGTCATGACTGATTCTGCCAATACCGTATTTGTGACATTGCATCAGAAAATTGAAGATTTATCAGTTTCGATACCGCTGGTTTTAATACGTAATGAATTATGTCAAAGGGAGGTTCAGAACCTTTAGCTGATGAGCAACTATCGGAGTATTTGGCTATACCTCAAATATTCTACGTAAACATTTATTAATGAAAGTATTGCTCGAAATAAAAAGTCGGTGTCACGAGCGGGATTCGAATTCACAACCTTCGGCTGATACGCCGCCAGTTTAACGACTTGCCATCTGAACTGCGATCCACTGGGACACAGACTTATCATCTCAACCCACTTTTCGAATTTTCCGTCCTTTTGCCATTTTTCAAGTTACACTTTGCGTGAGTAGAAATACTTTGATTGAATATAGAAAATATGTTTTGCATCGTATAAATTCACTGTTTCCACATTCTACATGCTTTTGTTAAATATAAACAATGTTTGTAAATCCTAGGCCTTGAAGATGATCTCAATAAAGATCGAAACGTTGGCATGATAAAGTAAATGTTTTTCTGAAACCTACATCACACCAGACCGCATCTCCCTGAATATCCGCATTCATATCTGAATAATTATCTATTAACGGTCACAAAACGCCACATATTTTTTAAAATTAACATCATCAGAGACAGGAGCAGATATTTAATATTGAAGAAGTAGGGAAATAAGTAGGATCGGGGTTTTGCAGAGATTAGGGCAAACCGGTACAGGGCGTACCCACTTTTCGACCCTGGTGCCTTACTAGATAATGCATATTCTATTAGAGGTAGCCTTATTAAAACCCAGTAGCCTCAACGCAATCGAGAATTATTCATGTACAAGTACAGTGATGGGGAGGGGGCTAAGGTGGTTTCAGCGGTCTTCCTTTGGAGGTAGTGGTTTTAAGGGGGCGGCTTGATAGAGGATGGCGAAGGCGAATTGCCGATAGCGGAAGTGCTTTTAAAGTCCTATTTTTTAAAGCGGAAACTCAGTCGAAGTCTCGGGGTTTAATTTGGGACGGACCGCAGTGTTTGATGTTTCGGACATAATGAGCTGCTCGTCTTGCATCGCTAGCCAAGAATTTAATATCCTAGGAAGGAAGATTCCGGTTCTCGCTTACAAAATCCACTTATTTTTATTAAGGCCGGCAATTTTTTAAAAATATTATTATTAAGAATGAAATATTAAATTTTTAATAAATTAGTTCCCTCTTGTACGTCGATTTTATGATGACCCGAGCCAAAAGGAACAAAATGCTTTGCACTTAAACGTTCCTGTACTTTCCATAACTTACGGAAAACTTTTTTATTATTTTTAAACCGAAATAAATTATGATAATGAACTTTGGTCAATAGAAATTTCCGCTTATCCGAAAGGAAATCCCCGAGGATCTTATTACCCCTAAAATCCTTTGAACCGTACCTATCAAAGCAATTGTAACTATTAACAATGAAATATTTCGCACAATCTATTTACCCATCAAGTAGAAATTATCTTTAATAACTAAGGTACCAAAATTACATAAATCCTGTGCCCCATCTTCTTATGTACCTATAAACCTTCTCCCTACTTTAACCAAAATCCATTTATGTTTAGTGATTAATTGACTATATTAATTATTTCAATTAATTATTCTTTTTATGTATGGTCTTGGTTGAGATGAAAAAGTTAGTGTCACGAGCGGGATTCGAACCCACGACTTTCTTCTGGATACTCCGAAAAATGGCAAAAAAAGAAGGAAAAATGCGAAAGGTGTAGGTTGAGATAGGCAGCTGGTGTTCGAGTGGATCGAGGTCACGACAGCTCAAGTGGTTAGACCAGCGGTGTATTGAGCCGAAGGTCGAGGGTTCGAAACCCCCCCTCCAAATACAACATTTTCATTTCAACCAAGACCTTATATTAAAAGAATAATTTATTTATTTATAATCCTTAACGGTTTTTCCTTAAAAGACTAATAACCATATTCTCCTCTGAAGACTTAATTTTGAACCATTAATTTGGATTAAGAATAGTCGACTTTATATATTCTGTTCCATATCGCCAATTAAATCTAGCGTACCACAAGGAAGTACCTAGATCCAATCTATACCAACTGCTGACATTTCACACCAAAATACACAACTCAACCTGGCACCCTACACTGATCTTATCTACACACAATCCTATCCTAGTCACAGAACTTTTGAACCTCGTTATCGACCGAGGCCTTCAGTGGAGGATAAGGTTGAACGAGCATAAAAGCCAAGAAGTTACGTTTACGATCAAACGTCAAACCTGCCCACCAGGGTGCAAAATCAACGATATAATACCACCATCCAACCATCAGCGATCTTGGGCTTTACTTAGATAGCAGAATTACATGGAACCCAGGAAGATTAAAATGGCATGAACATAACAAAAGGACTATTAGCCCACTGGAACCAAAGTAACTAAGTAGTTAGTAAGTAAGTAAACACTAAGCATACATAATAAACTAACCTCTGAAGCTACGTACCCACTATGTTCACGAACCAGGTTCGTCTTTAGTATGTACTTTTCTGCGTTCGGAGCGTGTAACAGTTCGCTAAAATTCGAGACCCTTACAATCGTTGTCAGTTTTTGGTCGAACTCATACGGGACCGTAGTAGTTTTGTGGACGGATGTGAGGAACCAAGGAACCCCAGTACTACCGCTACTATCTACCGCTCATTTATCGTAACATCACATTGTACAATCTCCAAAAGGGTGGAGTGGCTGGAAGAAAAATATCTCGTTCTTATCGAATTGCCTACAAAACCCTTATTATTGTGGGATCCTTAAGATGCCAATTTAGGTCTAGGGTTATAGGTACATCAGGAAGTCGTGATTACCTCTCTTTTTCCAGAAATTTGCTCTCAAAAAACGACGGGCCTTCTATAATCTTCAGACATGGATGACTATATATACTGCTAACCACTATTGACCACATGTTAATCCTTCCACGTTCCGATGAACACCGCAGATTTTTTGCGGTGCGACCGTGATCGCGGCCTCGTCTCCGCTTGAAGTAGTTACAGTATCGTGGTGCGCTACTGGTTCGCAAATATAGTGGCACACAACTTTATAAAACTATCTACCAGATCTATATGGACAAACTGTGGGACTTGGCCAGAATCCTCCAACGTCCAATGAAATCGATCCTTTCAATGCAAAATTTTCCGCTGCATCCTCGTCGGCTCTGTGTCACCAACACCTATGCCCCATGCGTGCAGGATCATATCTGAGCAAGCTTCCTTATTTTCCATTATAAAAGTATCCTCGACCCCAACCCAATAACCCAAACTCTTCCCTCTGTCTCACCCTTATAATTCTCCATGCTGTTTAAAACGATGGCCTAGAGACCTCCCTTTCGAGAAGAATCATATCCGAGCAAGCTTCCTTATTTTCTATTATAAACCTATCCCTTGACTCTAACCCACTAGCGCAAAATCTTCCCTCAACGTCTCACCCTTATAATCCCTCGTGCCGTTTAAAATGATGACCTCGGGATCTCATCTTATCCCACCCAATTATGTCAAAGACAGTTTCCGCAATGGCTTCTCTTCCCACTACCTCCTGGTCCGACAGATTTGTACATAAGTGTATTTTTTGCCCGACGTATAAATATTTTCTACAGTTAGCAATAAAATAAAATTAATTTTTATTTTTCAGCCCTCAAGTTGCCTGAGTGATAGGGAAGAGGACGAAATTTACGGGTTCACCGGGTACCAAGTCTACGGAAAAACAGGGCAACGACCACAAGACGCTGCGCGGCCCTCCCCTACGCACCAGCCCTACCAAATAAACAAGCACAACTACCAAAAGTAAGTTAGAAAAACCTCATTTTAGAAAACAGAGTTGATAGATTTTTAGACTTTATACGGAATGTATTTTATAATTATAAAGAAAACAAAGTAAATCAATAAAATTTTAGCTGAGTGATCCGATTATTGTGGGTTCTGTTTATACGGTATTTTTTTTTGTTCCGGATTTGCGCAGCTTTTTCATAATATATACACTCATTGCATCCAAAAAAATAAACGCAGCGAGATTACTTAACGAATAATTTACAAAACGAGTTCAAACTTAATACAAGCGTAAGAACAAATTTGTTCCCATTATCACACAAAATTACCATGCGGCACCGTGAAAACTGTAATTATGCCGGGGCAATAAACGGAGCAATAAACTCCTGTTTGCGGTGGGTGGTTTAGAGGGTTTTCAACCTTTGGATCCCATTAGTGGGGGATGCCTCAGGAGATCAAAAGGCCCTCGTCGACGATCCTAATGGGACTAACCGCTAGGACTGTCCGTTGTCTCCCTCCTACCTTTTATTCCAACCCCGTTTTCAGTCATCTACTCGGGGAGCATCAATTTCCATGGAACCACAAATAAACCGTTATAATTTAAGGTAGTTATGATATAAAGTGTTACATGTTCGCACAAGTTTCCTGAAATTTTTAATACCTTCAGCGTCTAAATATGTTATAGACAACGAATAATATTTTAGTCCGACGAAATAACTTTTTTGATAAACATATACGACGTAACAAAATGTTAATGGAATAAGCTGGTGAATGAAGATATACGGTGGTAGATATACTGGTACATAATGACTGGATTGACGTGGATTTGACGCCTGTGATAAATCGCTTATGTCTATCGAGAAGAGAAATTCTTCTCTGCTCTTGTTTCAGAGGAAAATATGAAGGTGGAAAGCAATTTTCGATTGAATTACCGCTTGTTTGCCTTCTGAGCTTATCTCCCGGTTGGCATGAACGTACCCAGGCCGTATTTCACCTACATCTGTCACATATTTTCCTTTTTAATACAGAAGAGTGGAAACAAGTTCAGGGACTGGAGGAACTCTTGTGGGATTGTCAAATCGGTGAGGCGATATCCTAAGGGACTTCTACAGAAATATAAACTGCTATTCTCAACTGGGTTGACACACTCGGTAGACTTTATTGGGGCTTAATTTATATTCAATAGACAAATGGGCCTTTTCTGCTTCGATGTGTCGGAACGGATGATGCTAGATCAAGTCATACCCAACCAGCTAGTACATGTAAACTTCACTCGCACAATCAATATTAAATTAATTTTGTGATATAAACAGATCATCAAAGAAATAATTAGTGTTACTTAAGTACTAGATTATCATATATAAAATCACATCAAAATTAGTAGTACAAGTTAAATCTAACCTGGACACTGTAGAGTATAGGTCGGATCCCTACATTCAACGGGCGGCGTTCCTCAGGTTAGCATCCTCGGCCCTCTACTGTAGTGTGTATATATACTGTTGGTGTCCTTTCCCATTTTGATACCACTATCCCAGCTTACACTGATGAACTCCCGTCATAGTTCACCGAACCCTTTAGACACTCCTATATTCCATTGAAGAATGGGTGAAAAATTTAGCGATACACTACAAAATCCTAAGTTATAACGATTATTTTTCGTGGTCGGATTGACCAAATAACTTCTGAAATGAAAAAGCTAGGCTCACGAGCGGAATTCGAACCCACAACATCTCAACCTACCGATGGGGAGTTCGTGTCCGAGTGGATCGACGTCAAGATACCTCAAGCAGTTAGAGCGGCGTATTGAGCTGAAGGTCGTGGGTTCGAAACCCGCTCGTGACACTAGGCTTTTCATTTCAACTAATACCTTACATAAAGATTAATTATCTAAAATAAAACATTCCCCCTCCGTCACATCGCCCTACTTCCAGTTTAATACAGCATACCACTTCCTGGCGGAATTCATCCGCCACTCGTGCCAGGTTTCGTGTGTATCTAGACAAACGACTCACCTGGAATCATGTTATACAACTTAAAAGTACAGAACTACGACGATTCCGATTACTTAAAATACTACTATAAAACAGTTTCAATTACGTACTAACTTGACACATACAATTCAATACGGAGCTAAAGCATAGAAATATGGAGTTCAACTAAACCTTCCAAACTCCAACCTCTGGTGTCTTTTGTACTGTGCATCCCTTCCCATACTCCCCACTCACACCTGTCAAAAATCAAAAACTGGCGAATCAAGCTTTACAGCACAGAGCCCCAAAACATAACCTTCACCCTCAATCTTATCATAGTACCTCCAGTCTATGGGGTTCAACAAAAAATTCCAATTTCCGCAGAATCCTGACCTTGCAATCACGAATCCTTAAATTCGTCATTTTATGTTTCCAGTCGAACCATCTACTACGTAACTATTCCCTTTTTAAATGAAGTTACAAAATCGAGTTAAAAAAAATTCCACTCTAACCTAAAATCCCTCTCTAATCCTTACAACCTATTTATGGAGGCAGGAAAATTTAAAATCTGAATAATTAAGAGAAGCTATTGTTTATTTATGCCAATTAAACGCAACTACATTTATGAATTTTAATTAATCTAATTTTCTATTCACATTTTTAGCTGGCTCAGTCCTAGATCAGCTTATTTCTACGAGTTTCCGCCTTCAGGTAATTATCGCTAGGTTTAATTAAATGAAAATCCCTACAACTCTCGTTTGTTGATTGTATTTTTTGTTTTATTTTCACTTCAGAACGGCCAGGGAAAAAGAGGACAAGTTTGATAAGGCTATTGAGGCATCTAAAGACGAATCGGAAGGACAAGCACGCTTCGAACCGGTCCAATCACAGGGTAAGTTCCTTCACATAAAAAGCTGTAGCTTATTTCCCTGCTGTAGACGACGCCATCTTGATTGGCCGCGAATAGGTGTGCTATTTACGGTATACAAGGATCGAAAACCACGCTTGCAGGCTTGACATGGTTTGTTACTTTTGATATCATACATGACAAACGTTTGGTCGTTACCGATGATTTTGGCCTTCCTAGTCTCACAGAATTGGTCTGTCAAACATTTCAGCATTTAGTCGTTTTCAGTATTGAATCTGAGATAAATCATTAGGCAAATATCGGCCCCTCGAAGATTAAGATTTAGCAATTTATCTCCACCTATATTCTGCGAATGACATCAGCCCATTGCTACTTCACTACGAGAACCATCACAGGCTATCATTACAACTCTGAGGACTGATCAGTTCTCGCCCAACGCACATTACATAGAAATCTGGTTCTCACTAGCAAGCGAAGCTGTTGTCATAGGCAAAATATATCGGTTTGCATGAGCATGACCCAGCCTCTCCCACTCGCCCACAGAGGCATACTGTAGTGTAGTAGTGTGCTTAGTAATGGCTTGTAGTGCTGAGATAACTTTCATTAGGCGAAGTTTTCATTTGTCCTCTCCTCTACCCTCACTAAGCACAGGCTCACGAAAGCCAGTTGCTAAGTAATGAAGTTGGACCAGTTATCTGCTTAGCTCCGTGGAATATCACTAACACATAGTAACCGGGACGGTGAAGTTAGCTAACGCCTGCCACGCACCGAGTCGTCTGCTCTAAAGAAAACACATGCAACCACCGTCCTGAGACGAAATGAACCCCTTAAAGAAGAGGCATTTTTAGCCAATATTGTACAATTTTCAATATAGTGACACTATTCCAATGAAGGAAATGACCTGCTTAAGTAACTCATCCTCCCGAGTAGCACTGGGCTGGATCATAGGCCTTATGACCCCTCCTCCTTCAGCAAAATCGGGTTACTTGTACAAAGGCTTCTTTACTGCGTTGACGGCTGATTTGCAGGGATCGCTAAGTTGTGTAAGTACGGCCAACACTTCACGTCACCGTTCCTCATCCATCGGATGTAATGCTCATTGACGATTTAGCGAGCAATTATAAGCATTCCTCGCTTGGGGCAACTACTTCTTTGTCCGAACCACCGTACACATGCGAGGTCGTCCTGGAAGCGGGTGCATCAGTACGAAGATCAAATTACAGGTTTATCACCGCTCACACTTTTCGGGTTAGATCGATCGTTTCCAATCATTTGGGACTGCCTCACTGTTTTGGTACATCAGAGACCTCAGGCGAGACGACACGGTAATCATACTGACTCAGCACTGAAGATGTTGAGAAAACGAAAAAGCGAAAAAAGTCAGATCAGGATGATCGGGAACGACTAAACTATAGGTCCATCACCGTTCTGACTTTATGAGGAAATCTTACTATTGTCTTGTTTTCCGGAATCTGGCGATCTGCCCGCCATGTTCAAATCTTCTGTGGACAAAGTAAACTAATTCCTGTCATACAGGAGAGCTTAAAGTCCAATTTCGAGTTGAGTGTCGCCGACGAGCAGGTTACAAAGTACAATAGCTTTTGCATATAACTAGCAATTAAAATTCAAGAGGTGGGCCGGGATTCGAACCCAGAAGTTGTAGTGCGGCAAATACTTGTTGGAGGTGGGTGGACAAAGTTGTGTGACAAGGAATATACGTTTTGCAGTACGCGTACGTACACTGTGCAGTAACCTGGGGAAAATAATAAACTCAGTAAGCATTCTGTATGAGGTTTTTATACCGTACAGTCTGCAATTGTTAAATGCAGGTTGAGTGAAAAATTGAAAAAAAAACCCGACCTCCACCCAAAATAATTAAAAATACAAACGCTCTCTTGTGGAATTCGGCTAGAAGTAAATCACCGGAATAACAATTTGAGGGATTCATCGGGGCGGAAGACGGATGAAGGGTCTGAGTAAATAATATATGTATATCAATTTGATGGCGCGCGGGGAAATGAACATTTTGAGCGGACCAAGTTAATATATTCCCCATGAATGATTCACGAGGTCCAGACCTGTTCTATAGATTAATGTTATTCCAGTGCTGGAAGCGGCCCCGCGGCCTCTGGAAACCTGGTTAATAATTGAACCGCACTAATAGTTACCAGTCCGGAGTGAGGGGTATCACTCCTTCAGATCCAATTGAACACAAAATTAGACCTCATTTTAATACATCTTAGACTTACAAAGGGGCGACAAGACTGATATGCCACGGATTTGGGCCAAACTGTTTTTGGTGATTCTACATTTCCAAAATATCAGGCACGTATCCGCCACTTCTTGTGACTGGTTTGGCCAAAACTTTTTTAAAGTTGAAATTTACCGGTTTTTAATATTTTTATTTCGTCGTTCTACTTGCTCAAATCATGTATGTGAGTATATCATTTTACAGCATTTTTTATGTAGATTGCAGTAAAAATATAGTAAAACCTATCAAAGTTTATCAATAAACAAAACTTGTCTAAAAGTAAACGCGGTCATATTTTTTCTTAAAGCTAATTTGTGATGAGCCCTGAAGATGTAATAAAGGACGAAACGTTGGCACGATAAACAGAATGTTTTTGTGAAACCTACATCACACCCGACCGCATCTCACGATTTATGAATACTTAAAACTAATATTAATTTTTGCTAGAATTTTTTTTACCTCTAAAATTTTTTCGGTTTTTGTGAAATCGTTATCGGAATATCTGATTAAAACAGTTATGATTCAGAATTGGCTAAAAGGATTTTAACATCACACAAACCATTTGAAAGAGGAGAAATGTAGCTTTTTAATGTCACATGCTGGATTAAAATACATAAAATATTTATATAAGAACATACACAAAATACTAACATTATCAAAAATTAACCCCGTTTTATTTGTAACAAGAGTCCAATTTTAATGTTTCACACAGTTATAAAACGCATTAATAACGACAATTTTTTTTAACTACGGAAATCCGTACACTAGCTAGCTTTTGAAAAATGATTTTTGCTCAAGCACTAGGAGGAAAGAAGGTAAGAAGAAAGCACTTCTGGCAAGAAAATCGCCAAAATTATCAGTCACAAAGTTTTTCTACTTTTAATTTTAGCTATTGATTTTTAAAAGTCTGTTGAACTCGGTGTTTGACTGCCATTTTAAAGAAGAGATATGTAGGTTTTTAACAATCTATGTAACATAAAAATGTATAATAATTTTAAGAAAATAGGAAAATTAATTGTCAACAATTTACCTCGTTTTTTGTTGTTTTTTTTTGTCATTTTTTAAATGGTAATAATAATCCGAATTTAATGTTTGATAAGTTATAAAATTTACTTGACAATTTTTTTAAAAGAATTATCGACCATGAATATTTGCTTCCGAGGTTTTGATAAAAATGATGTCAATTAATAAAAAAATCTCTTACCAGAGAAAAATTATTTAAAAAATTAAACTATTAATAAAAATTGAAAGTATAGAGTAAATTTAATTCAATAATCCTAAATCGTTATTTATAGATTTAAAAATTATATTTTTGTGTAATACAATTTGTTTTCACTCTTTATTAATTCATTATTCTAAATTTATTATAATGGACGTCGTTCAGCAAAACTCTCCATCGCATTCTAAACAAAATTCAAATTCATTAATTTGGAAACAGGAGGAACCAAATATAATTCTGGTTGGATTAAATCTATAAGGATTTTTAAAAATATTATTTTGGCGTGTTGATTTCATTGTTGGTTAAGAAAAAACGGAAATGTCTACTCCGGAGAGTATTACAAGATGAATCAACAAAATTCTGCTTTTTTTTCATATTTTAACAAACATCCTGTTAAGAAAGTAGGGCAGAAAATGGTCAAAACCTGGATTTGTCCTCGTTGTCGTGATTCAGGCCTTGTGAAACTCTCTGATGCCGTCATTCGCGGAAAATGGTGAAAAATAATTTTTTGGATAATAATTTCGATCGATTTTCCTCAAAACCTGGGAGGTTTAGTTGATTATTTAAAAAAAAAATTGCCAGGTGCATTTTATAACTTATCATACATTACAATCGGACTATTATTTCCATTTAAAAAAAAAACCGAGGTTAATTTTGGACAAATAATTTTCTCATTTTCTTATAGAAATCTTTTATATATATTTATGGTACATATATATTGTTAAAAAGCTCTTTTTTTTTCAAATGGTATGCTTGACCTTAAAGTGTTTTTAGCCGTTTTTAAATTATAGGTGTTATCATCAGATATTTCGACCCCCTTAAAATCAAACTTTAGGAGTAAAAAAATCGATAAATTTAAATTCAAACAAAAATTTATGTGTGGTGATTAGTAATGCGTGAGAAGAAATACTTTGACTGTATATAAAAATATATATATTTGCATTGTATAAATTCACTTTTTTCCACGTTCTACATGTGTTTGTTAAATATAAACAGTATTTGTAAATCCCAGGCCCTGAAGATGATCTCAATAAAGATCGAAACGTTGGCACGATAAAGAAAATGTTTTTCTAAAACCTACATCACACCATACCGCATCTCACGATTTCTGAATAATCAAAAATTTATATTTAGGCGTCTCTAGGGGTGCTAAGACGAAATTTCATGTTCGTTTTAAAGAAAGAAAATGGTATGGCCTACTTTAAATGAAAAAAATTGGTTTTTAGAAATTTTCTCGGTATTGATAAACTTTGATAGCTGTTTTGGTACGATTTAGAGAGGTAAAGGAGCAAATTACTGCTTTTTTGCGTTTTGGAATAAACATTCTGTAAAGAAAGTAGGTCATAATAATTCGGTCAAAACTTGGATTTGAGCTTATTTTTGTGATCTAGTGTACTAAAAAGATTAGAACACTGACTTTTGAAAGCTTTGGGAAATCAGGAGTTTAAATTAAAAATATAAAAACTTAACTTTTTGACTGATTATTTTGACTACTTTCTTGTCTGAAGTGAATTCATTTTAAAGAAATTGTTAAGGGCATTTTATAACTGTATCGACATTGGACTATTATTGCCATGTAATAAAACGTGGTTCATTTCTGAAAATGTTGGTATTTTGTGTATTTTCTTATAGAAATATTTTATGCATTTTAATCCTGCATATGTCATTAAAATGGTACATTTCTGTTCTTTCAAATGGTTTGTTTGATGTTAAAATCCTTTTGGCCATTTTTGAATCATAACCGTATCAATCAGATATTCCGATAACGACTTCACAAAAATCGGAAAAATTTTAGAGGTCAAAAATAAATTTAAATTCAAGCAAAAATTTTTATGTAGGTGTCTCTAGAGGTGCTAAGACGAAATTTTATATTACTTTTAATAAGTATTCAGAAATGGTGCGATGTAGGTTTCTCATTTTCTTTACCTTGCCAACGTTTCAATCTTTATTGAGATCATCTTCAGGGCTCAAAATGTATGTTTTCTGTGTAATTGTGCCATTCCTGTGTGTCGTATTGAGAGTGCCTTTAGAGTGCTCGGCACGCAAGAATGGCACAATTACACAGAAAACATATATTTTGAGCCCTGAAGATGATCTCACTAAAGATCGAAACGTTGGTACGATAAAGAAAATATTTTTCTGAAACCACACCAGAACGCATCTCATGATTTCTGAATAATTATCGACTAACGGTCACTCATCACCACACATTAGTTTTAAGAAAAAATATGACCGCGTTTACTTTTAGAAAACTTTTGGTTATTGATAAACTTCGATAGGTTTTACTATATTTTTACTGCAATCTACATAAAAAAAATGTTGTAAAATAATAGATCTACTTAGACAGTTGATTTGAGCATTAGAACGATGAAATAAAAATATTCAAAAACGGTAAATTTCAACTTTAAAAAAAGTTTTGGAGAAACCAGGGCCTATTCTCTAGAAGTAGCGGATACGTGTCTGATAAGTTAGAGTGTAGAATCACCAAAAAAGGTTTGGTCAAATCCGTGATACTCCAACCTTGCCCTCTTGTTAGATTCGAAACTGGCAAATTAAAAAAGTTTTTAAAAAGCGTTCATTTTTTGTTTGGCTCAGTTTGTTAAGCTCACACTCTGACAGGCGAGTTGAAATATGCTCGAATAGTTGATACATTATTCCTTATCTTAGATCCTCAATGGAAAGGAATTTTAAGGATTGAGAAGACTGGTTCCACGTCTGACAGATTCCTTGCGAGGTGATCCGGATTTTTTCCTCCGGTTGTACTTACTTCATCGTCCATCAAATTGTCTCATCAGCCTCCCAAGTCGTCCGCCACTCTTTGCTGAGAGATGATACGGAAGCTAGGTTGTTTTATGCATTTGTATTTTTCATTTTTGCGGACTTTTATTGGCCCGGAGATAAGACGTGGCGACGACCGCAAGTTTGTCACGTTCCACTTCTCGGTTTGATCTAAAGTACGTGACCCGAGGTTCCTGCGGCGTTATCCATTTCCTTTTATGAGGTGATTCACGGCCTCGGCTTCTTGTTCCTCGATATAAAAAGCACCCGGCACGCGTCTGCCTAAATAAATTAAGCCCTTTTTTTTCCCTGCCCTGTTAGTTTAAGCCGTTCGTTTTATTTCGAGAAGGGCTCCGGTGTGTTTGTTACAAGAGCAATATCCTAAAGCACGAAAGTTAGGCCATATTTCTGGTTGACTCTGACACAAAATTCGAATAAAATTTTATATTTTAAATGTCAGCGTGGTTACACCGATGGAAACTAAGTTAATAAATCCGTAAAATTTTTCGATAATTCAATTTCACCCCTCTTGTCTTTTAAAGCAATGTTTACATATTGTGTCCCATGTGGGGACGACAGTACTTCAAGGGGCTATCATACACATCAAATTAGACTAAAAAGTCCCTTCTGTCCATCGTCCAATTCTCAATTGTATTGGAGATATTTCACTTTTCAGCTTACTTCATCCTTTCACAACTTCATTCCATTAAGTCCAGCGTATCTCATAAAATGTTAATCCTTCTGTAGAAATGATCGAATTAATTTAAAACAACGAAAATCGTGTGGTATTCATACTGTTTTTCTAACCTCAAATCAGTTATGAAATAAATTTTTTCGAGTTTCCAAACTTATTCCCTTAAGTTTAAGACATATTTTCTTAGTCCTGTAAAAACCTAATGATATGAATCAGCTGTAAACATATTACTTAGTTTCGCAAAGGTAGGCCATCACCAATGTAAATGCAATCCCATTGGTGATGGTACAAGTTCGGTTCTGGCTCAGGGAATACTGGTGCACCTTGGGAGCATGACTTCATGGGGCTTGACAATGTTATGACGTCATTGTTCCTTTTCCCACATGCGCGAGTAGCTCTTTACAGTGACGTCATATGCGCTAATATTCCCTTGCAGTGATATCAACTGCACCAGATGCCCCTTCAAGTGACGCCATAAGGCAAGAAAACAAACCCCATTGAGTCATGCCCCCTCAGACACCTTCAAGTGCACCAGTATTCCCTGCGCCTTGTATTTCCTGGTCCGATTGACCAAATAACTTCTATCAAGTAATTAATCTTTGTATAAAACATTGGTTAAAATGAAAAAGTTACTGTCACGAGAGGGATTTGAACCTACGTCTTTCGGCCTTAATACACCGCTGTTCTAACTATTTGTCGAATCCCGCTCGTTACATTTTTCTTTTCAACCAATACCTTACATACAGATTAATTAATGTAATAGTAACGTTTAATTGCTCAAAAATTAATTTTTTGGTTACAACCAAGCTTGGAGGAGTGTCAATAAGTACAAAATCATAGCTAGTTAGATCTGCTAAAGCTTCTTTTAATCTGCATTATTTGGCTGTGTGGGTTAAAACTGTATCCACGTTGTTGTTAGCTGAACTTTCTCTGCTTGTAATCTTCCAGCTACTAATACTTCGTACGTGGTGTAATCACAATTGCCTGCGTCTGTACTTTGAGGTTTCCTTGCTAGTCTAGGTCCAAGAATAGTAGAAGAAAAAAATAATCATAAAGCTGTTGAAACTTGTTTTAAAAATTATGAATACATATCGTCTTTAATCTTTGTGCGACTTAGCCTGACAGTGTTCTAAATGTAAAGCCGCAAAAAAATAGACGGTTTTGCATAAAAATGAAATAAGCGGTTCTGTCCTGAGGATTTTATCCCTGTTTTTATGGTTGGAAATAGGTTCGAGGACGCCGAAGACGAATAGGCCGTGAGATATTTGCATGTTCCTTAACTGGCAGACACAGTGGAAGAGAAGGAAGATGTAAAACTTCTTTTACCTCTTTACGAGCACTTTTGAAAGCCGCTTCCCGGGCCGGCTGACTCTATTTCCCGAGGCAATTCGCTGACTCGTTTGTTTAACAGGCCGACTCACGCAGACGCCTATTTAACAACTTACATAAGCCGTAACGACTTTGACAAAAGGGGTGGCAACAAACTTAATATTCTATCATTGATAACTTCTTGAACAAGGCCGTGGAGTGAAACTTCGCTATGCTGCAGCATCACACTTTAATATATACCGGTAATGGTACATAGGAAAATTATACGTAAAGTAAAAATGTATGACTAGAAGGATATAGAAATTCAGGAGACCTCAGTCAAGACGTTAGTGCGTCTAGCTCTCATGTTGCCACGCTAGATGTTGAAATCATGGAATTTTGTGAATTTTCTCCGAGTTACCCCTTGGCGCGTTGAACCTGTAATTTTGACGCTCTCGATCTTTTTAATCTGCTTCCTTGTTGGGATGGTTTATCAAACATGTTTCGGTGGTGGCTCAAGGGTCACCCCAGAAACGTCACAAACTGAAATTACACAATCATACAGCAGGTGCCCGTCTATCAAGCGTTGGCAAGCGACTGGGTCTGCTGTAGAACCCCTTTACTACAAATATTCACCGACCGAATTCCTTGGAAATCGTAACGTATCGATCAGGACAATAGTATCCATAGTGTGGGTGAATAGTATGATCATGTCGCTCTTATTGTAGGATCAGTACGGAAACCAAACAGATTGTAGTGGCAGCGCTTGGTGTGGACCAACGAAATTTTGGTCAGGAGCATCGTAAAGCGTGATTGGGTTCATTAGGGGCATGCAGAAAGCAGTGCTTTTGTGGATCTGTTGATTATAGCTGTGCATTTTTGTGTTGTATTTAGTGGTGTTTTATTTTATTTATCTATTTATGTAATAAGATATCCTTTTAATTTATTTTATTGCTTTCTATTTAACGTATTTCGTTCAAATCCGCCACGAAAGAAGGTCTAGGTCTAAGTGAATAGTTTGGTTATTGACGTAGCACGTTGAGGATGTTTGATAGAAGATTATTTGATTAAAAGAATTGGATTCTTGGGATGCTGGATGGTTTGGTTGGCCATTGGTCGACTCTGCATGTCCAAATCTGTCTAATTTAGTGTTTTACTTATTGTTCATTTATTGTAATTTTGAATTTGGTCCAAGTAGGCGTCCGAGTCGTTCGTACCGTCAGTTGACTTCTGGTCTTTTATGTTTGACGTATGTGTTCCATGTAAGCTTCCTGTCCAAGTTAGTTTGATGAAGGGATTGCCTTGCTGAAGTGGGCTTCTATATAGCTTGTTGCATTACCTAGTACACCAGTCAGTAATGAGATCAAGGTGACCTTGGGATGCTTTAGCTACAAGAATATGGTCAGAATGTAAGGAGAGGATTTCGGTGGGATGTGAATGTTATAGTGGTTGACCTACCACTATAACCTACTGCCGTGTGAACTGCGCAGAGAACTGGTCCGAGGATACTACCTTGGCGCAGCCGGCCTTGTTGGGCTTGATGTTTGAAAATTCAGAGCCAATTATCACCTTAAACCAGCGATCCGAAAGAAATGACTTTAAGGTAAGATAATGGAGTGTGGCGGAAGGATATTTTAATTTGAAAATGAGACTGGAGTACTCCATACTAACTATCCCTCACTACCCAGGGAGAGCAAGAAGTAAAAAGAAAATATTGTAAAGTAGTCTAACATCTCGTCCCCGACATCAAATGGCTTGGATTTTAAGACCAGAATGGCATGAATTACATTTATTTACTTTTTGGAAAAAAAAGTTTCAACTATTAAATCTTGCTCGACTATTATTTATTAAATATTAAAACGAAAACGTTGCTGGAAAATGACTCGTACTGTCTACCGACGATAAATTGTTGGAATTCGTTCCATCAAACGAAAAAAGCAATAAAGCAATAAAAAAATTACACGTTATTTATTGATTAGTTATGAAAGTTCATGTCATAGGTCTTTGATGAAAATTGCCTTAACTATGATTGATACTTATGAGTTTCATGACACATATCGTCACCCGCACCGGTTCCATAACAGTTTCTTCAGTACGGCCAAACTAGACGCCTAATAGTTTTCGGATAGTTGCCGTCGTCTAATTTAAGTTCCGTCAATCGCCAAAAGTAAAAACAAAAAGGCCAATTTTTTTAAGTGTTGCGAAAATGTTTTATCTTAGCTTCGCTTTGATCGAAGAAATTTTTCGATATAGGACGGTTCTTTATCTCGGATTTTCGACGGGGTTCGAGAAGTGAGTGGGTGACGAGTCAGGTGTACTTGAGACACTCAACTAGTCAGCACTTCTGCGCCCATTGTCCCCGATCCGTACACTAAGTCAATCAGACTTCTTACCTGCCCTTATTCATTTCAGTCAGGTTGACGTTCTGTCGTTTCTCCTAGGGCAGAAGCAACACTTGTCTTTTTTTACTCTTTAATCATTCATGATTTTATTTGCAGGTCGCGACCCCCGAAGACGGCCAGTCGACGACTCCTTTACCTCAGGACTACGACAAAATGAGGTTACTCCAAAAAGCTTCCAGAGTCGCAGCCAACACGTTCGAAGAGACAATACACAGGGTGAGAGATATTTCTTTTCTGTCCTATTCTGTGCATAAAAAACCGTAATGCAAAATATATAGTCGTGATTTTGCGAGCGCTTCTCAAAAGGATGATAATTTCATATACTCTACTCGATGAAAAAACACCCGTAAAACGACAACTTAATTACTTGTGTGCCTACCTGTAATTTTTCCCTTTTTCTAACAGGATTGAAAGGAGCCATCGTAAGAAATCAGCAGCATGCTCTATCGATTTTATTAAATCCTTAAACAATAAAGTTTTCCTTAAAGATCAGACCGAATAATTGATTAGGTCAATATTTAAATCATTGACTATAGAGGAGGCACTGAAAAGCATAATCACCATATTCTGGTTGGTCCCTCGCCTATAATTGACAACTCTCTATTATGACTGATAAAGTTACTTGATATTCCACCAATGGCCCTCACAGGAATTTAATTATTTACAAATAACACAGTATGTACAATTTATATGTGTGAGGTAACATATTTCTTAAGAACGAGATAGAGGCAGGATTTGATCTGCTGGCTAAAGTATAATCTGTCAGTCCCCATATAAGGGGCCAAGGCACTGAACCCTTTAATCAAATGACTCCGAGCGCCTGCCAAATCGCTTACAGATCCGCCATGTACAAACTGTAGTGCCTCGGGCATTTCGCCATCTACAGTGGGTGATTTCAGAAGAGTTTGAAACAACAAGAAACAAAACCTTGTATTCCTAGATTTTCCTGCGACACTTTTGGACACACGGAGTTGAACTGCCGTGCCATCCGAATCCAGCGTCCAATCAAAAGTCCTCAGACAAATCATCAAAGCTCTTTCCTACGTCACTTACTTCTCTCTCCACAAAGGCTTCAAATTTCCTTTTTTCAACGAACTGATAAGGTAGTTGATAGACACCAACCTTCTATTCCATTCTAACCCTACTGCTCAAGCGTGGTCTACAGTCCCATTGGACTCTTCCTTGTCCCTTGTATCTCTCTCACACAGAGCCAGAATTGAGTGGTTTCTCATGGAATATATCACCCGGGTGCAGTGTTTCTGGTGTGACCTCGTGTTAAAAACGTTTTCCGATCATATTTGCATCGGCAAAAGATTTACTAAGCTCATTAACTGATTGATAAAAGCGGATTGTTATGGAACCTATGATTCATCGAGATACAGTCTTAGCCGTTTTTCTTACGTGTGTTATTCATAGCATTGTGTTAGAGTGTTGTTTACTCGAGGTGGTTGGAACCTCATCTGTTAATCAAATTTTTATCCCGGGTGAGTGTATTGCCGAAGTTTAATCAATTAAAAGTTGTTACGAACGAAACTGCTACTAGGTTAAATTTGTCACGAAAAAACATGGGATGATAAATTGCATATTTTCTCTCGTCGGTAGCGTGTTTTCTATGTTTGTATGCTAAAATGTGATGGGTTTTTTTCCGAGCGGGGCCGGAATTAGCCATTATTTGACCTTCCTGCTCGTGATGGGCAGTTTGTACACGAGAAGATGGATGCAAGTGTCCATGAATTATCGAGTGGTACAGTCAAACCCGATCGAAATGCCGGACGTGATCTGAAACCGCTGGAACGCCCTGGTGAACCCACGGACGATTTCCTCCGTCTCCAGGTGAAATCGATGGAACCGGCGAGCTGGAATGTCCGTCCATTTGTTAAAAAGAATGTGTCGATTAGAGTCGCGAGATTTAAAATCTGCTATGCGGAGAAGACGTAATAACATTTTAATGAGGCTATAAACTCTTGTTTTTTTTCTCTGCCCGTGTTATAGTCCAAAGCATTTTCAAGAGGAAAAATTAAAGCTGAAACTGTTTTATTAATGTCCCACTTTTTCGAGGATAACGAGACAGAACTGGATGAAAACTGGAAATAATGTCCTTTATTTTATTTATTTCCTTATCCATAAAATGAAATGTAGTGTGGATTATTCTTTATTTAAAACTACGCTGTTTTTTCCGTATTCTCGAAACTCTGAGTTGTTCAGAATTTATCAATTATGTTTTAACTGTGCTAAAAATTGGCATTAAAGTAAAACAAATATTCTTGTAGACAAAAATTCTACACCTGAGAGGAATATTAATTAATGAAAGATAATTTTGTCTATGATTTTGTATGTTGTTTGGCTTATTGCTTTTACTAAATATTTATGAGCAAATAATTGTAAATAACTGTTTCTGTTCCAGCTTAAAGTACAAGAAGCGATGAAGAAGAAGGAGAAAATCGATCGAGAACACGAAGAGGTATGGAAATACATCGACTGTGATGATAAATTACATAATTTGACCCTTCTGAATAGTCGTACATTATGTTAATGATAGCAGAGACATCGGCGTGTAAAATGTCACTAATTTCGAAGTGTTTTATATAAAACGGTGTATTGCGATTGAAAGACCGCTGAGGCGCCACGCTAACGGTCCTGCGTTCGACTCCCCAGGCATAGCCCATGGATTTTTAATTGTGAATAATATGGACAAAAGTAATACAAAGTGGTTTGCCACTCGTCCGCGACAGCCCTCGTATATGACAGGAATTTTGTATTTTTCTCTAAACCCTACAAATTGTTGCAGACTTTTTCTTTTCTCTCTTCCTACTATATGTTAATTTGTGACCTTATTTCGTTTGTATTTTTTTAAGTTAAGGTTAAAAAAAAGTCTGCCTCTTTGCAATTTTTTGTCATGGTGTCAGCCGACATCCCTAGAACCTTGTCTTCTTGTAGTGCCTAGTGACTAAAATGTCCCTACTGTCCAAAGTGTGATTTTCAACTTACTTCAACTATAAAAGCCCCCTAACTTATAAAATATTAATCGTTTAAATTTGATTACATCAAGGGAAGGAGCATTAAAACCACGTAAGAGTCATTTTTATTGTAGACAAAATCAGTTAGAAAATAAACTTTTAAGAGTTTCTAAAGTTCTTGTCCAAAGTTTAGATAAGATAATAGATATTTTATTAGACATGGTGGAATTTATGGAAAAAAAAGTCGTGTAAGGTTGAACTAACACAAAAGTGAAATATCAAGCTTTAGAGCACCTTTCAATCGAAGGATAGGAAGCTAAATTTTCTTTCGAAGTTCGATCGAAGTCCAACTTGAAGTTTATGCGGGGGGGAAAATAGTCACCATCCCAATCGTGGCCAGTACTCCTGGAGGGAATAACTTTTAGAGTTGTTATGAATCTTTTACAGATGTCCCTTTTTTTAGTGGGTGCCCATACAATTCCCGCATATTCCAAATGCGATCGAACCTAGAATTGAAATAAAACCTTTCAAGCGAATGTATTATAAAAAATATTTTTAAAAAACTGATTTCCCTAAGGGATATCGACTACTCTGAGTGAGTGTGTAACGTCCTGGAGAGTGAAAGTACCTTATTAGCGAGAATGGAGTGGGTTCAGCCCCTCCCCGAGGAATATCGAGTAGTCTGGGGAGTGTTTGTATAGGTTCATGATGATGGTTTGTGCGTGTGGGTGTGTTGTATATATAGGGTCCATTCTGAACTATAGGATAGGGATATGGGTTAGGATCAGGATAAATCACTGTCCAGGTTCAGATTGTTAATCTACGTCCATAGTCTTGCCAGCGGCTTCTTAGTGTAAGATCATGCTTGCGGTTTTTCTTGCCTAGTTGCAACATTGGCCATCACAGAAACATGTGTTCTGCCGTCTCCTCTTCTTGGAAGTATCTACACAGTATTCCTCTCTCTGTACTACTCCTATCCGGTGAATTTGCTTTCTTAAGTGTTTGTACCCTGTCAGGAATCCAACCAAAATCCTGGTTCGGTTGCCTTCCAGTTATTCTTTGATAAGTTTTGCGGATGGCCCTTCTATGAATCTCTTAGCGAGCATCTTACCTTTGCTATTGTTCTACCAGGTTTCGGACTCATTAAGGATCCATTTTAAGATGTATCCTCTTTTGTGGGTGGATGCTAAGCGACAGTAGGGTTCAGGCCTAGAGCGTCCTGTTGTATGTACCGAGTACCCGGGGACCCTTGTCATGGTCAGGTCATTAGTGTCGCTGGATTTTCAGACACTTTGCTTTCACCTCGCATGAAACTAGGACCTTTAGGCTGCCTGACTGTCAGAAAAGATAGTTATCTTCTGAGAATGTATTATTAGCGTTTTTATTTCAATGGCGCAGTGTTCAATCGCTATAATTTCAGATTTGAAAACAGTAGCACAATTTATCTACTTTACCGCCAGTTCGGTCTTTTGGTTCATCCCGAAGACTCCAGCTACCACCATTTACAGTTTAGGAGCTGTCTGTATACCAGCAGGTGTTTGACTTTAGCGGTGTTCCTTTGGCCCATTCTTGCTGTTCTGGTATCAGTACCTTATAACTTTTAGTCAAATTGTATTTTAGAGTAGTGGCATCGACTGGCATGCCTAATATGGCATCGGGCTGTATCTGCTCCCTCAGTTTCCATTGTTTATTTGCATGGTCTATCCTTGGAGAGGTTTAACAACACTTCCAGGGCCGCAATCGGCGTTGTGCACACTAAGACAGACTTGCCTTTGGGTGCCTGGCAGAGAGCCAAAAGAGGCTTGGCACACCTCCGACTCATATGGCTGCATTGGTCTTAAGGCGCAGGTGTACAGGCGTAGGGTCATGTTGTGGTTTATTCCCCAGTTCTTTTGGCGCAAAGCTTTCTGAATTTTCCAAGAATGATTCCTAGCCTTTTTATTTCCCTGGAGCAGTGTTCATTTATACAATTCTATATTATAAAACGTGGTATATACTTAAAATCGGATAAGTAACGGGTTGAAACACTCAAATGGCTTCAGATTGAAAAATACACGTGGAAGACCAAGAAGTACAAAGAGGCAAAAGTACAGCGATGTGCTCAGGTCTGTCATCCCTAAATTTCCCACATTGTTTATATGTAAACCAATTAATTCTAATTCTATGTTGTCAAGGGTAATAAATCGTTTAGAGAAGAAAAAATTAGAACCTAATAGAAATAAATGTATATCATTTTGGTAGGCCATTTGGAAGCGTATAAATTTTAGCGTTGAGTAAATGAAATCGTGAAACATCAAAACGGTGGACTTCACATGATGGTATTTGTCCCAGGGTTTCCGCTCGGGCTGCTTTCCAGCTGAGCAGCGGGAACAACGTATGCTTGGAACCCATGCGCATAGCTATGCATAATTGCATTTACTCGGCTACGCAATCATGATCATAACCGAGTATCAACAGATTAGCCGCGTTAAGCTGTCCTGCGACCGCCACTCCGGAGCCTTGCCTTCCTTCGAACTTGATTACCCGTCATCCTTAAATTTAATACTAGGAAGGAAAGATTAATGTTATAAACCACAAGTTCAGAATAGATAAAATTAGATACATTTTTCGCCATGTTACGAGACACTAATGGAATTAAATAAGTCATCATATAAGACAGAAAAACAAGAAAAACAATTTTTATTTTGTCAAAAAGAGAACTTTTCAAACTGCACCTAATATTTACACAATAAAAGCTTTCTTGAAATATAATTTTTAATTAAAATTATCGACGTTTTATAATTATGTCACTATTAATAACAGAAAGTTTGATTTGATTTTAAGAACGTTGTTTTAGCAGATCTTAAGATAGACTTTTTTTCATTAAAAAGTTTAAAAGTTAAAGTTCCTGTTTTATCAGTTAACTTTGGTTATTAAATTTTAATAAGAAACATTCGACGAAAAGAAAAATAATTCTCATCACGAGTACACAAAAATCACATAAGATTTGGCGAGGTTTTCAAATAGAGTCGACAATCAAATTTTTGAACTCCACAAAAGTCCATCGCACATTGATCCAACTCGGAATTTCATAGGACTTCATTCAAATGAAATGGACGATACGAACTTGAAATCATTTATAACCAAGTCCGTTAAGTCTCCTCGAAGTCCTGTCGCCCTCTCGTACTTGGGACTGACCCCCGTCTCGACCAACAGGCTATGAACGATCTCTTTTCATTACACGAATATTATTTTCCGGTTGTTACAGGCTCTAAACAGTACAAAAAACGTAATCAAAGTTATAAAAATCGATTTCCCCCTTTTATGTGAACAAGAATTTATATCGTTGTTTTCTACTGTTAATTTCCAGGGAAAAGTAAAAAGCCAATGTAAAAAAAGAAGTCTAGATTTATGGAATTGGCCAAAGGGAAATCCTGTGAATCGTGGAACCGGAGTCTGGTTGAAGGGGCGGCAGAGCGAGACGTTCCAGGCTTGTTTAGAAACGATTGTTCTCCAATCGATCCCCGAACCTTTGCAAGAACCGGTAATGTCACCTAATGTCAGGCCGATCCGCGAGAAAGGGAAAAAGGTGCCCCCCATTGAAAATCTGGAATCGAAAGGTTCGATCGAAAAAGGGAACAAACTGGATTTTCCTCTAAAAGCCGCGGAGAGAAAAATTCGACCTGATTCCATTTCGTTTTAACGACCCTATTTTTTGGCAAATATGAATAAACCGAAAACCAACAACCGTGCAACATCCAAACAATGCGTCAACCCTCAACAATGGGAACAAATTTTCATGACTGCATTGGATCTGTAGACGTGAAACATATTAGAATCGTTCATCCGATTCATGGTCCCGTAGTAGTGTTGATGGTTTTAGCTGTTGCTACATTGATGTTGGCAGTTATGATAAAGGCATTCATCCATATTTAAATAGAGTTCTTTGTGGAAATCACTTCTGAAAAAGATTTGGGAAGATGTAAGAGAAAGGACTTTCTCTTCTGGGATTCTGAGTTCCTTTTTCAGAAGTGATTTCCATAAAGAACACTATTTAAATATGGATGAATGTCTTTACCTTAACTGCCAACATCAACGTAACAACAGCTAAAGCTATCAACACTACTACGGATACCACGAATCAGGATGATCGATTCGAAAGTGTACAGTTTCACGTGTACAGATCCAATGCAGTGATGGAAAGTTGTTCCCATTGCTGAGTGTTGACACATTGTTAGTTGTTGCACGGTTGTTGGTTTTGGATTTATTCATATTTGCCTTTTGAGAGCTCGAAGATCCTTAGAATGCTCGTTTCTAGTAATGAGAGAGAATACTAAGAGCAAAACAGTATACAATTCTTGAGAAGTTTTGTGCATTCTATTTGTTTCCTTCCACCTGTACTTTTCGGTATAGTGACTGCTCCTAGGTCACAAAAAAACTTACCCAAAATCATTCCAAACTGCAAATAGGACCATAATGTACAATCTTCTGGCGGGTAATTAAACAAAAAGCAAATAAACATACATTGAAGTGTATTGTTCACGGTCTGGCGGCAATCGATTTCGAATTTAAGTCCTCCCACCTCGCCGGAATTTTCAATTTACTCTGGGCTATCCCAATTGTTTTCCAATTAATAAGTAAAGGTTTAATCGGCTTAAACGAGAAATTAGGCTTCGATTTAATCTGAACTAGTCGCCGCAGGCTTCGACCTAGATTTTCACCTTATAAACGAAGTGTATAATTTGCTTGAGCAAAGCTCCTTTGGCGTCTGGGTGTGAATTTCGGCACTTGGAGTTTCTAACATTTAATGTTCAAACTAAGAACAATATAATTTGAGGAATATAACGTTACTTTAAAGCCAGAATGAAATTTACAAGGCCGATTAAACTGCTTGAACCAACTGGGTAGTCAGAGGGTCGCGGTTGACCTGAGAAGTCAATGTAGAGACGAGTGGAGTTAACACATGACAGTCGATTGGTCATCCCCATTGATGAGTTAGAAGTTGGATTTTGAATGCGACATGATAGAGACGAATTGGCTAGACCGCTTTGAATTTGTTATTTTGGAACAACTGGGGGTCGTTGACAGTAAGCTTTTTTGCGGACTACGGTTTTGTATGTGATCCATTTTTATAACCTATTACAGTCAAGAACAAAAGAGGATGTGGACAAGTCAGATTAGTACGAGTTAGAAATAAGGATGAGTTATGGTTCAGGTCGAATTTTCTGTTAATGAAGATAGGTTAGATAGCGTTAAGGACAAATTAGATTGGAGTTATGGGTGGTGACAGGTAGGTATGGTTAAGGAAAAATGAGGTTAGGTTAGGTCGAGTTGCGTTAAGGACAGATTTAGTTTACAGATGAGGACGGAGTTAGGTTGGGTTAAAGGCTGGTTTAATTAGGGTTAGGTGGACTTAGGTAGGATTGAGGGTACAATGAATTAGGTTAGAGACATGAAATGGAACTTGTTAGGAGTAAGAACGGATTAGGTTAGGGATGGGTTAGGTCAGGGTTAAGGAAGAATTAGGTATACGAGTGAATTAGGTAGGGTTGTTGGAGTTAAGCACGGATCAGGTTAGAATAGTTAATCTATAGGGTAGATTAGTTAAGCTTGATTAGGTTATGCTTAGGGATGGGGCCGGGTTAGGTAGGGTTGTGGTTAAGAACAGATTACGTTGGAGTTGGGATGGAAATGGGTTGTTAGGTAGTGATAAGCCAGGTTAGGTTAGAGTTAAGGACAGATTTGGTTGGGATTAAGGACGGATTAGGCGAGAGTTAGGTATGGGGATGAATGAATTCATGAAAAAATGTGTCGTAAGGGTGACGACAGAGGTGTGAAGATCAAATTGATATGCGATCCGCCAAGTTCGTGAAGGATCCAAGCAGCTTACTTTGGAACAAATTACGTCTTTGGATGTGGTTTCCAACGGTTGTATGAGAAACATTTAACATCTCTACTAGTTATCGGGTATTCAAAAAGGGATTTTGTTCGAACCTCTATGCCACAATATGTCGTCGTCAGCACTACGCACATACTCTTCAAGAACCAAATTTCCTTCTTTAAATCGAGCAATTTACCGACTTGATGAACATTAGCTAGCACTGGTACCAAAACACTGCACACAAATTTTCAACAGTTTCATCGTTCCCTTTTTGAAATGCGTTTCAGCCAAAGGCATAATTACCTATTAGATTAATCAACACAGCTAAAGAAGTTGAAAAGAGAAATTGAGGAGATATAACCTTTTAATTTAGGGATGAAACAAGCGTATTTGTAATCGAAGGTAAATATAGACAAAATGTAAATTTAGAGTTAATTAATCCTATAATTTAAAAACTACAATACTTTCTTACCAGGCCAATTGATTGTGGATTGGCTTTGTGGATTTTAAGCAGTGAAACGAACTTAGTTTTGGAATGTGAAGACTGATTATTTTATCGCCCTAATTCGGAAAGCCAAATCCTGACGATTGATCGACCCTCTGTTTTTTGTCTACGAGATACCTGTCGGTACACCTTCAATTTACTTTACCACTTCACCCCTATCCAACTCGGATCGAATACGCAGAAATGGAGGTCCGATAAGAAGAAGACAATTTGGAATTGAATTCGCATATAAGTTTTCCAGCTTCTTATATACTATTGTTAGTGTGGATATTACCTTCTTGTAAAAATTGGATTTCTTGTATAAAGGAAAACGTTGAAATGAACTTTCACTGGTCAACAGTGATCAATAATTCCCATGGTAAGAATGTTATGTATCTATAATCTACCTTGGTATATCTTCTCTAAACTTGCCTTTGTGTATGTGTCACAATTGAGGTTTTAAGGTCCTTTCTGTATATCATCCATTATACGGTATTTCTATAGTTTCTGCTTCTATCCTTCCACCGCAGATGATTCGATCTATTGCTCTCATAAGATGCGTTCTTGTGTACAGTTACTAACTCCCCCTCTTTGAATTTATTTGTAAAGCAAGTTCTTTAATTGGGTTGAAACTCCTTCTGTACGGATTTAAATCAGACCTCTTTCGAAATCTCCTGCGGTAGCCGGAATCGACGGTTGGATTTTTTTGCAGTCGCTCGTTTGTCTTATCGGATTCCGTTTCCAGGCCGCAGATCTATGCTGGGGAGAACGGTTAAAACACTCGACTCCCAATGCGGCCCGAGAAACATTTGTTTCGCCCACTCCTAAGAATAATTACCCGGCATTAAAAGCTCCGTTTGGGGCGTTAACTTATTTGCAACTTCCGACCCCGTAACACAAATGGCTCAGTCGAGAGGTGGGTGGAACAGGTTTTTAATCAAATAAAGCCTCAAATAGAAAGATTAGTATCGACGAAAGGAAGCATTTTTATAATGATTAATGTTTTATATAAAAACAAATAAAGATAATGATTGATTTTTACGACGGCCATCTGTTGACTGTCTTTTAATCAGTTCTATTTATATTTTTAACAAATTTTTGTTATTACTTTTACTTAATTATCACCTTTCGTAGGTATTTCCTAAAATTCTTATGCATGCCAGACTGTGCCAGTTGTTGGCATTATTGAGTGCAAGTTTCTTCCTGTTGCAACTGTTATTTTTGGATGGACAACCAGGTGAAATCCCAAAACAAGGTCCTTCCCAATGGCAGTGTGCGAGGGAATGCATTAGCCTTTTGCCCGAATGATGATTATTGATATCTCATCATACGCTGACATTCTTTGGTTGTTTATGTATCTATGCCCTTCAAGTAATATACTACACCCTTTAAGAACTACTGTATTCTCTGTTCTGTGCCTACACCAGTGAGTCCTATTTCGTCAAGGAATTTGATTAGTAGGCCAGGTTTCAGTGGTTGAATCTCTTCTATGGTCAGTCACATTGTACATCCCAAAGCACTTCTTCCTGCGTCACAATCTGTAGGTGGATTGGTGTCTCCTCAGTCCCTTTACAGAATCTGCATGCCGTCTTAGGTTATACCAAGTTTATTTAAATGTTTAGTTTGCAGTGTCCAATTGTTAGGATTCGCGGTTTTGCCCTGCTTCCTTTGATATATTCTAGTATTCGATAGAAATGATGAATGGTGGAGTGAGCGGTGTTCAATACATTTTAAAAAGATAATTTCTACTCAGATGTTTTGCAACGGTTTCGAGCCCTTAGCTCATCATCAGGTTGAAGGAGTTCTACAGCCACGTCTCTCGACATGAATTGCAAAAGTCATTTTCTTCTTTCTGTGTGGGTTCCTATTGGGGGGGGGGGGTTTCGGTTCCTATCAGCAGTAATACAGCCCCATTTTCTTGCAAGGGTGTCCGCTTTCTCCTTGGCTTCCTGGGACCCATGTACTGACTTAGTTCTACGTACCTAACATGTTGCAGTTCAGCACCATCTCTGAGCTTAGTCTTTTGATGGCTGTTTGGCTGTGGCTAGCTGGTTGAATTGAATACATCTCTCGATTGCATGGACATCAGCTTGAATGATACTGGTGTAATTTCTCATGGGTTCTGAGTATTCGGTTCCAGAACCGATTACCCTTGTACTTTCTTATCTACCCTTGGTTTAGATTAAGTATGGGATCCGCATAGCCTCTAAAACGGGATATATATCGTTCTTCCACGCTAACACGCTCAATACTACTGGAAACTAAAAATAGCTCTTACATCTACAAATAAAACAGATGGCGACTAAACAGTTCGGCCATGCAACAATAACAAATATAAACTGACAACCATTACTAGAGATAGCTAATGGTATATAGCTACTAAGGAGAATGGTACTACTGTAGCGTATTGCTGATGGGAGCAATAGTTTTCCTTTATAGGGTGAAAGTGGCGGTGACTTCAATAACTTCAAGCTATAGGACGTGGGCTGGCCGGTTTCTGGTTGAAATGACGATAACTTTATGAGAGCATTAATCGGTATCACCCGCGGTAAGGATAGTTTCATAATGCCTGCGGTATTTATTATGTAGAGGATGGGCCTAAGATCTTTCATAGGATTACCATAGATAGACTGGAGTCAATGATGGCCTGAAAGTCTCTGGTAACGATAGTTTTCGAAACGGTAGTGTTGCCAAAGAGAGAAAAAAAAAATATATATATATATCTGATTCTATTAACCAAAGGTTGGAAGTTAAATTCTCCTGTGGGCAAGATTTACTTCTGTTTAATAGATCCAGCAATTAACATTTTTAAAAAATGTTTATATGTATATCATTTTTATGATGAGCCCTGTATTGGCTGTATGTTTTTCTCGAAAATTTCACATTTCATGTGGGATAAGGTACCATTAGTGTCGACAAACAAATAAAAACCTTAGACGATTTATTAATTATTACGTACGTTATTTACTGATCCTTAATAAAACGTTCTGGTTTATTAAGTAGAATGGGCTGAGACGAGAGATAAACCTATGATACCGGGATGGAAATAATAGCGTGGAACGGCGGGCGGCTTATGAAGAAAAAAAGGGGGGGTTAGGGGTGCAGTTTGGGCCGGGACTGTGTCCGGGGTGATAAATATTAGTTTAGGCAGGGTTTGCTCCCGAGGGTGGAATAAACACTCTTTCGGCCGGGCGGCCCTCCCGGTCAAAGGGAAGTGGCAAGTGGCAATGGACGGTGTTGCCCGCACCCCATATAAACCGAGATATTCCAGTGCGGAAGAAAAAAAATTCAACTAGGCAAAGGCTAATCTCCGCGACCAGTAAAAAAAAGCAGGGTTTACGGCCGAGCCTAAAAAAAGTTTCTATTTTATACTAAGCACCACAACCACCTTCCGTGACCATTTTCCTTTATTTTTGCGTAAATATAAAATATCGCGTGCTTTTCTTTCAAAATCATAGGAAATGATTACAATACGTTTCTGAAAAATGGGAAATTGAGAGGTGAAAATATCAAAAATCACGTCATACTTCATTCGTCTTTCATTAAGTCCCTGTTCTCTTGAAAACCGAGCCGAAGATCCTTTCATCTCCTTCATCGAGACCTTAATGGTTTTATGGATCGACCATCTGCATCTACCTCTACAATTGGTTCTTCGGATCATAACAGACATAAAAAATAAGTGGAAGATGAGCCGAAGACGAGCCTTTCTAACTGCCAAGACAATCATCCCAACCCGGTCATTATTAACCGAGGAGTAAACTCGCCCCATACAACCGAAATCACCTGAAAGTCATTAATAAAAAATTTACAGTGTTTTTATATATTATTGCATTATTTGCTTGATAATTATTTAAGTGACAACGAATTACGGTTTTTAGTTAAGATGAAAAAAAGTTAATGGCACGAGAGGGATTCGAACCCACGACCTTCGACTAGATACGCCGCTGCTCTACCATCTGAGCTATCGTGACCTCGATCCTCTTGGACATCAACTCCCCATCTCAACCTCACCTTAGTTTTCCCTCCTTTTGCCATATTTCAAATGTCGTGTAATCTGTTTGGATTCTCGACGACAATTGAAGTGGCGACGGAGAGCTTTAGTGAAGTGTACTTCATTTTATTTATTATTTATGTGATTCAATCGCGGGTCTGTAACAATGATCACTGAAGTTGGCCCATTGCCGAAACGCATTTGAGTAATTAGGCAAACCAGCGAGGAAAGACGGACCCAAGAATTCACCGACTCGCAGACCGACACCCAGTATCAACTATTCTGTACGGTAGATAGAAATGTTATTTGAAAGTATGTACATCCTACGCGAAAAAGGAATTTTATCCTTTTTCTTCTCATTTTTGTAATTTGGTCTGTCAGACGCATTTCTCCATCCTCAGTGTGTCATTATCATAGTTACCATCATCTTTATCAAACGCTTGATTTTTAGTGCAGATAAATGGTTTTGAACGCACAGAATACCTGTGCTAACGTAAATGCCATGTAAAAACGCAGGGCTAATTTGGCAAATTATGCTCTTTGAAATTGTCTTCTGCTTTCTTCGGGTATTTTGTTTCTTTCGTTCCAAATCTCGCCAGGTTTTTAGATTGTTTGTTAGTGGGTAAACTCATCGTTTCCTTTTTAACTGTTTTCTTTCTATGATCTCCTTTGTTATTATCCCTTATCACATAATTGTTCACTATGTGGTGTAGCCTCAATTTCAAAGGCATCGTCTCCCCATTCTCTTCTCTCCTGTACCCAAACAAAGACACTTTTGTAGTTTTTCCAAATGTCTGACTTGCTCTCGTTGCCATCCCAAACTGCTCTGCCCTTTACAAGCGATGAGGTGTTGAATTATTTATTTCTAATAATTATATATTCCTTTGTCGGTAATAGCCCCAGTCTGTTTATCTCTGGAGGGCGGTGTTCCATAGCCGCTTATACCTCTGAAAGACAGTATATTGCTCAAACCAAATACTAGAAAGAATTTTTTTTTCCATAGTCACCAGCTCATGGCCCATAACCGACAGTCTTAAAGCCGTATGTTACCAGATAGCATTAACTGAAATCCCTTTCTCCTTTTTTTTTTTATTTTGAAATCGTTATTGGCATCTTGTTAAAGAATGAGATTCTTGATGATCCAATCGCTTAGTTACTCTGTGCCTAGGAGACTTAAGCCCATCTGCATTAAGTCCCCCCAGAGAGCATGCATTATTAAGAGCATAGGCATACTGATGTTCTAATATGTTTGAGTGTACACCGTGGCATCCCCCATGCAATACTGTCAGAGGTGCTCTTTTATTACCAATTCATAAATAACGCAGAAGCTCATTTATGAAGGTCGATCGATGGATTAATCATAACCTCTTTGATGAACGGATCACCTTTTCTATAGGGCACCGTCATAGGGTGAAACCGTGTTTCTCTTCTAGAAAGCAAGAAACGTAAATCACAAAAGAAGAGCTTTTTATAAATTACATCAAGGTAAAAAGTAGTACTTACCCTGCGTTTGACATACTTCGTCCTCCGGCTGGTTGAAAAATTGTTGTCGGGTTATTCGAATGACAAGGAACGATCCCGCCTTAGGCTGTGTTACGATAAAATCGGTTTTACAGTTACGACAGGTAAATCGTTTCCTCTCCGGATTAAAACGATCTAAACCTAAGATTTATTTTACCAACCAAAACCGTAAACTGTTCCTTAAGTCTAGAAATCGCTTCAAGTCGTGTCATATTACTACGCCAGCGGGCAAAAGTAAACAGGGGAAAAAAACTGTTTAATTGGCAAGTACGGTTTTCCCTTCATGTCCAGTGCAGGCTTCTGTCACCATTGTCCCCGGCATATCACCAGCCAGGTTGTCGAGTGCCCCCGACCTTCGTAGCACAGGGTAGTCGACTTGTTTCTCCTTTTTCACTGATTTTCCGCTCAAATGTTTCACCTCTCAAAAACGGCTGTCATCATCAGAAACCGAAATATCTCTAATTTAAGAGCTTTTTTATGTCACCGGATGAAATTAAAGTCAACCCTTTTTGATTAACGCCCTTTTTTCGCCTGTAACGAAAATAACATTCAACAGGATCGTGTTTCAAACTTAGGTTTTCCTCGTACGACCCAGGTCCAAACTAATTTAATGAAATATTCTGTACTTTAAAAAATTCTATTTCGTGTTCATTCTGCCTAATGTACTGGACTTTACAAAACGGCTAAAATGGATACCAAGGGGTCCATCAGGACGAGGTCGAGTGGTTAAGGCGTCGATTTGCCACGCTAGCGCTGTCCTGGGTTCGAATCCCGGCACATCCCATGATGAAAGTATTTTAAAGTTGTTTGACCACCCGTCCCTGAAACTTAGTGGGTAGTTGGACGTTAAGCCCTCCTGTACAACAGGAGTTACCATACCATATTCTATTTCAAAATTGTACAAACTATTTCAAAATTTTTCTCTGTCTCTTCCTTCCCTTTTCATTTATGTTTATTTAATCCTGCTATATGTTAATTTGTGTCCTCGTATCGTTTGTAATTTTTTAAAGATAAGATCAAGGTTAAAAATAATCTGCCTTTGCGACCTTATGCAGCACGACCAATATTCGTCTATTGTGCAATCTCCATAATTGTTTTTAATTTTGTTTATTGCAAGCTGTGTTACCAACTCCTTACTTTCAGATTGTCCTTTTCCAGGAGTAGGAGCCTGCATAGGCCTTTAAACTATTTTCTTATTTCTAGCAATACATACAAAGCTTGCTTCAGCTGCTCCAAGTCTTATTACATTATTATTATATACTTGCCTCCGAAGTTAGCAATATCCAGTCAGCAGTCCTACTATCATTCTAGTAATAAGATTTCCTAGGTTTAGCAGTTGTGCCATTATTAGATCTGAATTTTGGGCCATGGCATAAGTAGGCTACTGAAGCTTTAATCCCATTTTTTTGCAAAAAGACTATTGGAGTTGGCCCTGCATTAGACAATCTAGCACCTCCCAGGACGAAGATGTAGTGGTTATAGATTCAAGAGGACTATCAATGCCCCAAGAGTCTGCAGTGTCCGTAGCAGTTAGCAGTCAAATATCAATCTCATCCTAGCACATCTTAGGTTTAATAGTACTGCGGTTAGAATGCTGGTCCTTCAATGAACTTTTCCACGTGACTCTGTCCCGGAATACAGTCTCATTGAATCGAGGACTTATTCTTAATTCATTGGCTGGTGGATCCACATGTTTGGCAATTGCAAAAGGGTTCAGGGGTGTCCTCATCAAACTTTCTTTAGTCAATTTATTGGTCTCTTCATTGCTCTGGTACTCAAACGAGGATGGATCTGTTGTTGTTCCCAATGCCTGACATCTTGATGCATTCAGGATCTGGAATTGACTATCAATGAGGTACATGCTTTTAGTGCTGTCTTGATAGGTATATATATACTACCCAGTACCCAGCTTTTTTGTTGTTGGCTTGTTTCAGTCAATGCCCCAAGAGTCTGGATGGTATGGATCCCATGAAGATCTGCTATTTTACTAATCACAATGTGTCAAATGTTTCATTTCAGTTTTTGCGAGATATCAGAGCGGGTGTACTCGTCGGGGCTGGGCGTGGAGATGACACTTACATGTACGATGAA
This sequence comes from Cimex hemipterus, assembly GCA_039619505.1. Lineage (NCBI taxonomy): Eukaryota > Metazoa > Arthropoda > Insecta > Hemiptera > Cimicidae > Cimex > Cimex hemipterus. Next base: position 11,868,159 of record CM077114.1, on the reverse strand, counting down.
GACATGGCTCGTCTGGGTCATCACTGGTACGATGAGCCACCATACGAAAGTGACCCTGAGGATTTTTTAATGGGCGACAACCCGGCTCTTCATAATTCAAGGCTTTGCTTCACCATGGGTACACGAGGCGACCAGCTCGGAGCTGAAAGTGAAGTCATTTCTCTCAGGTCGGCGGGAGACATCTCATTGCCTCCACAGAGGGCCCTTCTAGTTACAAGACCGTCTTCCAGGAGTAGGGGACACAACAGGGAAAGCGGCGATTATGCTACTTCGGACGTCAACAGTATATGGTACAGCAAAATTTGAGATTACTGTTTCAATATTCTTTGACTTATTTTCCAAGTAAATTTTAAATAAAAATCTTACGCAGTTCAAGATTATCTTCACTCTCGATGGAAACAAGTCGTTCGGAGCACCTTGAGATGGACATATATCACCGACTAAGATCTTATAATGTAAGTTCAAAATAAAATCAACCATTTGTATAAAATTTTTGCATATTTCATCTTTGTTTCATTTTTATTTAGGGAATCGACCCTCCAATATCGCCTGCGCACAGCTCAGATTATGCAGATCATGAAGAGCTTGTTACTTTGCAGCCTAGTGTAAGTTTCAAATAAAAATTGTCTTGAAATTTAATTAAATGTGACTGTTTTAATAGTGTTCAGGATCTGCGACGACTCAGAGGTTGAGAAGCCTGAAAAGTGACCCAGCCTCGGGTGGGAAAAGTCTGGGTAGGAGGCATCACCACCACCACCACCATCATCATCACCATGTCCACCACAGGCATAAAACCCACCATCATTCTTCTGCTGAAAGTCTTCCCAGTGCATCAAGTAAGCTCCTTAATTTAATGTATGATGAAGTAAGAGAATATTAATTTCTGTGGGGTGGCGGAAGTGTGTGAATTTTTCTAACTTTTTTCTATGTTTACAGGTACACAAGCGTTAGTTAGTAATATGGAAGATTACAGTCCTCAAGGTCAAATGGTTCCTCTTGCACGAGCTTTAGTCGATTCTAATCCAAGCCCCTATGATAAAGAAGCGCTTAGATTTAAGGTATTTATAACAAAAAAACAATACATTTAATAAAACGAAATGTGATATTTGGGCAAATTGATTATTTCAGAAAGGAGATATAATTGAAGTCATCAGCATGAGCGGCTGTGGCTTGTGGAGAGGTCGCGTCCACAACAGAATCGGTCACTTCAAGTTCACGAATGTCGAGCTTCTCAACGATCCACAGGATGAAGCAGGAAGTAGCGCGTGTGGAGGGCACAGTACAAAAAGACATCCACCTCCACAAGGGGTCACCAATCGGCCCCACACACTTGAACAAATGCTTCAAGCCATACATATGGAGGTACTGAATTAGATTAACACAGTGATACAAAAATTAATTATTAACTTTTCAGGAACACATGTCTTTATTCGTTTTAAATGGATATGAAGATCTTGAGTCTTTCTGTGAGATCAAAGAAGAAGATCTGGATTATCTAGGTCTTACGGATCCCGAACACCGAGCCAAGATTCTTGCGGCAGTCCAAGTGCTACAGGAATTCGAGCGTATGTAATCACAAGCAAGTGTGACTTTCAGTCTATTATAGTTCCAGCGCTCATTTTGTATTCCTGTTGGCAGAAGTCGAAGAGGAATGGAACGGGAGTGAATCTGGCTCGGTGAATCAGCAGACCAAGGAGGCGAATAATCTCAGCCAGCAAAATTCATTGAACACACACCAAACAAGTGAGTCACGCAGACAGAGTATGTTTTTTTATTGGTTTTGTTTTTGGTTTAATAATCATTTAAAGCATTTAAAACTTTATGGAGCGGTAGCTGAGTGGTCAGTTTGTAAACCCTGAGGTTGTGGTTTCTAAAAGATGATATTACATACTCTCTGTTCTGGAAAAAAATTAATACTACTAAATAAACAGTTTTTGTAAATTATATATTGTTTTAGTTGGTGATAAAGGTTCATCCGATGCGACATTCCTGCCGAACATTCCCGTTTCTTCATCGGTACCACCGCCGATGCCAGCGCCCGATTGTAACCCGGTGCTCATTCAAGGGTCGTCGTCGAAAGGCGGCTCTGAGAAGTCCAGCGACTCGGGCGTGAGCAGTTCTTCGGCATCGAGCAGCCGGCTCGGAGGGAACGGCGGCACTCGTAGCAACACAAGGGGGCGTCCGCCACCGCCGCCCAAGCCTTCGCCGAGCTACGTCAACCAGCTCCCACAGACAACAACCCCTGATTAACTCCTTGCCGATAACTTTTGAACGAGATTTGAAACACCAAATTCAACATCGACTGAATTTTAGAATTAATAGACAATACAATTAAAGAAGTGTTTTTCATTTTTTTTTTTTTTTTTCATTTTAGGGGTTTCAACGATGTTATAGATAAAATTGTTCATATTCTAATCTTACATGTGGTCAATGGAATTTATTAGGCCAAATTAGATTAGACGCTTTCAGTGATACCCTTATCATCTTAGAAGAAAGAAATTAAAACAGTGGTACACATTTATGCCGATTAATCAGCGTTTTCTGACTATCACACTTAAAAAGTGAAACGAGGATATAATTACTTCTTAATTTTGGTTTTGCTTTTTGACAGCATTGTTGAAAAGTGTTTTTAATGCCAAAAAAATTGTTTTTTGTTCGAAATGCTAAGCCCAACGCTTCGCACATGTATTAAGAAACAAAAGTTGATTTTCCTCAGATTTATATTTATTATATTTAAAAAATATACTCAGTATCATGTCCGAGCGGTTGAAACTCATAAGGAAGAAAGAATTTCTTCGTTTAGATTAATTATTTAAATAGGAATTTAATACTGTAATTTATTTGTGTATTTTAAGATGGATTTATTTTTTTATTATGAAACGGAAGATTGGGAAAAATGGAAAGCCAAAAGAAAGGATGGGGGGGGGCGTTGAAACAAACAACTTAGGTAGTTAAAAGTCAATTACCCTGTTTCAATTTCGTACTAACAACTTTCCATATCATTTATTAGGTACAATTTTGTATTTCATAAAAGAAAATCATGTATCAATATATGGAAAATGTTTATAAAAAATTTTTCGACAATGTTATTGTTACTTAGTTAGGTAGCGGAAATGTTCTTATATTAACAGAAAGTTATTTTTCTTAGATCCATTTTTCGCCAAAAGTTTAAACATTAACGATTTTATATATACATATAAAAAAAAGGGTTGCATTGCATTTAAGTTTTTTTTATTTTTTTTATTACGCATTTAAAACTAAATAGACCAAATTTATTAGATTGTTTTCCCCAATATAGAAGTTGTCATACATATCTAAATTTGAAAGTTAGAAAGTTATTTATTAATTATTTATAGCATGAGTAAAGAAAAGAAACCCTTTTTAAATAGCTAGTCGATATTAGTTTTGAAGGTGTGTAGAAGCTATTAAATTTAAATTCATGTACATGTGTATATATTGTAATAATACAAGGTTTGTACGTACCAACGAATACAAGACAATTGAAAACCATCTCGTGTTATTTTCCCAACCCTCCCAACAATGTTTGTTGGCATTTTGTGAATCTGATCAATTTCTGGCATTTTTTAATATTTTTTTAGGAATTTAACTACTTGTTTTCTCTGTTGTTGTGTATGGAATTTCCTATGAGTACTCTATCTATGATTTCTTTCACAAGTGTGTTGTTTCTCATAGGACAAAGTGACACTTGCTTGAATTCGAACCCACGACCTTCGGCTTGATACGCCGCCGCTCTACCACCTGAGCTATCGTGGCCTCGATCCACTCGGACATCAACTCCTCATGTCAACCTCACCTTACAAATTTTCCCTCGTCTTGCCTTTTCATCTCAACCAAAAACCGTAATTAATTGTGATATATTAATTGGTCAAGCGGACCAACGAAAACAGTGAATAATACTTGCTAGAATGTTACCTATTTGTCCTGATGGTGTACCTCACTTCCCTGTCATCTATTCTAACCCTTAACTTTGCCTAACAACAATTTTCCTCCTCCTTCAGGGTTTTTTTTCTTCGCTGAAGTTATAGAGTTTTGACGGGGATCAGACCTGCTTCTTCACCACTACCGATCCATGACAAGAACCATCTTTGGCTAGCCTCACGTCATTTCTTACATTTGCCAATTGGCACAAAAAAATTACTCCTTTATTGTTTATTCTTATTCTAAATACTAACTCCCCCAGTCAGGGAAATTTTCAAACATTCAACCATCACCAACTCTTCCGCTGGTTTGCTTTCACTGTCTACTACGACAGTGATAATTTTCTCATCTTTATCAAATCCTCTCTAAAAACTAATTCTTACTCTTTACCCAGCTGCAGGAAGCATCAGTATCATTCCAAAACAATGTCCAGCTTGAATTAACCTAAATTTCAGAAAATAATATCCCCAAAAGAAAAAAAACAAAAACGTTCAAAAATAATTTCATCCCTTTGCAACACATATGTAGATTAGGTATGTGTGAAGTTAAAGAAAAGAAATGCAACGATATATGTATCATAATTTTTCCTTGGATGCTCATAAAAATAAAATTGATGGCACAAATATACGAAAGATTTCAATGTTAAAAACATTAAAAAGTAACGTTAGTTCAAGTAGTATTGAGATGAAGTTCGTAGGTTCGAATCCAACTTGTGACACTAATTTTTCATCTCAACTTATTTACAGTTCAAGCAGGTCAGGGGTACCAAACCATAGGATAATCAAACAACCCAAAAAACAATCTTTATGATATATACTACTTATATATATATATATATATATAAAGTGATTACACTTTTAGCAAAAAACAATATTATAAATAGATAAGTAACACAACAAAAGTAATAAATAAACCCTCAATTATATTTTAAAGTGTGTTCAATATTTATTTTAAAGATCTGAATGGACGAGGAGAATGGGTCTGCAACGAATTTATTTAAGTAATGCAGAGCTGTGGAGATTGAAGATCATAATCCATATTTGGTCCCATGCCTTAAATTATCAAGCAATTTATGGGCCTGTAGTTGACACAGGGGAACTTTAAAGCCAATACAAGATATCTTCAAGGACTCATTAGGATCTTCCACAGGAACAACGGAAGCTCTTCTATTCTCCAGAGAATCTAGGCCTATTAGAGCAAATCTGGCTTCATATGACGGATGGTAGGTCCTGTGATTGCATAATTTGTAATACAGGTATTTCGTGGCCTTTCTCTTTACCTTGATGACCAAACAACACTGGCATACTCTAAGCGACTGCATACCAGAGATTGATAGAGTAATTTGATTGCAAAACGGTTCTTAAAGTCAGCAGTTTGCCTGAGCACGAATTTTAAATTTTTAAAGAATTTATTTCTAATAGCATGAATATGTTCCCGAAAATCACATTTCATATAAAAAAAATAACCCTGAGATCTGAGATAGTATCTACCTCGTCAATGTGATAACCTTTGATACTATAAACAAATTGGTCGTAATGGTTAATTTTTTTTTTTTTTTCTTGCTGAACTAAAAAACCTAACATTTATTTTCGTTTAATTTCAACTTATTCTGGTACACCAAAGCCAGAAGCGACTCAAGTGATTTTGAAAAATATAGTCAATGTATGTTTATGTCCACTAAACAAATATGGAGGAGTTAAAAACATAATTTCAATCACAATTGTAAAAATTTGTAGTCTAAAATTATTAAGGCATTATTATTATTCTTTTTATCAATACTTATTCATATCCGTTTTCAGGTTTCCATATAATATAACTAAACTTAAAACTATTAGAAAGTTCATACAAAGAAGTTTTTAGTTTTTGTTTAAACTTTTAAATATATTTTTATTTACATTTTTTAATGACCGTAGATAAAGTCATTGATCACTGACTATCTTAAGCTGTGACAGTACAGAAAGAACAAAGCCTCTACTAAAAGAAAAGGGCTCAAATTATAACAGAAAAACAGGAAGAATTATAACGAAATTTGACTTTTGTATATGAAGTCATACAAAATTTTGTAGATGGTTGTACTTCCTGTACTCAGCGTCCCTAGATTGAAGGGGCTCTCGACCAAACATATTAGTGAAGCATTTCTCTGCAGTTCAAATTTTTTGCAGGTCGTAAGAATGTGGTTGAGATCTTTTAGTTCATAGCAGGATTCACATTTTGAGGAAGAACCAACACCCATGTCCAGTAAAGAGACACAATTCATAGTTTCCTTACAACTTCTACAAGGATAAATTTGGATTAGTGTTCTTGGAGAAGTACTTTAGCTGCTTTATTATGCCCAGACTGTTATTGTCTACTGATACATACTCTAGAGCTTTCAAGATATTGAAGATATTGCGCTTCAGCCTAACAGTCCGAGTATAGTCAATTTTATTCTAAGGAAAGCTAAGGGATGATTAAAATCTATCCCCATAAAAAAAATCACACAGACTTGTAAATGAGTTGTGTGAAGAAAGGTTTCACGGCAAAAGGAACAAGAAAGGGAGAAAAAAATGGTCCACTTTGGGAGAACGGTACACTGGATATAATGTGTAGAGATTAGTGACCGTTAACGGATAATTATTCAGATATCGTGAGATGCGGTCTGGTGTGATGTAGGTATTGAGATCATCTTCAGGGCCTGGGATTTACAAACATAATTTACATTTAGAAAATACATATAGAATATGGAATTTATACAATGCAAAAATTATATTTTATTTATTATTTGCATTGTATAAATTCCATATTCTATATGTATTTTCTAAATGTAAATTATGTTTGTAAATCCCAGGCCCTGAAGATGATCTCAATAAAAGATCAAAATGTTGGCACGATAAAGAAAATGTTTTTCTGATACCTACATCACACCAGACCGCATCTCACGATATCTGAATAATTACTGGATATAATCCCCTCAACCTGTTTCAACAGAGGATTTGAATTTATTTGAACAAGCAACAGCAGGGCTCACCTCCAAGGAACTCCTTAGTGTTACTGCCCGCCGATCCAGCGTCCTTTTGAGATATTACGCACGCACGCATCATCGTTATTAACCAGGAAAGACGTTACAGTTTATTTTGTGTTGTTTCATTTAATTATTTTTCTAATTAGAAAGTATCTGAAAGAGACTTTTTTTGGTTCTATTAGTTTTAACTGAGAAGTAAATCGTTCATTTATTATTTTGTACACAAGCCCTTTGTTTTATTAATATACATTTTATTCATGAACCAACGCAAACAAATTTTTTTATTTTATAATTCATTAACACAGGACATTCTGAATCTACAGTTCCGGCAACCGCCGGGGAGAGGTTTACCGCCCAAATTACTTACAAAAAATTGGAACCGGTCACATAAACCCCAACAGATTGGTCAAAGTCTCGATGAGAAATATGCAAGAAGCATTTCTGGGTTAGCTTCTAAACCTGTAAGTACCACCACTACACCTCAGTGACCCTGAATTTGAACTTATATAATTTTTTTTTCAACACTAGCTCCCAGGTGTGGCCTTTCCTCGGGTTTGAAAGGTTTTACAATACAGCAAGAAAATAATTGAATATCTAAAACAAATAAATGCGTATGGTCGCCTTAAATGCTTCTCTACACATGGTTTCGTTTTTCCTTCCTGATGTGAGTGTATTTATTAGCGAGAATGTGTGTAGGGTGGTTAGTGGTCAGAACACCGAGTACTCCATAGACCCACCGATTTAGGTTAGTATATCTTTTAGACTGAACGGGCAGAAGCACTAATGTAATATTAAATATGCCAGTGGCTCTGCATTTTTTAAATTTTTAATGCAAAATAATTGGTTGTTTGAGTGAATGTATTTATTAGTGCAATAGTGCATGGTAGGTCTATGGTGGAATATCAAGTACCTCATAAACCCATCAACCTAGGTTAATATTTTAGATTAATTGTAATTTGTATTTATTAGTGTCAACGAGGGCGGGTCTTCAGAGGAATATCGAGTACTCTGAAACCCACATATAGGCTAGGCAAGGATGTTGAATGAAATAGTTTGAGAGCCTTTTCATCACTTATTAGAGGGCTGAAAATGTAGAAATAACATCCCAGAACACAACCAGAAAAATTGCCAAACTTCCTACAAAAAAGCTAACTTAAAAATAAATAAATTTTAAAAATGTGAAGTGCCTGCAATAGCCTGGGCAGTTAGCTGGGGGGGGGCTAGTCAAATGAATCCCAATTAAAAAATATATATAATAAAATAGTTTATATGGATTGGTTTATAGTGCTATTTGTCTAGCAATACATCTTCACAATTGGATGTTTTATTTTTAAAATAATTTAAATGTCACAAAAATATTGCTCACACTTGTATCATTGATACTAAAGTTCTTTATATTCTTGTTCAAAAACAAATTCCACATGTGAAGAGATAAAAATTTATTTGTATGCCGTGCTTTAGATAAAGTATGGTCAATACTTTTTACAAAAGTATAAAAGTTTTTTTTTTTTTTGTCCATGGATGAAAGACCATTTACAGAATACAAGGTCATTTTTATTGTTAAAGCCTGAATTATTTTGTAATCACATTTTTAAATATTTTATACAATTACAATGGAAGTTTTTTTAAAAGTTCCACAGCATCTTCTCCAAGTATTTGCACTATATTGGCCACGATATCGGGAAAACTGGCATTAACCATTTGAATTAAAGAAACGATAACTTCTTTCGTCTCTGAAAAATTTAAACAATTAATTTTCTAAATTCAAAATTGTTTTAAAATACAAATTACCGTTATCAGGATGATGACTTTGCAAAGAAACAAGTGCAGCGTTAAATATATCGCCAATGAAAGGTTTCATATCTTCTACTTCAAGTTTAAGTAAATGACACAAAGACTTAAATATCCATTTGTCCTCTTCAAAATCTTCTTTCAATGGCAATTGATTTATGTAACTGGGTAAAATCTAAAAAAAAGATAATTTACGTTTAAATATTTTACATTATGAACATTTATTTCATTTAATATAAATGAAAACGTGTACAGGGTGTTCGGCTACTCATGTTACAAACTTCACCAGTACATTCTACATTCAAAAAGGAACCAAAAAGTCCTAATTTAACTATGGCCCAAATTTCTACAATTTCATTTGCCTCTTTAGTTATTTTTTGATATTTCACAACCTTGTTTCGAATAAACAATGATAACTTCAAAATTAAAAGGTTTTAGACAAATTCATTGAAAACTATGTTCAATTCCAATAAGATATGATGATGAAAAAATTTATGAAGGAAAGGGGAAAACGTTGAAGGAAGTTCGAAGGTTCTTTGGAGAGGGGAAAACAGAAATTACACCACTAAAAAGAATATTAAATGGAGTACATTTTCTAAAATTTGCTGGGTTTTTTCAACAATGAAAAAAAAAATTAATTTTCCAAGTTCTCACTACTAAAACGTTTATTTCAAGACCATTTACATGATTAGATATTTATCATATATTATTGGAAATTTAACGTTTTAAAACCTTTTAGTTTTGGAGTTATCATTGTTTAGTTGAAGCAACTGTTAAAAAATTAATCGGAAACTGCTGAGATTCGGACCATAGTTAACTGGATTTTTTTGTTACATTTTGAATGTGAAATCTTCTATTAGTTTGTAATACAATTAGCTGAACACTTTGTATATTATAATAAAACTATACATATATAAAAATAGGAAGGAAATAAGAAAAAAAATAATGAAATGATAAATTATTGTACCTGTTTTAAAGGAAGATCCTTCGCACTGACAAGAATAAGCCTTGCAATAACTCCACATGCATTATCCATGACTTTACTTATCTTTTCATTTCCTATCACATCAGAAAGTGCTCGAAGTATTGCACCATAGTGCCTATTTATTGTCATTAAGAAAAATATTGGCAACAATTTTCTTGTGTTTTAAACGTATTTGTCTGGCCATATTCAACATATAAATAAATTCACAGCCGCAGTTTATACAATAAAGAGCCAAGGAATGGCTTCAGTGGGACATTTTCGCGGACTTTGGGGCCCAATTACAATCTATAAAGGATACGGTACAACATCATCTTTTACATGATAGGCCATCTCGCCTATTGTGAACAGAGCGTTATTTCTAACGTCGGGATCCGCATCATTTATGCTGTGCATAAGAAACGGGAGAAGTACTGGCAAGTATTCACTTATTTTGCCGCTTAATCCCGGCATACATTCCGCGATAACTCCAAGAGCGTTTGCCTTTCTCCCGTCATCAGAGTCATCATCATCTGCATTTTCCTAGAATTAACAGTAATAAAATAAGACATTTTGAGGTATGCAATTATTTACTAAACAAATATAGAAAAAAATTAATTTAAAAAAAATTTCATCAGATACATACAAAACATTAGCTAGCACGGCTAATATCATCTAAATTTATGAAATTTTTAGGTTTTTAAATTTAGCTCAGGGAAATAATATATAATACAGGACAACTAAAATTGAAGAGTGAATTAAAAGTGAACATAAAAATGTTAATTTTTTTTTTTTTAATCCTGTTTGTCAACATAAAACAACATAAGACTAGAAAACAAGCAATCATACATTGTGTGTAAATTGTTATATAGTTAAATCCCGATATACCCTATTTTCAAATATTGGGATGCAAAATATTTTTAAAATTCACTTTTTACATAATGCAAACTTACAATGATCCTTTTTCTAATAATGGGGAAAATCTGCGAGAATATTGAAAAAAATTCATCCTCAGTTGTGATATGCATAAGGGAAGGGAGAACATACGCCGCCGTATCTAAAAGCTCGGCGACTTCATTCGATTCGACACTGCAGTCTTCCCACTGTTGAACTCTAAGCTATACATACAAAAACAACGAATATATTAAACTTTTTTTTTAAATATATGAAGTTGATCGGGTGATCAAGCTCTCCTCCACAAGTTAAATAAATACAAACTTATCGAGATTATTCACTTAAATGATTAAGTATTTTAAAAATGGCTCATGTTACAGTCTGATTTCAAGCACTTCACACTTCAGCAGTTAAAAACTTTTCACTGGCATTTTATAGAATAGAAGACTCAAATATTAAAACAAAATCTAACAGTTTATCCAAAACTAAACAAGTACAGTGGAATTCACTTATAATGATGCTGATATGATGATATTTTGGGTATAACGACTTTCTGCCATGTTTTTGACTAGTTTTCTACCTCGTGTACAAAAATTTTATTCAGATGAAGCAAGACATGACATATCATTGCAAATTTTTGGAATGAAAACCTATCTTTTAATTAATTTGCTTATAATTAATCTACTTTCTGAGTGATATAATAAATTAATAATAAGAAGAAGATTATTTAAGAAGAATTATGAATATATTGGGTTGTCCGGAAAATAATGCAGGATTTTGGTATTAAACAAAAAAAAAAAGAAACTAGTTACTTTAAAGCAATGTTCTTTAATCAAAATAATTTCCCATACTCTCAATACATTTCTCCCAACGTGTTGGTAACTTATTAATTCCGTCTGAGTAGAATTCAGAATTTTTAGAATTGATAAAGTCAATAAATGCATTTTCCAGTTCCGTTTGATTTTTGAATATTATGTGTTGTAAGTAGTGGTCCAGGTGTCTAAAAAAATGGTAGTCAGTAGGCGATAGGTCCGGGGAGTAGGGTGGGTGAGGCAAAGTTTCATAGCCAAGCTCCAATAATTTTTGTGACGTTACACGTGACACATGTGGTCGAGCGTTGTCATGCAACAAAATGGGCCCTTTCCAATTTCACTTTTCCAATCGCCTTGAGGTGGTCAGCGACGGTCGTTTTACTGACTTTGAGTTGCTCTGCAAGTTCTCGAACAGTTGTTTTGGGGTTTTCTTCCACCACTGATCGCAGAACATTATCATTAAGAGAGGAAGGCCTTCCACGACCTTCTTCATCTTCAAGGCTGAAATCTCCCTCCCGAAATTTTTTAAACCACCTTTGCACAGTGCACTCGTTAACACAACCCTCGCCCCAGACTTGGTTAATGTTTCTAGCCGTTTGGGCTCCGCTTCGGCCGAGTTTAAACTCGTAAAAGAAAATCGTACGAAATTCTCGCTTTGACATTATAAGGATGACTGAATTATTTCCAAGTAGCGGAATGCTACAGAGGTAAACAAACAATATCATTTGGAAGAGGATTAATAAGTGTTGACATTCATACAAATGAGTAATCCTGTAAACGTAAACAGAATATTTTATATAGATTTTTTTAAATGAAAACTTAAAATCCTGCATTATTTTCCGGACAACCCAATAGATAGAAAAAAGAAAAAAAAAAAAGCTGCATTAAAACTATATGGCTTGGATATCTGTCAACTGAAGAAGGATACATAATTTTGCTATAAAAATAATAATTAATAAAAATATTACAGATATTAACAATGCTATATTATGTTGAAACAAGAACTACATTATGATGTTTGGTTTAATTAAAAATTAAATTATACTAACTTTATAAAAGCTAGTTAGACTGAAGCATATATAACATAAAAGAATGTTTTTTATGATCAAAAATAATATAAGATAAAAACTAATAATAAAATTCATTAATAAAATAAAATCTTTAAATGTCAGCAGGACTTGCATAATTTACTTTTTTTTTCTTCCTCTCATAAATTACACAAAAGAATGGATCAACCCACCTTTCAACCCAAGGGGTGAAAGTAAGGTTAATCCACCCCTCATTTTAAATATCCAACACAGATCCCTCATTTCTGAATGAAAATAATTTACGTTCAAAGTTTCTGTGTCATTCGAAAATTTTACCAAGTAGTAATGAATCTGACTATGTCGTGTACACTGAGTTGAATCTTGAATTCGTGGAATCTTCTATTTTGTTAACAAATACACGCATATTTTTTTTTTTTTTAGCTCTCAGTCTCAGTCGCCATTTTGGTTTTTCACATGTTTGAGGTTAAAATATTGAATAAAAAGCGCCGTTCTTTTTCTATTACAGAGTTCCAAAAATTTTGAACTTTTTTTTAATGACCAAATTAATAGTTAATACTTTCGTTTTGGTGAATAGTGAAATTAATACACCAGATATACTAATGGAGATGAAAAGTACTGAGAATTTTGTGAGAAAAAAAATCTTATGTGTCAAGTAATTTTTCTTTCATCATAACCATTTTTCTCAAATATGTATGCAATTTTTTTTTTTTTAAATAAAAATGCAAATATAACTAATTTCAAATTTAACGATCTGATTCCCTAGTTCCTTTGAAGATCATTATAAGCGAGTACCACTCCATTTTCTCAATCACAGTTGCAATTTCTAATCAATAAAACACCAATGCATTTGACAATAAAAAAAAAAGAAATGAATAAATATTACCTGACCGTGTAGGACTAGCAAAATAGAATTGACAACATTTTGTTTTATACTTTGACTAGGTTGAAGTCGTCTGCCTATCTCTTTAAGTAAATTTTGAAATCCATGAAACCCAGCCAGAAGGACATCTATTTCATCGTCGATTTGAATCATTTCGTAAGTTTTGGCCACAAGGGTTTCAGTTACTTGGATTAAATTTGTGTCATCTAAAAATACAATTTTATTAAGGAATAATTTAACAAAATAAATAAAAAAAGACAAACCTTTATTTTCTGCAGTTTCCGTTACTTTAGCAAATGAAATACAAAACTGAAATTCGGCATCCAAAGCTGCTCTTCTTACATCGCTATTTGCAAAGGTTAGCAATTTAAAAACTTCTTCAAAGCTAGTTTGTAAATATGGAAAAAATGCAATACTGAAAAAAAAAAAAAAAAAAAAAACATTCACTCAAGTTTAATTTAGAACGAGATACATAATTTAAGTAGAATTAATTAAATACCCAGCGTGTGTAGCAAGCTCACTCAATGCGAAACAGGCTTCTTCTTTTTCTTCAATATAGTCATTTTCGATTGTCATGTCTGAAAGCAAATATTTGCTGAAAAATTCCCAACGATACAAAATTTTTGGCTGAATTTTTTTTGTTTTAATATTTAAGAAGGATTTAATAATTATAAATAAAGCCAAAAGCATTTGTTTTTGTCAGTAATTATGAGGCAAAATCATTGAATTCTTGATTTGATTTTAAAATATTCAGAAATCCTGAGCTGCAGTCTGGTCTGGCATGATGTAGGTTTCAGAAAAACGTTTTTTATCGTGTCAACGTTTCGATCTTTATTGAGATCATCTTCATTTGATTTAAAATTTAAATCATCAACAAGATAATTTAATCCTTTAAAAATGCCTTTATTCACTTGCGTGTTGGTGGCATGAAACATAACAATTATCAAAATGTTCATAACCAACTAGCAAGTTTCCTTTTCCTTGCTCTTATTGAAGATGGAGATTTTCAGCTTTTTTTTTTGGGGGGGGGGGCCTTTGGCTTTTTCCTTTAGAAATATTGCCATAAATTTATTCATTTTTTAAATTTTTTTTCCATCTCCTGGACGTTAAAAGGAAATGCTGATTGATTTAAAAAATTTATAGATTAAATCCAAAACTGTGATGTCGTTAGTTGCCAACAGCGTTTCAAGATTTATTTGGCCCATTATACTGAAGTCCCTATACAGATCATCCAATAATTGTTTCCTCTGATTATCGTACTCTGGGCATTCTAGTTTTAGATGACTCGGATTTGATGGACTGTCGCACGTCGGACAGTTAGATTTTCAGCATTAGGTTGCGCGAATTTTAGGTTTACCTGAAAAAACAGCCTGTCGAGCACTCTTACCTCTCTTACCAGATTGAGATACTAAAATACACAAATTTTTTATGTGTTCACTAGTTTTCGTGGTCAGCTTGACCTAGATAAATATTTTTATTGAGATAAAAAATAGTTGGGGGCCGCGGTAGCCAAGTGGTTAGCGTGAGAGACTCTCGGCTAGTAGACCCCACAGCCGCGGGTTCGAAGCCAGTTTACTCAGAGAGAAAAAATACTCTGCTGCTCTATCACCTGAGCAAAAAAGGAGTGAAAATCAAAAGGTGGATTGAGAAGGGAAGTTAGTGCCCAAGTGTATCAAAGTCATGATAGCTCAGGTGGTAGAGCAGTGGCATATAAAGCCAAAGGTAATGGGTTCGAATCCCGCTCATGACACAGACTTTTTTTATCTCAACTAAAAATCTTGATTAATTTTCTTTTTTAATTTTTTTTTTTTTCCAAGAAGTATTTTTATTTCCACAATCAAACCTTTTAATAAATACCCAAATTATAAAAAAATAAAGATGTTAATATTACTAAAAAAGCAAGTACATAACTGCGAAAATGCTTACCATCATCTGATTCATCGTCTTCTTTTTCATCTTCAGAGTCTTCTATTAAAGGAAAATCGGAGTCCTTTTTATCGTCATGTACCTAAGTAACAAACATGTTCTTTACAGCATGTGTAAAAGTTGGTAAGCGGTGTACATGATAAAGGTGAGAAAAAAAAAGACTACTTACAATATAACCATCGTCTTGAATGGATTTGATAATAAGTTCTACAATTCCAGGTAAAAGTGGTCCAATGGAATCTTTCATAACAGTCGATACTGCAGCAAAGAGACCGTAACTGCTTTTACGAATATCCGGATTGTCGGTTGAACAGATAAGACTGTGACCAATATTAATACTGACCACTGCTAAGGGCTGGAAAATCTGTTCGCCCATATTACGCGCCAGCATTGCTAAAGTATCTAAAACGTAAATTTTACTTTAATAAACGTTCTTGTTTATTCCTATATTAGTGCAATACCTAAAGCTTCTACTTGCAAGGAAACATCATCATCATTAGCTTGTTTCATCAGGTATATATTCAAGTGATTCATTATTTCCGGGAAATAAGGTGCAATATCTTCTTTGACAGCTCCAGCTTGAAAATAAAAATTTATTCAATAACGCCATTACTTCGAAATTAACTCGATCCGGTTACCGATTGCTCCTATAGTGGATATTGCTAATTCTCTAATATGTAGATGGTAAGGATCTTTGCAGAGAGGCAGAAGTTGACTAATAAGTGAATGTACATAAGGTGCTAAGGCACTTTCTAGATTTTCGGAAAACCTGTCTAGAGCGTAAAACAGCCGATCGACTCTATTACTGAATCTGGTGCCAGATTTACCTCTCTCGACCAGCTCTGAGATTTGTGAAATTAGAATCGGCATCAATTCATTTGCACTTACACTTATTTCTGGCTTTAATGAACAGAAAATAAAATAGTTAAACAAAATGCAATATAAAAAAAAAAACAAATAAATTAGCAATCAGTTATAACAAATACCTGAAGATGTTCAGCGAATTGACCTATTGAAAAAAGAGCGGCTCCTCTTACGACTGGGTGTGGATGAGAAACACCTCCTTGAACACATTTAACAAACTGATCTAAGCAGTTGTATCGAATATAAGCTTCACAACCTTGGCTTATAATCCCAAGAACTAAATATCCGGCCTTAATCTCATAAGGATTTGTTCCTTCGATTGCTGGTTTAACAAATTCCATCTGAAATGTAATTTTAAAAAATTATATTGTCTTATATTGATATTTTTATTAAAATTTATTTTTCTCTTGACCCACTCTATTCCACATATGTAGACAACCAAAAACACACTTTCATAAAAAGTAGCCTTTATTATTATTTTATTTTTTTTTTAACAAGTATCAATTTCGAGCCAACATTTTTTATGGCTTTTTATGAAAGTGTGTTTTCGGTTTCTACATCTGTGAAATAAGAGTCGATCTGGATAAAAAATGAAATATAATACTTTATCGTAAGGGATAATAAAAATAATAACTACATGGAAGAACAAAAGGATAAGGATGAGCTTGAAAAATTAATAAAATTCATGCTGAGACTGTTGCTGACTCAATTATTATTAGTATTATTATTAATTTTTAAGGGCGTTTTAACGGCTAAGGTCATTTCAAGCCCTAACGTCCAAACATTCTATTTTAGGTTAGCTATATCTCTTCTGAGTGCTATAAAACTCCTAACATACACTCGTAACCTAATTTATCCTATTGCCATCCAAGCTTTGATTTTCTTTTTTCAAATTCTTAATTAAGTCCAAGTTACAATAATAATAATTATTATTATTAGTCATATGATATGTTTAAATTATGGAACAAAAATTTAAAATTTTAAATAAAAACAGGAATCAATGTCATATATGTAATTTAAAATGGGATTTTTGCATACATTTGGCCTTCCAAATTAGGAATTTTAATAGGATAAATTAAAGCTTTAGATGACAATAGATTAAATTGATTTATGGGTAAATGTTTGGAGTCAGAGCCTTATAGAACCCAGGGATATTTTTTTTTCTTTTTTGCTTTTTTACGAGGGTTCGCAACAGCAGAGGTTATATAAACCCTCAGGGTGCCGGTGTTTTTGAAAAAAAGCCCATTTATAAGTATGTCGGGTTCGAATCCAGCGGCCCTGCATTCGAACCCGGGACGTTGACCTTACAGTGATGAGCGCCGTGTCAAAGACGAAACCTCGCGACCACCGACGCCGAAACCCAGGGATAAAACTAATAGTAGAAGATTTGGACGTTAGGGCGTGAAATGACCTTAGCCGTTAAAACACCCTTAAAAATTAATAATAATAATAACTTATTGTTTTTCCTTCTCAAAGGCGGGATAATAGAACTAGAACCAGTTTTTCTTTCTATCCACATTTCAGATTTATTTTAATACTTCCCAGGTGAGTTAATGGAGAGGTTAAAACAGTGGTCGTCAGTCAGTAATATTTTCTAACATTTTATTTTTTATAAAAGAGCCAGTGTGGTACATATTAAGTCTTTCAGACTCTGAGGAACGGTTTTAATATTACACACTATTACACCCTATCCTAGTCTCACATTCCAACCCAAATCCAAGGTGATATGCGATCTGTGCCGATGGATGAATGGCGCAGCACAGGGGGTAACTGTGCCAATAATGGAGCCTCAAAGGCACCAGGCGACACCCTTGAGTAAATAGCCTTACACCAAAGAGAGGGCTCCTCCGGTTCGGACTTTTAGATCCCTCTCACTCATAGGAACTACATGGAAAAAACCTACAGTACACAAAAGAACACTGGGGGAACCTGCAAAGGAAGACCCCCAAAAATTAACACATGGAAATTGAGTAGGGTTCCGAACCCTTTCGGGTATTTTGAATATTTCGTAACCCAAGAATTGGAAGACAATCTTCTTGCGTCGCCTTCTGTAGATGTGGAGGGGGGGGGGTTGTTGGGAGAAAAAAACTTGAAGACAAAACCACCCCAATGGAGGTGATGGAGAAGATTGAGGAACTACGCCTAAAAACCCAAAAAATATCTGGGGCACAAAGACACAAAATGGCTATTCAAAGAGCCAAACGACATGGGGACCCTATCCTGAAAAGAATCAGGAAGACAACCCCAATGTACACTTCCCGGACTCCAGAACCAGGGCAAATCACTGTTTTTTTTTTTTTTTTCCCCAAAAAAAAAAAACCGAGGCCAACACCAACAAAAAGTGGTGAATCCCATATGTCTGGAGCCATCTTTAGATCAGCCTAAATTTTACTAGTGTTAAGTATAATAGACTAAGTATTGAAAATTACTGAAAAAAAGAAGAAACAATGAAAAAAGTTACATAAATTTAAAAAATAAAAAAATGAAAATTGTATTTAATAGGTTAAAATTTTGCATTTGCAATAATAAAAACCCTCTGTAATTCATATTTTTCAATAACTTGAATATGACTGATTTAGTCTGGATTACTGAGAGAGCCTGTATATACAAAAAATAATACTTTTATTTTTTTATAATTCCTTTCTTTTATATATCTTAAATTCGATGTATCACTAACCAAGAAATAAATGAAGTAAGATATAGAAACAATAGCCCAAATAACAAAACAAATGTAAATTAAGGGAAAGTTTTCAAAAATCATGGAAAATTTATGTCACATTAAAGCAAGGGTTGCCGTCAATTCAAATTTGCTTTTGTCGTGGGGGGGCAAGCAAAAAGAATTATTTTCATCTCCGCCAAACCAAATCAGTCTATATGTATACAGAAAGTTGAAATATTCATGGAATAAAATTAAATAACTAATTTTCCCCCTTGTAAAGGGAATAATATCTTTAATCAAGAAAGAAGTTATATATTTTAAGATTTTTCTAACTATATAAAAATAATGGAATGGAATTTTTATGAAAGTTATGTAACAGATTTGTTTATGGTGGTAAAGAGACTTATACACAGCATCAAGGAAATAGTATTATTTTCCTTCAAAATGAATATGACCTGTGCTTAGAGGTAATTTATTCAACTCAGAAATTGGTAGTGGTTGGGTGATTAGGGAATTTTACTCATCATCACCAATCTGGATTCGAAGCCTGGCAAGACCTTCGGTATTTTATTTGAGAATAACTTGTTAAAAAATAATTTAAAGGTGATTCTGACCACTCGACAACCTGCAATAGGTAATTGGACATTAAACACTCTACGACAGGAATTAGTTTTTTTTGTTTTTTTTTTTTTAACACAAAAATTGCATATTATAAAAAGTTTACTATAAAAGTTTTCCACTTAAAATCATTAGTTCAACTCATTTTCAGATGAATGATTAAAGTAATCATTTTCTGTACATAAGAATAAATAAAATATTCCAATAAATAAAATCTTACTTACAACAGGGTGGATTAGTTTCTTTGCGTCCATATTCATAGCAATTGTATCTAACACTTCACAGGCACATGTCAATAATGTATCTTCATCAGGATCAGAAGTGAAATATTCTTCATTTTCATCATCTTCAGGTTTTGAACACATTAGTTTAAAAATTACCAATAATATTTGTGGAATCAAACCCAATTTAACAATAGTCTAAAAATTTTGACAAAGATTAATCCTTCAAAGCATGCTTATAAGATATAGGATACATAGTTAATAATGTCCTGGATAAATAAGATAAATAGCAGTAAAAAATAAATTTCATTTTACCTTAACTCGGACGTTGATAAAATTCGAAATAACACTTAAAGATTTTATTCTCAAATCTTCAATTTTGTTCTGATCTTCTGCAATCAATAGGCACAGAGTTATAATATCTTTGAAATGAGGAAGGAGAATTCTAATCTCCTCTTTTTCAGAATACTCGTAAAAAAAATCCAAAGCATCGAGCGCACGGTAAGGTCTGACTGTCGCAAGCTCTTGGACAGTTTGAAATACAAACGGAAGGAGTTCAACAAATTTGTTAGTGATCTGGAACGAAAAATAAATTAATCAATATTTCATTATGCTTCATGCCTGTTTTAAACGATACCTCTTTGTTTCCTGAAACTGCAGAACTAAAATGGATCATGCAAAGCACGACGAAATAAGCAACCGGGCACGATTTGTCTTCGAGTGTTTTCATCGTTTCCACGAAGAGCGTGAAAAACTGTTTCGCATCACTAAGAAATTCATTGGGAGAAGTCTCAAGCAGCACGCTTAAAGAATAGAATCCTAGCTGTAAATCAGCAAAAGCCAATTAAATATTAGTTGATGTAAAGCCTAAAAATTTACAACACATAAATCAAAGAAAAATAAATTCTAGATAAACTTTCAACACATTCAACTGAAAATTATTATGGCATAAAACTCCCTGTTACTCCATGGAGACAAGAGTGGGGGAAAAATATTAAAAAATAAATACCCGGTGGACATAAATTGCGATATAAATATTAAAGGTTGGGCACACATCGTTCTATTTTTTAACAGAACAACAAAAATTTAAAAAGGAGCTAAAAGTAAACAAAATTTAAACAACCGTCACAATAAAAATAAAATTATAACTCCCCAGCATAGGAGAAGAGAGGACACCAAAACTTTATGATCCCAGCTTATCCTATACACCTAGAAACTACATGGAAGGTTGGTTTACTTTTATACAAGATTCTTACTTTCTGCCATCTTTTGTATAAAAGTACATACTCATCCCACCTTCATTATTCATGTTAATTTGTGAATTGGGTTTAGTATACAATATAATATTAAAATAAAATAACACCTTTTAACAGCTAATTAAATTAAAATTAAATCAAGTAAAGCTAATGATTGTGATTAACAAAAAAAAGTGCTCTGCACTGATAAAAAATACAGAGCCTTGTACAAGTAGTACACACAAAATTATCTTCTGATGGTTGCCGAACTCCATTCATGGAGTCTATCCAATGGTTATTCCATAGAATCTTCTTCCTTACAACGAGAGAGTTGTCTGGATTGAAACAAATCCCCTTCTGGGTCTCCATATTCTGATCCCTCGTTTACGTTTCGGCTGCATGTAAGAAGCCTTTGTCTATCACCTCATGCCTACCAGACTGGATTTCTTACTCGTCCTGGTGAAAAAAACTTGTCCTCTGACAACCTTCTCTGCCAGGAACCGGTTGATCCAGGACAGTCTCAGTTCCACATGAGGGAGAAAATCCAGACATCTTTTTCCAGCCCATCTCCTCAAGCCTGCCAGACATTTGTCCCCAGTCATTATTAACTCGCTCCCTTTATCAGCTGGCACTAATTTTGTCACACTATTTTCTACAAGGATTGTCTCAAAAGATAAGCTAATCCCCAACCGCAGGCTCGGCAGTGCGGGCCGAGACACAAAAGGATGAGGAAGGATTCTATCAAGTTGTTTGAAGTCACCTGCCTGTTGGTGCAATGTCTTCCTGAAACGTACATCACACCCCAGACACTTCACGATTTCTGAATAATCATCGACAAACGGCCACTAATCACCACCTATTATTACTATTTAAATAATAGCCGGTTGAAAGGAGTAGTTGGTGTCACAACAGCTCAAATGGCCAGAGCACCGGTGAATTGAGCCGAAGGTCGTGAATTGAAAATAATTAATAAACAGTTAACAAATTAAATAAATAGAGGATATTAATGAAATACGTTTAATTTTAACTAACCTCCTTGTCATCCATACTTTGCGATGTCATCGATTGATGTAAAAACTGTACCAGATCAGGCCATCCGACTTCAGCAGCCATTTCATGTTTTAAAATAATAGAAATAATCTGGGCGATATAATTTTTCACTAGCTTTTCCGGTTCAGCAATGAGCTGTTGCAAAACCCCAGTTTTGATCCTAACATTATAACAAATATTATCTCCTCAATATAAAGATACGAGTATGCAAATGAAAAAAAAAAAAATTAACAGTTAATACCAACCCTGATTTGGCTTCATTGGACAACTGATTCCAATTTGCAGATTTTGAAAATCTCCTTTTTAAAATGACTGCTGCATATTGTCTAAGTTCATAGTCTTGACTTGTACTTAAGACGTTGCATAGCAGACCGACACAATCGGGATGTGATAAAATCTGCTTCAATTCTTTTGTGCCCTGAAATCAAATAGATACATTTAAACTTTTTTTTCACATTTTTAAATGTATTATTAAAGTAATACACCATAGGTCTTGTTAGAAAGAATAACAATGTAAAGTAATACTGAAAGATCTTAGCTAGCTTAGTTGTAAGCTTTAAAAAAAATTAAAAAATAATTTTAAAAAATCTCTATGCCAAAATACAATTCTTGAGCAATTTTTTTTTTGCCTTACTTAACACATTTAGCCATAATGTAAGAGTGGTGACACATGGAGTGATTTTGATCGAAGCATTCTATTTTGCTAGGTTGTGGCATATGCAGCGGTATGATGTGCATTTTGGCCGAAGCGGTTTTGTTTTCGCTCAGTTATTAAATGTATCATACAGCAGCGCATTGAATGTTGCAAGGTAAGTTATTTGGCAGTTCGTACAAGTCCTATTTAATAAATATATTGTTCTGTAACTGTATTGGTTTACAGATTTCCCATGGATGAAGAGATACTTCTGGCGTCTCTGTTGTACTATTTTTGGAAGAAGAGAATGGATTAAAAACACATGAGACTGTGGAATGTGGAGTGTATTCAGAAGTTCTCATGTCCCACAGAGCAGGACGCTTTTCAACTTCGTTGATCAATTTCTCCACGTCTATTTTTTGCATCTTAAAAGTGAATTAGAAGGCTGAGAAACACACAACCCTTCAAGAAAGTGGGGTATGGACAGCTCGAATAAACGTAACATGTATCAGAGCTGATGCAATACTTGGGTGTCACTCAAAGCCTGACGTTTTCAAAACCGACACATTGGGTCATCTCCGCCACCGACCAACTTGGTTTGAAAACAGACTGGTTGATACACCCACTACATCTGTCAGGTAATGTACATCAATGAACAATGCACCGCCTCGAGTTTTCCCGTGATACACACTTCAGTCAAAACCACTCTGTGTGACATCGCCCTAAGAGGGACACTACAAAGATAGTCCAGCCAGTGCTGCCGACACCGAGGCTCACTCTTTTTACTTTAATACAGTCTTCTTTATGAGATTTGGATAAGAACCATTTAAATTACATATTGCCCTTTGGAACATATCTCCCAACAGTCCGGAGCAAAATGTGTCCAAGGCACTGAAGTAACCTCCAGCTGGACCCCCAGTGCAATTCCTTCAAATTCATATCATTAAAGACCTAAAAACCAAACAGTTGATTCTTTCATTCAGTCTAAATCTACGATGAATTTAATTTATGGCTACATTTATGCTTCATTTATTGTTAACCATGTTTGACCTCAGTAGTTAATCTTATGATTAACTGATCCCTTTAGGGCAGGCACCCATTTTCCATTGGTACTTTGGCAATTTCATTAGGAGGGTTATTTTGTTTATGGTGTTAATTCCCATTAGCCTCTACTCTGAGCCCGAAGAGGACAACTCGGAAATGAAACTATATTAGGACAAGTCACAACTGCATAGGCTAATTTTTGCAATTCCTATTTTGGACAGTTGACGGAAAATCTGTTATGATCAAAACTTATTATTAAAAAATATATACATTTATCTTGGAGAAACATCACTTCAGTTGCAGTTTAGGGTAAAGCAGAGAGCTGCACGTTATATTTGTTAGCACTTCATCATCTCATTCAGATGAGGTAAGAATTGGTACATTTCTTAGAAATTTTTGACATGAAACTGTTTTGATTTCAGGAATTGAGTTGTGGCTTTCTCTAGTAGATTATTGGAACAAGGAGGTAAAAAAACATATGAATGATACATTGCTGAGGAAGCATCCCCCTCACATGTCAGCATCGATTGGTCAAGCGAAAATAGAGGGAGATTAAAGTTTATGGAGGTTTTCACATCATCTACCCCGGCAGAACTGGGTGGAAGTTTTCTTTTTAGAATGGTGCAAGAATGCAATTCACAGCCAACATCTGAAAAGGATGGATACATTGTCTACATGTGTTACAGCTTTAACGAACAAAATTCAAAAAGAACAATTTTCCCAACCTCGTCTCTTCGCGTATAGATTGGAACTCATTGGTCTTTTTTTTTCTTCTTTCTATTAAATTATTGTCATTCCAACCGTAGACGGCATATCAGGAACATGCTGTTTTGATGTGAACATTCACTTCCCTCGTAAAGCCGGATTCACACGTGAGCATTTACCATAGGCATACAAATTTTTATCCTAAGATAGTTGAGTGTCATGCCGAAGCAATAAGACAAGCCAGACAAACACTTTACAATATTGTACGGCACTGAAGGAAGAACCAAGCAAGCATGTCTCCTGATGTACTTTTCTTACAATACATCGTCTCATACAGGTTTGAACTGTCAGTCCTTTGTTTTTTATAGGCCTGAGCATTGTGTATAAGATAATTATCATATATCGTTTATGATTAAGGATGTGGATGTTATCGCTCTATGCGAACTTGGCTTATATTATCCAGAAGGCGATCAAGATCGGGGGGTTAATTGCCTAGGTAGAATCGTATGCCATAAACCCGTGAACCCGGTGTCAGTTACTGCCGATTAACAAGCCTAATACACTAACGCTGTCATACAAATTAACTAAATTTATTGATTTTTAGTCCTTGATATACTTCAGGGTCTCTCTTATTGCGATTGCTTCTGTTGAAAAGATAAGAGAAGGTTCATCTTGTTTAGTGCCTATACCTAAAGAATGTTCGCTTCTTCAAGCTTTTCTAACGATTAAAGCCACAAAACTCTTCTACTGAGAAAACGTATCTTTTTTATGTTACCAAAAACCTGTTGAAGTTACAATATACATAAACATACTCACTTCGTGTATCAAAGATTTATCATTTGCGAGGAGTTTTTTCAAAGTCTGCTCCATGTTCTCGTGATGTTCGAGGTGTTCAGAGTTTTATGTTGTCGTCTTATCAATATCACGTCGTACTCGAACCGAAATTCATAAAATAAATTGGACCATATTCCGGTGAAATAGAAACAGTACTCACGTGGTATAGTCGAAGAATAGCAATAACCTATTTACACCGTACTTAAAACAGTATCGATACGTTGCATAGAGTACATCATCAGGATAAAAAAAATACCATGTATTCCACCGACGCAACTGTTGTATTGTACTGTCATGTATGAATTTTATTGTATATAATTTTCGATTTACGGTATTTGATTAGTTGCATTCAACAAGGCTCCAGGGCATTACTGCACCTTTTCAGGGGAAAAATATATTTTTAAAAACCGTTGTGTAACAGAATAATAAAGGTATATTAAACACAACATTAGATGCAAGTGCACGAGTTCAATAAAAAATATTCACATGCATAATTTTCTTTTAAAGCAATTTGAGGTCATAAAGGATCATGGGGTTCTTTTTGATCAAAAGAACATATTTCTTCGACGAAAAAATAGATCTATGAAGATGCTAGGTTTTGTCACCCAGATACCTACGATTTAAAAAATCCTCTGTGTTTGTCCATCTTTATAAAGCTTTTGTACAACCCATACTAGAATACACTAGACCTGTTTGAAACCCATTCTATCTAAATTATCAAAAAAAAAAATTTCAATCTGTGCAAGATAAATTGTTTAAAAAACCTTTCTTGTACTCGAACTTCCTCTGAATTCCACCTATCCTAGAATCCGCTCTGAATTTAAACTTTTCAAACTGGTACTAAGAAGGGATTACTCTGATATTTTATTTATTTTTCTGTATTTAAATTATTAAACAATCTCATACATAGTCCTTGATTGTAGCTACAGCTACACATCCTTTTGCATACTCTCAAAACCCAAACAATCTGTACAAAACAAATTGTTAAAAAAAAACTTTCTTGCACTCTTTCTTCCTCTAAACTCTGCCTATCCTAGAATCTGCTCATTTAAACTTTTTGAATTGATACTAAGAACGGATTACTTTGATATTTTTGTATTTAAATTATTAAACAATCTCATTCATAGTCCTTGATTGTAGCTACAGTTACACGTCCCTTTGCACTCTCTCAAAACCCACAAACAATCTGTACAAAACAAATTGTTAAAAAAAAAAAAAAAAAACTGCCTATCCTAGAATCTGCTCTTTATTTAAACTTTTTGAATTGATACTAAGAACGGATTACTTTGATATTTTTGTTTTTAAAATATTAATCAATCCCACTGATAGTTCTCTCCTCTCTCAACTACAGCTACACGTCCCTTCACACTCTCTCAAAACCTGCAAACTATTTTATATTGACTGCCAAAGCTTTAACCACATGCACTCTTCTCTTCTACACTGCATGATGATCAAAAGTAACATATGCAATAGCATTATCTTTTTAAATAGTTCTGGGCAATCTGTGAAAAACCTACAACCCTATTCTGGTTGAATTTTCATACCAATTTATTTTTATTTTATTTCTTTTTAATACTTTTATATTTCATACTGTTGAAAGTTAATTACAATGTGTGGTGATCGGTGACTGTTAGTCGATAATTATTCAGAAATCGTGAGATGCGATCTGGTGTGATGTAGGTTTCAGAAAAACATTTTCTTTATTGTGACAATGTTTCAACCTTTATTGATATCATCTTCAGAGCTCAAAGTATTATTTGACTCTCAACACGACACGTGAGATTGGCATAGTTACACAGAAGACAAACTCTTTGAGCCCTGAAGATGATATCAATAAAGGTTGAAACATTGTCACAATAAAGAAAATGTCTTTCTGAAACCTACATCACACCAGATCGCATCTCACGATTTCTGAATAATTAGTTTATTAGAATTTTTTCTTTCGTTTGCTGATTTACCTATATCTTGAACTCTTATTATATATCTACAAGGAGCATTATTATTAATTTTTTTTTTATTAAACATGTACTTAAATATTGTAGTTTTAATTGTCTTCAGTTTTATTTTGTTTCCTTTGCCTTAATTTAGTATTTTGTTGTCAGAGAGCACTGCAGATCAAAATATATATTAACACTTAATGGAAAAAATTTGCTTTCTGTAGGGAATGATACGTTGCAAAAATTGTGTTATCAAAAATGATTTTATTTTTCACGAATCCGTAATTCATGCTGAATCGGCACTGGGTTGTGTAATATTAGCCATCGTCTGGCTTTTGTTTTATTCATTTCAAAGTTATTAACCATTTTCTGTTTCAGATAAAACTAACTGAAGTAAAAGGTTGTTAACGAAACATTCAGTTGAGTGCCAATATTTTCTACACCACAAAAATATCAGCGTAAATTTTTTAAAAAATTTACAATTAATACATTGTAAATCCGTATAATCAAAGAATGTACATTTTGAATCTCATAGAATAATTTTATTAACTTTGAGTTCTCAAAACCTCACTTGAATTAGTGGTAGAATTTTATCTTTTGCATCTTTCACAATTAAAATTAAAATGAGAAATATAGGAATCATGCTTATCGATCACTTCACAACAAAGTGATTTTCATTTTTATAAAATGTGATTGTCAATATTGTTGAAAGAAATTATAATCTGTTGATAGCCTGGGTGTCTTATTTGCAAAAAAGGTAGGGGTTAGGAACAAGTGGTTTCAAAATTAAAAGTGCAAAAAAAAAGTTGAATTTTTCTATGATCAATAAAAGTCAAGACAAATAAAAATTAATATATTTTATTATAACAAAACTTTTTATTATACCTGGACTATTTATTATTAGCTCATGTACAATGTTCTTACCTTGTATTTATACAGTCATTTATTTAATTAATTTCTTTAAATTCTGTACATAAAAGCAATTTACAAAACAATACGTTAAAAAACAAAAACAAACTCTGCGACTAATAAATTTTTTTAATACGTTAATTTTATAAAAAAACTTGTATTCACATTTTGTTTCGACCCCGGGTGGCGGAAAAGCAACTAGTAAAAAATTGTATTAATTCTGTAAATATAACTTTTGATATTATTCATTTGTATTCAACACTATACGTACTTTTTAATAAAAATTGCCAACATCGTATAAATTCCTCTCGGCAAAAAAGAAACAATGATAGAATACCGAACACATTAATATCTTGATTAAATAATTTTACTTGATGAAAATTAATACATTCAGTAGGAAAACAATTATTTTAATTGGATACACCATAAAAATAGTTTTATAAAGTCATACATATTTTATGGAAAGTTTATGTACACATGAAAAAATAATAATATATATGTATAATTAGTTACATAAGAAGTATTAGCGTAAAGAGAATGTGAAATTTTCACAAATTAAGATTTGTTCTTTGTATTAATCAACTAAAAACCTTGTTTAGTATGCATAAGCAAAGAATTCCAAGTCCACTTGTTTCTGGAACATATAAAACATAGCATTATTCATGACTAACCTATAAATTGCATTGATTTTTTAAACCGATACAAAAATTCTATTATGTATTTATGTAACTTCTTCAGACTAGGAGCTGGCAGTAAACCATTCTAAAAATCAAATTCTGTCCTAGGTTTATAACAAAAATAATTTTTAAAAAAAGTTTCATTGAAAATTTAAATTTCGCAAGAATGCTAAAAATTAACTGTCAGATAGGACATTTTGCATAATTGCCATACAAGCCTATGTGAAAACAAATGGGGGTGTCGGTGGCCGCACGGTTGAGCCTTTGACATGGTGCTCATTAATGTAAGGTAAAGGTCTCAGGTTTGAATGCAGGACCGCTAGATTCGAACTCAACATACTTAGAAATGGGCTTTTTTTCTTTTCAAAAACACAGTCATCCTGAGGTTTATATGACCTCTGCTGTTGCGAACCCTCGTTAAAAGTTTTAAAAAAAATGTTATATGAATAGACGACATCCTACAAAATTCAATCCACACGGATAGTTCATATTTAACACTTACTTATTAATTTTAATCCCAAATCTTATGATTTTTCCTTCTTCAAGGTGGGATAATAGGTCATCTAAAAAAAAACCACTAGTTTTTATCCATAACGTTTCAGATTTATTTTAACTATTCCTCAGGTGAGTTAACTCAATGGTTAAAAAAGTGGTCGTCAATCATTAATATTTAATAACAGTTTATTTTACTACGTGCTTATTCAGACTAGGAGCAAACGTTTTACTATTTTAAAAAAAATTCATTTATTAAAAAAAATTAAAAGTTTTAATATTAAACTCTGATTAAAAAAAAATTATGGGAGATCATCAAAATAATTTTTAAAAAAGTATGGAATTTGTCCCAGATTCACCACCCAATGCAATTTCATAAAGGCTTAGGTAAAAAAAAAGTTGCCTAGCCCAAAATAGTTATTTATATAAAAACTTCTATAGTATATATAAAAGCAAACTTACTTAGGAAATACTCATACAGGAACCTCAATTATCGGATGTTTTTGCTTGTCTCTTTTGTAATGCTGCAGCAAGATCTTGCCGTAATGCTGCTTGCGCTCTTTGTCCTGATAATGGTTCTACTGATCTAAGACCATTAACTATATCTTTTGTTTTTCCAAAATAAATTTCATTAAGTGTATTTCTTATTTTATTTTCCATGTCTTCCACCATTCTTCCAATGTTGGCTATGTGTGGAGAAACTTCCGAAACTATCGAGTCTTGTTCCGCCTAAAAAGAAAAACATGTAATACCAATATAAGAGCTGTTAAAAGAAGCAATAATTTCAATCATTTATATCACAGTGTTCTCTTCCTAAGTCAAACTTAGGTACTTCAAACATTCCAGCAATGTACAAAAATTCAAGAAGTCCGAATTTTAAAAGGAAAAATGAAACAATATTGGGGGGGGGGGAATGGAGAATGGAGAAGAGATAAAAAAAAAGAGATTGAGAGAGAGTGAAAAGATAGAGGACAAATGAGTAATAGTGAATGAACCAAGAGAATGAATGAGATCAGAATGAATGAGAAAGTGTGGGTGGATGAGTGAGAAAACTCATTCTCTCTCCCATTCATTGACTGTAATATGTATACAGCTTAAAAATGAGAGAAAAAGAGGAAGAAACAATGAACAAAATGTTACATAAATTTTTAAAAAATTTATTTTTTACAGAAAAATTGTCACTAAATAGGTTTACCGGTTTGTGTATGCAACAAGTACTTTCTTTTAACACTCTCTGTAATCTGTATTTTTGGTAATCAACATGGAATTGCATAAATTGACTCCTTTGAATCCATATAATTCGGAAAGCTAAAGTTATGTTGAATTACAGGGCTAATTAGTAATCAAACTTCTCTTCAAAGAATTGGAGATGTGTGATGGTGATGGAAATAGTTAAATTTTCTTTAAAGTAATAAGAAGTATCACACTTTATTGACCTATTTTATATAAAGATCTGTGAAAGGTTTGAAGAAAGTACATGAAATAAAGAATTCTAGTACAATTAATTACCTGACGTGTTAGACTTCCACCTAAATTCATAGTTCCGGACCCCGTTTTGTTCGTCTGAAGCCAAAGCATAACAGTAGAAGTAAGTTTGTAATGTGCATTTTTACCACTACTTTTCTCTTGAACTTCGACAACATGAATAGAATCCCAACAACCCTTGATTTTTTTTGACCCGTCTCCAGCCTTTTTTATTAATATGGCACCTAAATTACAAAGGTCTAAATAAAAAAAACTCACAATTTAAGATCGCATGAAAATTTACCGGCGAATCCATTGATTTCAAGGTCCCAGAGATAAACCGACGAAACTCCACCTTCAAAATACATCTCCCTGTACTGTTCGAATGCAGTGTTCGCTTCCATTTCTAATTTTCTTAACCTCTCTGATGGCATAGAACCATCTTCTAATGTCGGATAATATATATTACTCCAAGGAGACCTACGAAACATCAAATAAAAGGCATTTAAAACATTTAAATTTTTCATTAAAAAAAAAAAAGAGATGGGTAATTATTTCTACAAAATAGTATGATACAAATAATAGATTTTAACTTAATTAGGCCACGTAAAGCACATCAATGTTGTCTACTGCTATTGATGTGATTTTCATAATTTTTAACATATTTGCAAAGTATTAAATGTGCAGTTTTCCTGTTCATTCGCTAGTTTACCATCAGCTTTTATTGCAGTGTAGTCATTGATTTACATTATTTAAAAAAAAATAAAATAAAAAAATATCCTTCCATGCATCCTCTCTTGTTCTTATGATTTTTAACTTTAGCATGCCACAAAAATTCATAAATCTGAAAAGATGAATAAATAGAATGGAGTCCTCCCGGTTCATTCTGAAGCTAGAGAAACATGGGCGTTTACACGGTGTCTGAATTGCACAGAGAATGCGAAGCACTTTGATGTGCACTAAAACAACCAACAACCAGTCAGCTCACCTCAAAGCATCCTCATGCCAAAATTTTGAAGTCCCAACTATGTATCCACAACCTCAGGCAGGCAACTATGCTGAGGTGTAAATTGCTAATTTTGCTA
>CM077114.1:11815291-11836468 GCA_039619505.1 Cimex hemipterus | reverse complement strand
CTACTACCTCAGGCAGGCAACTAAGCTGAGGTGTAAATTGCTAATTTGTTTTAAAGTAGTTTAAAAGATTAGATGTATCAACCAGTTTTTATTCACAAATAAGTTTAATCTGAATTTTTTTTTTTATTAAACAACTTTCTTAAAGAGAGGATTGCAGCAGTAGAGTTCATAAGTTCTTGGGGTGCCAGTGTTTTTGGGTGAAAAAAAGCCATGTCAGTCATGAGCACCATGACCACCTAAACCATTATAGCCACCAACACCTTTTTATAAAAAAATAATAATGTAATATTTTATTTTGTATAATAATTAAATAATATGAATATATCAATTAATTATTCTTTTATATAAGTTCTCAGTTGAGATGAAAAAGTTAGTGTCATGAGCGGGATTTGAACCCACATCCATTCAATTCCACATCCACATCAATTCGCCACTGCTTTAACCACCTGGGGTATTGTGACTTCAATCCACTCGAACATCAATTTTCCACCTCAATCTACAACCTTTTAAATTTTCCCTCTTTTTGCCATTTTTCAAATGTCGTGTAATCAGAGTTCAATTCTCAGCGACTACTTATGAAGTGGTCACGGGGAGCTGTTAGTGAAACGATACTTTTTTACTTATTAAATATTGATCCATTGACCAAATTTCTTATTATGTTTACAAATTATTTTTATGAAAGGTTGGTCGAGATGAAAAGTCAGTCACAATAGCT
The DNA here is from genome assembly GCA_039619505.1 of Cimex hemipterus. Classification (NCBI taxonomy): domain Eukaryota; kingdom Metazoa; phylum Arthropoda; class Insecta; order Hemiptera; family Cimicidae; genus Cimex; species Cimex hemipterus. The sequence goes on along the minus strand of CM077114.1, from coordinate 11,835,753 downwards.
CAGGTGATATAGTAATGGCGTATTGGGCAGAATGTCGTGGGTTCAAATCCTGCTTGTGACACTAACTTTTACATCTCAACCAAGATCTTATATAAAAAGATTAATAAATTGAAATAGATAATTTGGCTAATTAGGCCACTAACCATAAAATAGACTAATATGAATGTAGCTCAGTTATTATGATACGAAAGTCAGTTGTAGAATACATCGAGTATAAAAATATCACACGTTTGGCTTATTTTTCTGTTTATGGGAATGATAAGGTTCAATTCAACAGAGGAGCACACACACTTACTTAAAAAAGGAATAAAACAAAATTATCTCTTGTACCTATATGAGTCACCATCCCTGTTGTAGTCACAGAGCAAGTAATCTTTGCCGACCTCATCATCGCGCGCAATTTTCAGCGGTTGATCAACGGAAGAAAGGAGATCTTCGCAGAGGGATGGGACCAGATCAATCAAATCGCTCAGGTTTTTTTCAATCTCTTGGGGTGGCAGCCTCCTCATCAGATCTAAAGCACAGTCCATCTGTTGATCTGCCTGTAAATCGTAAAAAAATGTAAATGGAGCAAATAAATTATGGCGAGTGGTGGTAAAAAAAAAAACGGATTTTTTAAAAATTCAAGCAAGTCCTAACGTGAAAACCGACGGGTCCACTTGGGGCCGGTCTCGGATATGACTAATACTTTCTTGCCCTGATAATATATTTACATCGATTCCAAAATTTAAGTTTATTTACCATTTTTAAAATTCTCCTCTAGACTTTTTTCTCAGACGTCTCTCGTTTCTCAAAGTTCCTCGATTCGACTGCGTTGAGAAGAAAACGTCCAGAGACTGGAATTATTATCAACTGAATAACGGCAGAAGATTATTTACTATTGTCCAGAAAGAACATGGAACAATACAAGAAGGTGACCTTGGCAGACCTCATATGATAAATTTCGTTCACGACTTCGTGTTATAAGTAAGTTATTATTTTTCGCTCAGAGAAGAACAATTCGAACGGAAAATTGTTAATAAAAATTGAGAGGATGGAAATCCGTGGGAAAGGATTCACTCACGGATCGTAATAATATAAAAATACGTTTATATAAGATTGAGTTTCGCCGGTGTGGAAGACTTCAGTGCCATCTGGAATCGTGCCCGTGACTCGTTTCAGAGTTACTCTCGACGTGGTGATTTCTACGCTTGCGCTCCGGCTTCCACTGCCCGTTCTCCTTGTTTCCACTGTTGCCCGTTTTGGCCACATGTGAGTACATAATTTCTATTAATTATTATCTAGTCGATACTCTGGTTTTATTTGAAATTCGGCTATTCGCCTTCATTTAAGTTCCTTCGGACATTGGACATTTAGGGCAGAATAGGGTTTTTCAATTTCGATGAGGAAATTCCATCGGGCAGCCGGCTGTCCGCTAGTCACTGGTTTATTGACACCGCACTTCATGGCCGATTCGCGCCATGTTGTTTTATTTCATTTCCTTATTAATTTATAATAGAATTTTACTCGATTTTATTTCAATTTTTCACTCCGTGTTGGGTTTTGTCTGAAAATGGACCCGGCCCGATTGTAAATACCCTGTCCGTTCGCTATCGATCCGCACCGACATAGCGCTAAAAACGTGGTCCTTCCAGGTTGGTGAGAAATTTGTTTTTTTTCCCCCCCAAGATTTTAATCGTATCCACAGTTTTGATGCATGTGTGGATTTAATCTTTCCATCGTTTCGTCGGACAAATTTAATATTAATTGTAGCCGAAAAATTCTTTCTCGACCCTTGAGAAAGAGGCTCGACCTCTCTCCCCAGGTGTAAGATGTATTTGGACAAACACGTTTCGTTACTGCTCCACTTTCGCCAGGAACATCATCCTTAAGACTCCGTATTTATAGCATATTTGAAGTTCGACAATATTCTCTCTCACTCACTCACACTATCTTTCTCTTACTCTCGCTAACTCTTTTCCTCTCTCGCACTCAACTTTTTCTCTCTAACACCGTTTTCCCCTCGCTTTTTCTCTCACACCGCACACCGTTTTTTCTCTTCCTCTCTCTCACACACACACACACACAAACACAAAATTCACCTTTTCTCTTACACAAACTCACCTTTTTTTCTCTCACACATACACACACTCATATTTTCTTTCTCACACACACATACTCATTTTCTTTCTCTCTCTCACACACACACACACACACACATATTCATATTTTCTTTCTCACACACACATACACACTCATATTTTCTTTCTCTCACACACTCACCTTTTTCTCTCACACACACACTCACCTTTTCTCTCTCTCTCTCTCTCTCTTTCTCATCTATCTATCTCATTATAATTATAGATAATATATACTGATGTATTTTGCCCTTATTTTTGGTTTTCTTATTTGTCTTCAGAACTGAGACATCAAACATTCTGCTGATATCGTTATCTTATTAAATATAAAATATATCGTGGTGTTGCTTGAGTTTGATATTAACAGAACAGAGAAGTTGTTTGTAGTACTTATTTGCGAGAGAAAATTTGTTTTTTATATATAATTAAATCATTAGGAAAAAAAAATTGGAAAAGAATAACAGTGGTACTTTGAAATACGAGTTCAATATGTTCCTTGACTGATTTCTTAAAACATAATGCGCGTATCTCAAAACAATTTCCCTGTTGTAATTAATTGTAATGAGATTGATTTGTACCAGCTCTAATTTAAAAAATTGTAATTATGCATTTAAATTGGCAAATTTTTAGTACACAAGTAAAACAAAATACATATGTACAAACATATATATGTAAAGCAGAATCTAAAGAAATAAAAACGGGGTGCTAGTACCACATTGATTAAAGCATTGACGCAGCGTTCGTCACTAAGATAATTCAGCATCCCTGAATTCAAACCAGGCATACTTAACAAATAGAAATGATGGTGTGAGAAAGTTATTGTTTAGTGCTAAAAATTAGGCATATAGAAAAAATCTACGAACCTTAAATTAAAACTAAACTGTTATTTTTTTTACTGTGGGGTAAATATAAGAATTGAATAAGCAATTGATCAGGAATCTGAGCCAAAACTTTGATTTATTGACTACTACTTTTATTTGGGTACTCATGTCAAGGTACCACTGTATTTCTTTTTACAATTGCATAGCTTAAGAGTGCGGGAAACGTAAACAGCTCTAATAACTCTTTGATTGTGTACCATATCATCATTTATGTATATTATTGCCTAGTGAAAATCAATAGGTGCGGTTTTTTTATTATGCGGCACTTTGTCACAATATGGTGTACAGTTCTACTATTCGGTAGTTTAAAATTATGGTTCTAATCGAAAATAATTCCCCCCCTCCCTTTCTTTTATTTTACACACAATATTGTTTCTAATTTTAAAAAATATTTTATTTTTAGTTTCGCTCCGTGACGAAAAAGCACTATTAAAATAAAATGGCAGACATCGAGGACACTCATTTTGATACTGGTGATTCAGGAGCATCAGTGACATACCCGATGCAGTGTTCTGCTCTGCGTAAAAACGGGTTTGTTATGCTCAAGGTCAGTTAATTTCTTATTCGTCCGATTAAGTTTTGTTTCATTTTATTTTAAATTTACCGTTTTCTTTAGGCTCGTCCTTGTAAAATTGTTGAGATGTCAACTTCAAAAACTGGTAAACATGGACACGCTAAGGTACATCTTGTAGGGTTAGACATATTCAGCGGAAAAAAATATGAAGATATCTGCCCTTCGACTCATAATATGGATGTTCCCTTTGTCAAAAGAGAAGACTATCAGGTAAAAAGAATGTGTGCATGTTTGGTTAATTTATTGATTGAGCAATTGAGATGTTCAAATTCTTCAGTTAAGGCTTTCACCAATGTATGATCTAAGTCCAGGTTCGAATCCAGCAACTCTGAATTCAAACCCAGCACACTCAAAAACATTATCCCCCCCCCCCCAAAGAAAAAAATAAAATAAATAAATAAAAGCCGACAACTCGAGGGATCATATAAACCTCATAGTTGAAATACCCTCTTTAACAAAAATATATAATAAAAAATAAACAAAAGATTATTTCTTGTTTTTGCAGTTGACAGACATATCTGATGATGGATATTTATGCCTTATGTCTGATAACGGTGATCTTCGTGAGGATCTCAAAGTCCCTGATGGGGAATTAGGATCTCAACTAAAATCTGAATTTGACGCTGGAAAAGAACTTTTGGTCAGTATAAATTTTTCTAGAGTTGAAATTTAATCTTATTACTTACATTTATTTGAAGTGTCAATTAGAAAATATATGTTGTACTTACTAGTTTGATAATATTGTAAATTTTACAAATTTAATATTATTTGGGTTTTGCAATATTCTACCTTTGTAATAATTCACGCAATATTTTTTTTCCTTATAGTGTACTGTCCTCAAGTCATGTGGAGAAGAATGTGTGATTGCGATTAAAACCAACACCGCTCTCGACAAATAATAATTCATCTGTTTCCAAGGAGTTGCTGTTTTTTATTTTGCATTTCGAACGGATGCAAAAATGTTGCACGGACGTTCTTCGGCGGGAGGGGAAAAATATATGGCGTTATTAAACTTGAAGGTTTTGACTAAATTATGCATTTTTATATAGCATATCCATTATAAATCACATTTATTATATAAACTTCTTCTTTTTTTTCTTTTTTTTTTCTTCTTTCTCCTAAGAGTAAATATTTATTGTCAGTTACTAAATAAAAAAGGAAAAGTATTTTTATTGATAATTTTCTTCTCTTTTGCCAGAGATAGTCCGTTCGGCCAAGAGGGGGAATAAATGATATAATTAATGAAACCTGATTATTTTTTAGTTTCCCAAAGCACCTTTTCATAATAGTATAATTTTTATGTTACAATAATATGGAACACCTGTTTCCTGATAACGATTATTTTGTCTTTTTTGTTATTTTTCAACTCAGGCAGCTGTTATGTTTACTTTGCTGTACATTTTACTTTTGGAGGCAGTAAAGTTATCCAGAATTTGATTTATAAAAGTCACTGCCAGGAACAATTGAATTACATACTTATTTTAATTTTTAACGAATTAATGTCTACAAATTACATACAAAACAAAGCAACAGGTTTTGCTATCTCACACAGTTTATTTTATTTATTTTTTTTTCCTAATAAACCTTGAATTAATACACTACATTTTAATTATTCCTTGAAATTCCAGTGAATGTACAACAAAGTTGACTGTTACCAAAATATATAAGTAGCTTAGTGCATTGAACATACGTTGCAGCAAGTATATTGTGAATTCTTACAGTGGAACTCCAAAAATTTCACACAATTGTTTTTTGTTCAGATAGAAAGTTTTATTTAACACTTTTTAACAAAAACGTGTGGATGTTAAATACGGATTAATTTGGTTAATTAAAGTTAAAATGTTTTTTTACTCAGCATTAATCACCGAATAAATATATGAGCTAATACAGCATGTCATGATCCTTCAACTATACAGCAATTGTTTTTATTTTTAATTTTTTCAAATTTAATTTTGCAATCTAATATGACAATTTCTGGTAAGTAGTAAAGAAAACGTTTATTTGTATGGTGGCCTATTTTAAATTAAACTAGTGTTTTTTAACCATTGTGCAACTTGATAGCTTTGGGCTATTGTTATGAATTGTAAACCCTTTTTGTTAGATTTGTATTTTTTTATTCTCATTTTGCCCGTTGGGCTGAACTGAACAGTGAACTTCAAACAACAGTTTACTCTATTAAAAAAGGTTATACAGAAACAATTATTTTAAAGAAAAGAAAAACAAACATTTTTTCCATTTATTTTTAAGTATGCAAATAGCTTAAATTTGTATGTTTGTGATTGTTATATTTTACCAATTATAATGTTTCATTTTTTTAAGTCAGTAAAATATTTTTAACAGTTCTATGTAAGCTTTATTTGCTGTTAATATTTATGACCCAGTAATGCACTGATCCTTGTAATGACTTCATGTGTACGATGTAAGGCTAATTGATTTTGCCCAAGCAATAGTCGTCTGTTGGAATATATTTCCGATACATAATCAGTACCTGTTTCTTTTCCTTTATATACTGCCCTTAAAATAAAATAATTTGGAGTATTGCATTTTTTTAATACTCTTGTGTAGTTTTTTTTTTTTTTTTTTTTTTTACTACATTCTCAATAGGTGTTACTTTGGGTTTGCAGCTTGTAAAATTGAATATATTTAATAAAATCTGGGAAGTAGTGCTATGTAATTTTATTTGTTAGTATGAAATCGGATGTTTTTAAAGGTGATAAATGTTTTGATGCGGTCTACAGACGTTTTCTCAGTAATCCGAACTAATCACTGCAGGAGGAGATTTGGATTACAGAGTTTAAAAAAATTCTTAACCTTTTTCAGGAGTATGCATTTTCTATTTAATACAAGAAAAATGCAGGCTGGTGTAACATTTCATTTTTTTAGTAAGGGATCCAACAGTCAATAGAAATTGTCGAAAATTCGTAGTCACTAGTCTTGTACTCTCATATGACACGTTCATTCACTCACTGTTTTTTACTCTAGTAGAGATAGAAGATGAATTACTGATAAAATAATTCAACTGGTCTTTTCTCTTGTATGACTCGCTCACACACTCACCCTTTTCTTTCTACTAGCGAAGGAAGGTGAGGGATTCATTGAACAAGAGAAATTCTCAAAATTTTATTCTCTAAGCTGGTCTTGTTCTTTCTGTCTTATGACTCACTCACCTTTTTTTTTTTTTTTTTCTAGATGAAAGGTGAGGAATTCACTGACAAAAAAAATGCATGAATCCTAAGCTGGTTTTGTTTTCTCATATGACTCACTCACGCACTAACCATTTTTTCTTTCCACTAGCGCGAAGGAAGGTGAGGGATTCATTGAACAATGGAAATTCTCGAAAATTCATTCTCCAAGCTGGTCATGTTCTTTCTGTCATATGATACTCACACACACATACTCACCGTTTTTTTCAAGATGAATGAAATGACAAAAAAAATGCATGAGTCCTAAGCTGATTTTGTTTTCTCATATGACTCACTCACTCACAAAATTTTCAACAAATCGTGCAGACCATTATGATCTAGATTTGAATAACACCCACTCCTCTCTCTTTCGCTCTCCCTGGTTATGATCTTTTGTATGACTCCCTCATACTCAATCACTATCTCTCACACATTTTTTTTTTTTTTTTTTTTTACAGAAGGTGACAGAATCACTGACAAAAGAAAAAATCTTGTCTAAGGTGGCCTTGGACTTTTGGATCATATACTTGTTCTCACTCCCACACTTGCTCTCTTATTCACTTACTGATTTTCTCTCGTAATCACTCGGAAGGTGAAAGATTCACAGACAAAAGAGAAAATTATCGAAAATTCATGTTGTCTAACCTGGTCTTGGTCTTGTGTCACTCACATTCTTTCTCATTCACCTGCTGATTTTCTCACTCTCTCACCTTTACTCTTTCCAGTAGTGAAGGAAGGTGAGTGATTTATTGAACAAAAGATATTTTTGAAAATTCCTAGAGTCTAACTAAGCCGGTCTTGATCTTTTGTACAACTCCCTCACACTGAGTCACTACCACTCACTCACTCACTCTCTCTCTCTCTCTCTCTCCTTCCTCCTCTCCCTTTTCCATCCAAATAATATTAGTTTGTTTCCTTTAAATTTTTGTAAGTTTGTTGTAAGTTCACTGTATTCTCGGATTAGGGAGAGAGAACACTTTATTCGGCCGATTTTCAAAATTGATACATCTATTATTTTTTTTTTTTTTCGATGTAAGCAGATATTAATCAGCGACAATGACGATTATCAAGTGTATCGGAGTAGGATGATGTCATGATTATCTTTTGTTGAAATTGAACAAAAATAAAATACTAATTGAACTTTGACTGTAAGATTGCAGACAGCGATCGAACCGGTGACGACTGAAAAAATTAATTTATGATGATAAATGTGGAATTTTTTTTTTTAATATAATAATATATGATAATACAAATTTAGGTAGGTTAGGTAAATTTTTTTATTATTTTTAAATCAGATTGGAATAAACGAAATAATTTTGGGTGAATGCGTCTGGGCAGATGCGACACGACGACCCAAATAGTTTTCATAGAAGAATCGGCGATATTTCGTCTTTAATTAGATTAATTTTCAATGGGTAGGGCCGGGTAGGAATAGTTGGGGACTAGATACACAGATAGACAATGATGCGGAAGAAAGGCATTTAGTCGAACAGTCAGTGTCGGACCATTGCCAGAGGGAAATGCAACAGTGCTGAGGACGACCTCTGTGTTTATCTCGCCCCTTCCAGCTGAGCCGACTCGGTCAAAATGGCCGACCCTTCGACCGACTTGAAAATCGAAAAGGTGAATTCTCAATAGCGATTGTAAAAGACTTCTGTGAAAATTGTCTGTCAGTCTATTTTCACTTTCGACACCTTCTCTCTGACAGTTGTTCACTTTTTCCGTCCCGCCGTCACGGTCACTCGTCCGGCGTGGAGCGTCGTCTTTCGAAACAGTCCGAAAGTGTTTTCACCCCGAGACGAGCGTATTTCTTCCGTTTCTCTTCTGCCTCGGACGTTTTCCCGTTCTTCTTTTCCCCCCTTCGACACCGCGTTCTTGACAGCGGGCGTAGCGGTTTCTTGGAGTAACCGATAAAAATAACCATTACAACTGTGATTTCGGTTGTTAATCTTATTTGATCCGCTTCACCGTTTGCGTTGTCTTTCGGGAGATGTTTCCCCCCGTTGACGTTTCCGACTGTTGTGTCAAACAACAAATTATGATGTGAAGATCATGGATAGCTTAAATATCCGTTCTAAAAGTCGAAGTCCGTCGCCTTGTCGCCTTACTTCTACTCCTAAAGGAAACAACGTTGGGTAAGTTTCTTCTTTTATTCAAATTTAACTCCGTTTATTCCGCCGCCACATTTATATACAAAACCTTTCCCCCTCGAATAAAGTAAAAACGATAAAGCATCAAATTTATTTGGGCATGTTATAGTTTGTTTGTGGTCAGTGACTCATAGAATAAAAAATAGAACAATTGGAATGTTTCACAAGTATTATTCAGCATTTTTATTTAGTAAGTTTAAAAGAAAATTTTGTATCGTAGATTGTTTTGTCATTTAAAAGTCTTTTTAAAACGCTTTCCCAGTGAATCAGTAAACAAAAAAATTACAATTACTTAGACAAAACAATGCTACTGCCTTCAAACTTGACTTTACTTACTTTGAACTCTTCTTTCTTGGTTCTCTGTGCCATATTCATACTCTTGAGTCGCGGTGTTGAGCAGCGAGTCCCTTTGGTTATAGAATCTTGTTCTTGGTGTAAGAGCCCCGGTGCTAGGCGCTGCAATGATGGCGTAATCTTGATAAATCGACTCGTAAAAGTCAAAACTTCATGCTAATTCCTAAGCCTCAAAATCCTAGAAAGAAAATCAGTAGATGGCAATGATACTGAATTCTCGATTTAGCATTGAAGTACTTTGTTACTGCCTTTCTTTTATTCTACAATACCTGAAGCTTCCGAGTCGATGAAAGTAGAAGCGTTCCTTTCCTTTGAAGAGATAGGGATAAAAGGCGGCCGCTTGTCCCTCTCTGTTTTTTTGTTTTTTTTATAACTTACCAGTTTCAGGTTGTTAATTGAACTCCGTAACCTTTTCATCGGCTCTTTAGGCCTGTTTCAGACGAGGCGGCTTGGTGGATTCATCTAAGTTGCCTGGTTGACTTTCAACTAGTTTACTGTTGTGTGAAAAACTCTTCTTTGCTAGTTTCAAACCAGGCAGCTTCTGGAATCAACCTATTTTCCCAACAGGAAGCCATGATTTCATGATGAACTTAGTTGACTCAACTAAGCGACTGGTATGAAGGACAAATCCCGAGCAATGTCTTCTGAGTGGAGTCAACCAGAGGGGATGAGAATGTCAGCGGCATTTGTGCCTGCTGGCCACCTGCCTTGGTGGACAATTTGACTGCGTTGGGGTGATTCCAAACATTTTGCTACGATGTTACATTCCTTGACATCCGTCATTTAACTAGTTTCCTCATCAGAAAGAGCCCTTAGTGTAGGATCTTGCTTGTGGTTTTTCCTGCCCTAGCTGCAAGAACCTGCATCCGCTCAGATCTTCACAGAAACATGAAATATACTCTGCAGTCTCTTCCCTTTCTTAGCAAAACCTACACAATGTTTCTTTTGTCTGTACTACTATCTGGTGCATGTGCTTTCTTAAGTGCTAGTAGTGCCCTGTCATGATGAGCCCAACCAGAAACCTGGTTGTGGTTGCCTTCCAGCATTCCTTTGTATATTTTCTGGATGGACCTTCTATGAAAATCTTCACATACCTCATTCCTGTGTATTATTCTACCAGGTTTTGGACTCTTTAAGGATCCATTTTAAGATGTATCCTCTTTTGTGGCTGGATGCTAGGGCACAGTAGAGTTTTGGACCAAGAGAGTCCATTTAGGCCCACTCTTAGGCCATTATGTCAACCATTTCTTTGCCTCTATGCCCTGAGTGATCCATCAGGGCCTCAATGCATATGCAAATATTCGCCTTCACCTCGCATGCCTGGACCTTTAGTGCTGCCTGACTGTCAGAGAAGATCTGCCAGGAATGACTCCTAGCCATTTTATTTCCCTAACCCAGTGTTCAATCACTATGATTTCAGACTAGAAAACTAGCATATTTACCTAGGTTACCATATATGGAATCCCAGCAGAATGGATCCAAGCAAAACAAAAGAAAAAGTGGATAATCTCTTGTGAGGGTAAACGCAGTAAACTTATGATGAAACGACCCTCACCAAGACTGGCATTGCCGCAATTGGAGGGGGATAAACTGGAGTGGTACGACTACGAGTGGTAGCTGGTCACTGGCATCTGAGAAAACATCTTCACAACATAGCCATGTATATAATCTGCAGATTATGTAATGAAGAGACGGAAACAGCCAACCGTATCATCTTCACATGCGAAGCAACAGCTCAATGTGGATTTAACCTAACGAATGGAGAAAGCTTGGGGAATCAAATTTCGGCAACGACAGTCAATGGCCTGATACTTCTAAGGAGAAGGTTTGAGTCTATTGCACCGAACTAAGGAACTAGGAAGGTACTAGAAGCCAGATGGCTGCAGTGCCTGGGAAACACAAACCCTGCTTCCTAGTATCCTTATTACCATATCATAGATTTCTCATCAGCCCTTGTTGGTTTTGTAGCTGTCAGTGTGGGCCACGTTTGGCAGTTCTGGTATCAGTACCGTGCACTTTTTAGTAAAATTGTACAAATTTGGAGCAGTGGTATTGATTGACATGCCTGATATGCCATCTGCCACCACCTCCCTCAGTATCCATTGTTTATTTACATGGCCTATCCTTGGAGATGGCCGTCCATTTATGAGCCCTTAGGCTGCTGCTCTGGCTTCTCCTTGGTTTAAAATATGAAGTGGTGGGAGGTTTAACAACACAATAGCTCCAGTGACATGAGACAAGCCTGTCTTCAGTGCCACATAATAAACTGATTGCTTTGGCATGCAGAGACTTCGTCCACCCATATGTTAACATTGGTCTTAAGACGCATGTGTATAGTTTGGGGTACAATCCCGTTTTTGTGCAATGCTTCCCACCTCCCCCAGGCAAATTTGGTTCTTTAAGTGGTTTTAGTTAAATGGGCATTCCATGTGAACCACTGGTCTAGTGTGATCCCTAGAATGGCCTCCTTGGAAAATGCAAGGTCTCATTTAGACTTGGAGTCTTAACACTTCCTATTGTCCTCTTCCTTGTGAATGGAAACATTTCTTAGATAATCATTCCATTTTTATCTCTGAAAGCATGACTAGTTCTCGATTGATGTTTTAATGAGCGAAATATTCTTTGTACCATCTTGGGTCATCCTTTGTTAACACCTCTACATCTGTACTTTTCCTTGATAGTTCGCCACATTTTGTGTTTTTCTTCCCTTGACAGTTTAGTAAACTTTTGGCTTCTTATCCTTCTGATCCTGTTCGCCCTGTCCTTCAGTGGATTATCCCACAAATATGTAAAATCCTTGATTATTTATCGTTCGTTCTTTGTTGCCTTCTATGCATCTTTTTGTTTTCAGCATCTGAATCTTCGAGATTGGTGGAAAAATAGTAGCATTCCTTTCCTTTTTCTTAAATTTTCCATTTTGTCCTCCTCTTACATTTTGAGCTTGAAGTATCTCAAATGATATTTTAATGACCAAGATATTCTTTGAGCTATCCCAGGTTGTCATTTTGGCGTATGTCCTTCCCCTTGACAGTTTTATAAACAAACGTTTGACAACTGTCCTTTTTTTTTTTCTTTTTTTTTGACACCTTGTCAAACTTTTGTCTTTTCTTCCCCTCAATAGTTTTGCAAACCTTTGACAATCCTTTTTGATACCCCTCAAACTTACGACTCAATGTCTAGTGTCTGCTCACTCCGACCGTCCTCTTTGTTTACCTTGTTTACCTCCAGCCCTTCAGACTTAAGAGTGTGGCACCTTCTCCATGTTATTTTTTCATACTTTACACTAGGGATGTACTGTTATTTGGTCAATATTTCTTTGGACTTCTGCAGTGAGTTGAAGTCTCGAGCTTGGTAGTTTCCGTTTATTCTGGCTTGACTAAACTTACAGTTTTGATCTGTTAAGCATGTTTAGGTATTTCGCCAACTTCAGAAATGGGTCTAATCGTCTGTTCGGCATGTCTGTTTTGTGTAATGCCACCAACACTCATGATTTGGAATGATTGAAATGAAAAAATTGCCTTTTTTATATTGTAGTTCTAGAATGTATGTAGTATATTTAACTGTTGCATTTACAATAGGAATTTCAAACAAAGTAGAATATAAATCCCATCTGTATATCATTACCGTACAATCATCATCGATTGCATCCAGTTTAAAAATCAGCGAAATTAGGTACAAAGCCCTCTAATTTTTTTAAAACTTATTTTTTAACCAGTATACGTGTATTGTAATATGTTTTGTATGCAAAAATAATGAAGTGTAGCGTTGAAATTTTTTTTATATATACGTTATGCAGGGTGGGCGACCAAGACACGAGGGATAGACTCGTACCCCATCCCTAAAAGGTCCGGGACTTGGTCGGCTCACGTGTCCTGCATAAACCTCTTGGACTTGTTCACAAACCCCAAGATTTTAGACTATTTTGTCTCAAGGAGTGATTTGGTGATGTCCACCGTTTCAAAGATTTCAAATCTAGACCTAGCATACCTAAGTTTCTTCTTTTATTTCGCAGAAGCGGCAAAAAGGATCTTGTAGGATACCCATTACGAAGAGGTGTCTTCTCAGTGGGTAGTGGCCTGTCAGAATACCTATCAGCCCCCTAATTCCCTTCCTTGAGATGGAGAATAGCCATTTTGATTCTGCTGGTTTGATCGCCTTAACTCTTTAGATTGCCTGTGACCGGGAGATAAATTCCACTCCATAAAGAATTGTTTCATGCCCCAGCTGTGCTCATAGAGTGAGGTAATCCTGGTTGTGGCATGACAAAAGCAGTATTAGAACCTTCTTTGGCTAGGCCATCCGCCTTTGCAATTGCCATTGTGTCCTTTATGTGGAGGTAGCCAAATAAGGGTCACCTTATTCTCAAACCTGCAAAAGATCCTATTGATAAGATCTACAGTTTCCTCCACCAGTCGTGAGGTTGACAAACTTTTTTGTAATACCCTAAGATTAGCCTGGCTGTCAGAAAAGATTTTAATATCTTTTCCCTTAATTTTATTTTCCATAAGTATTCTTGCGACGACTTGCAAAAATTTTTTTAGATATGTGTTTATTATTTTAAACATCCTCTGTAATCCAAATTTTCAAGTTATCCGAATATCCTCTGCAATAGTAAATTTGTGTTACTGAGAGAGTTCTGTATTATATTATTTTTCCTAAGCCATTTGTTTTAGAAGATGGGTATTTTGATCAAAAGTTGAAAGAATTTTTGAACTCTTTCCAACATTAGTTGTATTGCAATAGAAAAAATTAGCTAGAGAATTTTATCTTTAGCACTGATAATTCTGATTACTTTATCTATGAACAAGGCTGCCTTAGATCGTATTTTCTATTAATTGTGCTTTCTATTTACTTGTTTGTTGTTATATTATTCAGTTGATAATACATTTAAAGATGTTTTATCTTTTTTTATGACTTATTATGGTGTTTTAAATTTCTTATTTTGTATCTTATGCACATTTCGTAACTCTGCAATGAGTATTCTTTATTATATGTGTGTGTCTAATTGTAACGTGCGCCAAGCACAGAAATAAACATCGATCCGTGTTTAAACTAATTGAAATCATGTTTTGATTTTAAATAGGTTAAATGATGGAAGGATGAGTAGATGCAAATCTCCCGTAACTTTAAAGCATGAGAGGTGCAGTTCCACCGACGCCGGAATAATGAGGGATTCTTTCAATCACGGATCTTCTATCGAAGACGCATCGCAGCATGTAGTTCAACATGAAGATGAAATGGTAATAAATGTTGATAAGTTTGGATTTTACGTTTAACAATTTTGAAAGGTATAAGTGCAGTTCTGAGTCTTGGATTTCCGTCTATTCTGTTCCTTTTTATTTTTATTTATTTATTTTATTTTTTTATATATTTTTTGTACAATACACAAGATTTGAGCATTTTATCCTTTATTCACTCATACACAAAGTATAATCAATTTTGTATTATTATTATTATTATTATTATTATTTAATATTAATTTGCTTACTTTTTTTAGAAGGTAGGTAATTATTTCTAAAAAATAATATACTAACATACTAATAATAACTATAATAATATAATCCATTATAATTTAGGCCGCATAAACAGCATTAATATTGTTTATGGCTATTGATATGATTTTCATAATTATTACTATTTAATAAAACTAGTTTAAAATAGTCATTACTTTACTGCATATGGGGAGATTTGTAATGTGTCATAAAAATTGAAGGCATTAAATGTCCAATTTTCCTGTGCATTCATTAGTTAGCAATGAACTAGTAACTTTGTTTGTAGTAATTTTGCAGAGGATTCGCTACTTTGCATACAATTGTATAAAAAATAATTAAAACTGCAGGGAAGTTGAAAAAATTTGAAGATACAATACAGTAATATATTAATCCATTTACATTTTAGTAGTCAATTGACCTAGTCTTTCACACTACACGATTTTAAAAATGGCAAAACGAGGGAAAATTCGAATGGTTGTAGATCGGAGATGGGAATTCAGTATCTGAGTGGATCGAGGTCATGATAGCTCAAGTGGTAGAGTAGCATAATGTATCTAGCCGAAGGTCATGGGTTCGAATACTGCTCGTGACACTGACCTTTTTTTTATCTGAACCCAAGACCTTACTTAGAAAGAATAGTTAATTGAAATGTTAGTTTTATTAAAAAAAGAAAAAATGGTTGGCAACTATGGTTTTTAAATTGGTAACATTGCTATCACCCCGGGTAGGCAACTATGTTGAATTATATGTTAACTTACAATTGCCAAAGTAGATTACAAAAAGGAAAACAATAAAAATATTAGTAATTAATGTTGAAATTGGGATTGTAACACCATTGAGATTCAAAATTTACCACAAGGTAGGTGACCAACAAAATTGAAAAATGTGATTATTCACATTTATTACTTTTATTTGGTGCTGACAATACTTCATGGACATTTTTGAGTGTTTAGAAAGAGCTGTGCACTTAATCCTTAGACAAGTAGTATAAAATTTGTGAATTCTGTGTTCCCACATTATTTAAATTGGAACTTATGAAATTGTATTTAAATTGGTAAGAGCTGTAGAAGCATATATCAATAATTTGTGGGGGTGGGAATGTACTAAACTAATATCATTAAACATTATGTTAAACTGTATTTTGCTAGGATGGGAGTGTTCTCAATGGATCTATGGACTTAGGAGACGACGGCGATGGGCGCCGGGCAGCTATTGAACACATGCACTCCAAGATCTCACGCACAAGGGATCTTATCAAAGGAGAACAGACTGCTAGAGATGGTTTGTAAAATTTATTAATAACACTACAATTTAAAGAGAAAATTATTATCTTTTCCTCCTCAAATATGCATTCAGAGTAATATCAGCGTAATGAATTTTATGAATTCCTTTTGAAAAAAAAACAAAAACATATTTGATCAATTCATTAAAATTTCAAGGTTATTCTATACTGTGCCTTTGAAGAGCATTTATTTTCTAAGGTTATTATATTTTCTAAAAACTCAAAGACAAAAACAAACTCAGATACTCATATTTATTTGTTTATTTTCCATAATAACAGTGTATAAAAATTAATAGTTGACATTTTCCCTTTATAGGGTGTTATTTATTCTTTTACGCTATTTAGGTTAAAAATAAAGAAAATCTGTTCATTTTCATCATTTCCAGATCCAACTTGTCGAATGAATTCAATGGTTTTTTACATTTTCTTTAGAAAAACAATAAATTTAGGTAATAAAATTAATTTTTTTTTCTTAAAACATGGATTTAAGTCGAAAAGGCCCAGGCAGATGTTTTGGCACTTAGCATCCTGTGGTCTACAGTGTTTTAGGGCCACTAGAAGTCTCGATTGGTTGTGACCGACTGCAATTTACCACTATTAGAGTTTCATTGCTTTTATCTCACTGCAGAACCTTATTTAACGGCTTTCTTGATAAGTAAACTCCAAATGATCCTTCGTGTAAGGTGAAGTGCTAGTCTTTAGACATCCCGCACAGGTTCTAATACTGGAGAGGCATCGATAGAAAGGCAACTGTTCATAAATCGTCATTGTTGGACACTTGAATAATGGGGGGGGGAGTCAACAACATGCTTGAGCCACTGCTTTTTCAAACAATGGTTTCAAGTTAAGGTATGGGGTGAAATCAATGCCTAAGCCTGCCCTGAACTGATTCATACAGAATGAAGTTCTTCTGGAAATTGTGGTACTATTTGCTCTATCTATTGGGACATTTTTGTGGGAATTACCGCAATGAATTGGGCAGCACATTCTCCTGACATGACAAATTGACAGTTTGCCGCCTCGAACAATGCCGCTTCAAGCCGCTCTTGTTGAAGAATATGCCATAAGACAAAATCTGGTTGCTTATTCACCCTGTACCAGGAGACTTAAGGCCCTGAACGAGGCCAGAGGAGGTAATATGTGTTATTAACAGAGCAAAACCAGGTAATAACTTGTCAATTAAATTGTAATTTATCATATGATTTCCCAGTGTTTTGGTGAATTTTCTGTCAAACCATCATAATTAAATAATTTTTATTAAAACACAAATTTCTGATCTCGATATAATAAATAATTAAATAATGTAATAAAAATACATACATTTTGAAATAAACAAAATATGAGTTTCTGGTTTGGTCTTTAAGTGTATTTAAGATGTTGTTATATCTTACAAAGCATTATTTTTATGCTATGAAGTAGTGATTTATTACAATTTTATTTAATTAGTGTTTCACTATTTCAGATAATGTAAATGAGTACCTTAAACTGGCATCAAACGCTGACAGAGGACAGGTTCAGCGTATAAAAGCGGTGTTCGAAAAGAAAAACCAAAAATCTGCACAGTCCATACAGCAGCTTCAGAAAAAGTTAGAAAGTTATAACAAAAAGCTTAAAGAACTCGAATCGAAAGCTCTCCACGGTGCGAGTCACCATCATCACCGGCAGCCAAGAGAAGTACTTAGAGACATGGGACAGGGTCTGAAGTAAGTACATTGCTTGCTTTCGGATTCTTTATTTCTTTATTATTATTAAACTGTTTTTTATTATACAAACATTATTAATATTTATTCATTTTTATTTTTAATTGGTGTTTGCAGTATTCGTCTATAAAGCTCATTTTCAAAATATTTGATCCATTATAAATTAATTTTTTTATATAAGTAAATAAAAATTATTATTATTTTTAATTTTTTATTCATATTGTTTTATTTATTTTATTTTATGTTATTTTATTTTGCTTTAGACATGTAGGAGGTAACATCAGAGATGGTATTACAGGTTTATCTGGGTAAGTTTACAAGTGTCGTGTAAATGTTTTGTATTTACGAGTGTACGTTTGGACATAACACCGTATTTTATTAATAACAGTTTAAGTGCATGACTGATGTGTTGACCAACATGATAAAAATTCTGTACATCTAAATTTTGAATATATGTAAATTGTATTGTCATTTTTTACAGATCAGTAATGTCCAAACCGAGAGAATTTGCTCATTTGATCCGAAACAAATTTGGTAGTGCTGACAACATTAATTCTTTGTCAAGTAAGGTTTTTTTCCGTCTTTCTTATTCACCCATTTAACCACCATTTACTTCTTTTTGCCTCCCTGGACGTCAATATTGGCCAGTGAGATTAAGTTTAGATAAATTACAACTCAAATGATACCCTATTTAATTTTTTTGTCCTTCAAAAAATTGAAAAAATACAGAATGACATCTATATAATTTTGCTGTGATTGGCGTTCTCTGGTTCAAAATAATTTAACACAACTTCCGTCATTTCGTAACCCTTGGATGTGTTTAATTATCTTTGTTTTTAAAACTGTAAACAAATTTTCATCATCTCTGCAGAGGTCAATCCTTTCTGTGGATCTGCTATTTCAGTTTCTGTTAGTTATTTGAAACCCTCTTCGTCATCATTAAAATTTATCATGTCAACGTTGATGAAATCTGGAAGAGTTGAGGACAAATCAAGAAGAGAGACAGTCCATATGTGGACACTACTCAGGAATGAAATTTTGTGTGTTTATTGAAATAAAATTCCATTCCTAGGTAGGTCCACATTCATGGTTCTTTGCTCATAAAGAAGGTCTTAGCTGCACTTTCCTTTTGTCAGATCTCGCGCCAGATGGTTCAAACGTGTGTGTTCAGCTGTCCATTTGAAGCACTCAATCAGGTTACAGTATCAACAAGTACGTCGTTTTTCTTTTGGATCCCATCTTTCATCAGTCAGGGAGCTCTTCTAGGACTGAGAGTAGGGGATAATCTCTGTTAGCCAGTTGGCCATCAATAAGTGATGAGAGTCCTTCTATTAGCTTTTTTTTTTATTTTTTTTTTATTTATTTATTTATTTATTTTTTTTTCAAGCACATTGGCATCAAGCCTCTCAACATACATTTGTTTGTTTAGAAATCCATTTTCCACCATAGCTACTTTCACAAGTTAATCTCCCTGTAGGATGGGGTGGGCCTTAACTTCTTCATGAAAATTTTCTTTTATCACCTTCCATTCTTTAAACTTTAAGACACTTTAATGAGGCTGTTGCATATTATCGTTCTTTTCTCGTTGAGAGATTTTACCTTGAGTTTGTATATTTCTATTAGGCCCGATGCGGACATGCGGTTTTTTGACGTTCATTCTTGCAGAGGTGCCGCAGCAACTGAAGTATTTAAAATGTTGTATGCTTATGACCACCAAACAGGATGGATATCATGCATACATTTACAAACAAAATAGACAAACTTTTTATCTGTAACATTCCACATTTTAGATTATTTTTTATTTTTGCATAAATAATTTAACACCAGTTTCGTCTCGATTGCAAGCAGTTCTGACAGCTGTGACAAGTCCAAATTTGATGGTAAATTGGAAGAATACAAATATGGTGTTCAAAATTGTGCCAAATAACACAAAGTGACACTATTATCTACTTCAAACCGCAATTGCGGGGTAGTACTGGGTGGTAAAAAATGGCATGGCACATGTGCTTAAGGTCTTGAGACGTTTTACCCCTTTTTGGCAGCGTTGATGAGGGGGTTACAAGTGATTTTGTTTCATGGGTTTTGTTCACTTTTTGCATAGTTCCCCTGACTATATTAGGGGAATAAGTGGGGTAAGGCTAAATATTACTCGCTGTTGGCTGGTTCCCGGAATGCTATGTTAAGAGAAACTACTTAACCCTTGTGCCATTAACTTTGCCATGAGTTGTCTTATATCCCAGATTAGATTCACCAGAGCCCCTTTTTGCCTCCCTGAGATCTTGACCATCTTTTTTCTTGCCAATGGAGGAAAGAAGCATCTGGTATAACTTAGATAGGGTTGAACATTTACTTCTGATAAGGATACTAGGAATTTGTCGTGTCTCTCAATCTTATGAATTTTGAGATTATGTTTATGTTTTTATGTATATTTATAAACTTTTGTAGGAAACGGAGAATCTGACTCCCTCGAAGATGAGAAGACACACCATGGTAGTGCTACCCTTCCTGGTGGATGCGGTTTAGGCTCTGGTTTAAAATTTACATCAGAGGTAATATAAACATTTATTATTTAGTCTATAGTTTTGGAGAAAAATTTAAGTATTTTAATTCTGAAATAAACATTTAATTTTTAAATATTTAATATAAGATTTCCATCTGGTTTGTGGAGTGATGAACTTGTAATCTCTCTCTCTCTCTCTCTCTCTCTCTCTCTCTCTCTCTCTCTCTCTC
>CM077114.1:11781959-11805291 GCA_039619505.1 Cimex hemipterus | reverse complement strand
TTTTTTTAATGAAAACTTAAAATCCTGCATTATTTTCCGGACAACCCCAATAGTTGAAAGTCCAGTAAATTACTTTACTACTATTTACTACAAATACTACACTACTATTTACTACTATTACTACTAATTAATTTACTACAAAATGATTAATTGACAAGATGTGTAAAGTATCAACATGACCCGTCTTTTTGTACAACTTTATTTGAAATTTATTTCTGAGCATCCCTCAGCGCCACCCCTCATCGGTCTTAAGTTTCCAAACTATACACAATTACCTACAATTTTAGTATACAAACAGTATTTTTCTTAATGTTTAAAAAATTGTATGTGAATCTGCTCTTCCCTTCTTTGGAATTGGAATCCACACTATTAAAGATTATCTCAGACGGAAGGACAAAAAGAAAATAAGGGAACTCTGGAATTCACTTATTGGACATAAACAATCCAAGAATCTTCTAACCATTTTCGGAAATAAATAAATCGCAGAATATGTCAAAAGAGGCAAGAATAGACTGCGAATCCTAACAGGACACTATAGATTAAATGGACATCTGAAGAAAATTAGAGTAATCCAAGGTGGCAGATTCAGCAAAGAAGCAGAAGAAACACCAACGTATCTACTAACAAACTGCGGAGCATCATTAGCCCGCAGGAGGAAATGTTTTGGGATATACTATGTGACCATAGAAGAGCTTCAACCAATAAAACCAGGCCTATTAATCAAATTTCTTGATGAATTAGGGCTCACCGATTTGCTTTAGGCAGAGAACAGATACAATAGCTCTTGAAGGGCGCAGTATACACACCCTTGAAACTTTCAATCAATCTGCCCTTGAAATCGAGTTCAAAAGTGAAATCAAGAAAGTTGTACAAGCTGTCTTTTAGTTCCACCAATATATACTTCATATTTCTTGAATTACATGAAATACCAGCCCAAAAAAGAAGAAAAAGAACTGTTAGATATTAAATATTTTTTGTCTACCTAAACTTTACCCGGGGGAAAATCTCTAAATTAAAAAATTTGTTTACCGAAGTTACCGAAAAAAATTGTAATAATATATAATACCTGCAGCTAAAAACCCTTTAAGAAGGGCTTGAGCCAAACGGCCACCTCCAATAAATCCAATATTCATTTTCTTTTGACTGATTAACTAGTTATTATACGTCTTCAGACATTTTATCTTATCTCTTACAGTGTTATGATTGATTTTTTTAAAGATATAAAAATAATTGTTCAAATCAATATAAATAGATTGAACCTATTCAACTCTATTTATTTAGAATAATTATAATTTAAAACATTAAATTTTGAAATGATAAACTTTATCAACCTTCAACACCTCTTACTGTCATGAAGATAATTGTTTAAATAATAATCCTTGGAAGTACAGATGAATATTTTCATTTTATTTTGAAAATATTTTTACAAAATTTTACTGTCTATATACTAAATTGCCTTGAAATATGTATATATATTTTTTTAATGTATTATTTAATAAGGCATATTAAGCAGACTTTAGTTTTTTTAAGTTCAATTAACAATAAAATTTATAATAATAAGTTTTGTGAGGGGGCGTCGGTGGCCGGAAGGTTTAATCTTTGATGCAGTGCTCATCACTGTAAGGTGAAGGTCCCGGGTTCAAACCCAGTGGCCCTGCATTCAAACCTGACATACTTACAAATGGATTTTTTTTATTTATTTATTTTTTTTTTTTTTTTAAACACCGGCACCCTGAGGGTTTATATGACCTCTGCTGTTGCGAACTCTCGTTTAAAAAAAAAAGATAACTCATTTTGTAAGATAAGATGAAGATAACTCATTTTGTAAACAAGTACCTTTTCTCTCTTCTAATCCAGTTGTATCCTCTTTATTTTTTTTATTTATTTATTTTATTTATTGCTATCTGTACATAGTATACATTGAGCAAATAGTTAAATCTGATAGATCTGCCAGACCAGGAGGCAGTGAGGAGAGAAACCAACTTTCTTTAATTGGGGGTGGGGGGTAGAAGTTATTTCAGTGGATTAGATAGATGGTCACGAGGCCATCGTCATTTTAAACGGCGTGGAGGATTGTAAGGGTGAGATGTTGAGGAAAGAGTTAGGGCTAGTGGGTTAGGATGGAGGGCGAGTTTAGAGTGAAAAGTGAAGAAGCGTGTTTGGATAAGATCTTTTACGAAAGGGATTTTAGAATCTTTATGGATCGTTTCATTTGTGACGTAGAAGGGAGCATTGAGGATACGGCGAAGAACTTTAGATTGAAATGACTGAATTTGTTGAATATTTGATGATTTAGCCGAGCCCCACAGCTCGACTCCGTAGGTCCAAATAGGTGTGATGAGTATTTTGTAAATGGTTAGTTTGTTATGTATGCTTAGTTTTGATTTTGATCCAAGAAGGTGTCTGAGTAGTTCATATCTTTTGTTAAGTTCTTGCCGTTTTAATCATGTATGTGGGTTCCAAGTAAGTCTACTATCTAAGTAAAACCCAAGGTAGCGGACTTGGTTCGATGGTGGTATTATTTTGTTGTAAATATGCACTGGGGGACAGGTTTGTCGTTTGAGTGTAAATGTAACGTGTTGGCTTTTTTGTTCGTTTAACCTGATCCGCCATAGCACCAGTTGGTAATAAGGTTCAGGTGTTGTTGGAGTGCTTCTGTTGCTAGGATAGGATTGGAGTGTGTTGATAAGATTGCGGTGTCATCCGCGTAGGTTGTGATTTGTGTGTTTGGATGAGTGGGTATGTCAGCAGTATAGATGGTGTAAAGTATTGGGCCTAGGACACTACCTTGTGGAACGCCAGCTTTGATTGGTGTGATAGGTGAAAACTTGGTGCCGATTCTAACTTTAAACCAACGATCTGAGAGGAAGGATTTCAAGATTAGGTAGTAGGAATGAGGGAGGATACACTTTAACTTACAGAGGAGGCCGGGGTGCCATACGTGGTCAAATGTTTCCGTAACATCCAAAAATACGGCTGAGCAGTATTGTTTGTTTTCTAGTATTCTCTTTAATAATGGAAAAAATCATCTTGAACCAGAAGTTCGTAATATTATCGAGAGTGAAGTTTTGTGGGGCAACAGTGGCTGCATTTGAACCTGACATACTTACGTGGGCTTTTTTTTTAATTTTTATTTATTTATTTTTTGGTGTTCAAAAACACCAGCACCCCAAGGGCTCATATAAACTCATAGTTAAAATACCCTAGTTAAATAAATAAATAATAAAAATAATAAGTGTTACAAATTGAGTATATTAAAGTTGTAAACGCTCTGGTGTCTAATTAATGATTACAATGATTTTTTATTATTTGGTTTTATGTACTTAGAAATAAAGTTTAAAAATATCGATCGTGCAAACGACCTTTTCCTGATTCATTGATAATACTGTAATTATATCCTATATGTAGAACTATTAATTCTATAATTAAAGAAAAGGAAAATATAATATAAACATACAATGAAAATAATAACAGGCGTAGAAGGATTACATCCTTAAAAATTTAAATTAATTATACTTTTTTTTCTAAGGTCTTGGTTGAGGGTCATGAGCGGGATTCGAACCCACGACCTCCTTCTCAATACATTAACCATTCTGTCCACGTGCTGAAGGTCGTGGGTTTGAATCGCGCTCATGACACAAGCTTTTTAATCACAGCCAAGACCTTAGATAAAAACTATAATTAATTTAAATACGGTCAATTATGACTATTAAATTCATTTTTTATATTTTTTTAAACTGTTTTTATTAAAGTGTCGATATTGTTTATACAATCGATACTAAGAAAATGATAGCGATTGCCGCAGTAACTGAAAAGTGACTGGAGAAGGGAGGCAACGTGCATGCTACTTTTCACTCCTCACGGCTCCGCCGCAGGTTTGTGAGTGTGGAACTGATTGTTGTGGAACTGGATGCCAGATTTACTGATTACCGGTGAGGATTCACGTTAGTAATTGAACTATTCCTATAAACGTGTGTATTTATTAAGTTTTATTTTCTTAGGTTTTCCTTTACGAATTTGCCAACCCGACAGATACATGATTTCATTGCAATACAAATATATGTAGAGAGTTAACAAATATCAAAATGAAACTGCTCACACATAATATGTTGTCTTCTAAATGTTTAAAAGGAGTGACCCAGGGATATCCATTGGAAATTCAGGTAATTATTTAAATCCTATATAAGCCTAGTTAACACACTTTTAAGTAATGTTAGTTTTAATGATAAATGATTATTTGGAGATCATGAGATGCGGTTTGTAGGTGTGTCATTATAGTGTGTGGGGTTGAATACGCCCAATACGACACACAATAATGATACGTATACATAGAAAACAGACACTTTGAGTGAGTACATTGAATCAAAAATGTTTAGCATTGTATACATTTTGTTTTTCACATCTTACATGTATTTGTATTATTTAAACAATGTTTATTAATCCCTGAAAATGATCTCGATAGAATGTTTTTCTAACTTATGTCACACCAGACCGCATCGGATGATGCCCAAATAACCGTTAACTAGGGGACTAAGGTGGCACTCTCGGCTAGTAAATCCCACAGTCATGGGTTCGATCCCCACTATCACCTCTGAACTTTTTCTTACGCTTAAGAAGACTGGTGATCTTAATTGAGAGAAATTGACTTATCAATGGAAGGTGCGGGATCAGATCTCAGCGACCCTGAATATTTGGCCCCAGCCCACTTCAAAAATGAGTTTCTTCAATGGAAGAACACGACACACCAGGGGCTCAAATTCACACTTGTGTTGCGAGCCCCAAAAAATAGAGTATGAGAGAGGGATAAAGTACAATAAGGTTTACAGCTGCAGTGCTCACGAGGGAACTCCTCCAATTCCTAGTACCCATGAAAAAAAATTATATATATATATATACATCGTGAAACAGTTTGTTCAAACTATGTGATACTGTATTTAATAGGGGTGTAAAAATTTTTTAGTTAAAAGCTTGCTGGCATCAAATAATTCTGCAATATGCCATGTTGCACACATAAAAGCGACACAATTCATTTATTTTTTTAGTAGCGAAAGTGAGGAACTGAACAAAAGATGCGTTTCACTCCTTCCTTTATTTTCAATCACTCTCTCTCACTTTTCGAATTTTTTCCAGTTCAGATTACTGGCATATTTGGAGTTAGGGAGGTTCACATAAAATCATGTTTGTTATGTCCAATAATTTTATAATTTGACTTATAAATAATTTTGTTTAATTATAAATAAATGCATTTTAATTGTTACAGGCAAAAGGTGTAAAAGTTATAGAAGTTGATTTTAATGTAGAATTTATTTCAAGAGTTATACCGAAGTTGGATTGGGCTACTCTTCATAAAGCAGCAGAAACAGTGAGTAATTTTTATTCTATAATATTTTATATTATAATATTTTTATTCTTTCTTTATTCTTCCGAGTTGTTGGCTTATTTGAAGATTTTTTCAAACTGTTTTTTTTCAGTAACATACTCATTCGACGTATCAGTTTATTGAAGTGATATCAATCAAACGAAACTGATGAAAGGCTGGTGCCCCAGAAATCAATATCGCTTCGATAAAACGATTTGTCAAATAGTTATATGTCCCTAAAAAACTTATTAAAAAAGATGTGTGATTTACTTTGTCAGCTAAATTGGAGAATATGTTCCCCCCCCCCCTAAAATGGTAATGGGGCAAGATTTGAACAATTAAAACAAATTGATTATCACATGTATTTCATTATATTGAATGAAATATTTGAATAAATTAGTGTAAATAATTTGAAAAAAAGATGAATGTTTTCTCACAACTCTGAAATTAAATATATACTATAGCATTGTTTAAATTCTTTGTTTTTGAATAGTTGAATATCAATTTAACACTTTTGCATCTTTATCTTTTTTAATTTTAAATTTGATTGTTGGAAATATTTTTTTATTTTAAAAAGAGTACCGATGCAAATTATATTTTGAGTGGCATGCTTAACGTCTAATTGTGATACTTGCTATCCTGCAAATCAAACTTTTTGAATATTTCTTCACTGGTTTCGTGGTCCGTTCGACCAATTAATATAACACAATTAATTACGGTTTTTAGTTGAGATGAAAACTAAAAACCATAATTAATTGTGTTATATTAATTGGTCGAACGGACCACAAAACCAGTGAATTAATGATTTAAAATGAAGTATACTTCACTAAAGCTCTCCGTCGCCATTTCAATTGTCGTCGAGAATCCAAACAGATTACACGATATTTGAAATATGGCAAAAGGAGGCAAAACTCGTAAGGTGAGGTTGAGATGGGGAGTTGATGTCCGAGAGTATTGAGGTCACGATAGCTCAGGTGGTAGAGCAGCGGCGTATCTAGCCGAAGGTCGTGGGTTCGAATCCCTCTCGTGCCATTAGCTTTTTTTCATCTCAACTAAAAACTTTTTGAATATATCAATAATCCTTTTCTTTGCAGTTTGCAAAAAATAAATAAATATTCACACAGTTAAATCCAAGTCAATTTCGACACATGGATTTTAAAATTATAGTAGGAAATCAGCATTCATTAATTTGTTTTCTATTTAAAGTTGGGCTTTGGAGAAGATATACCACAGACCCTTGTGGATAATTATGAAGAAAACGAAGATTTTTTAAAGAAAGTCCATCATGTACTTCTAGAGGTATTTACGTAATTTAAGTATCTCAAACATAATAATGAAATGTTATTATTAATTTTAGGTGGATGTTATAGAAGGAGACCTTATATGCCCCGAAACTGGACGAAGATTTCCTATAAACTTTGGTGTCCCTAATATGCTATTAAACGAAGATGAGGTTTAAACCGTTATATGTAACAGAGAATATTATCATTTAATTTTTGTTAATATTATTTTAATTATAAATCATAAAATGTATGGGTAATTTTATTTGTTAGAGAGTAACATTTGTAATTAAATGTTTATACAAAAAATTGTATTGTGTTATACAAGATTTTTTTATTGATAAATTTTCTTAGTCTTTTTTTTATTTTCTATTATTGTCAATCCATCTCATTTAATTGTAGATTTTTTTTTCAAAATACTTTTCACAAAAATTGCATCTTGAAACGAATCCTATTAAGACACGAGGAAAGAGGGAAAGCACAATCCCAAATAATAAACTAATAATAAAAATTATAATTTTATACTGTCTTATAAAAATGTTCACAGCTTCTTAATTAAAACATTGTGGAATTATTGATCATTTTCATAATCTTCTGTTTTCATATCATTAATTCCCAGATCTTCATTTTGCTCATCAGAACGTTCATAGTGTGTTATACTTAAACCTTCATCCAGTCCTTCGTCACACAAACTCTGGAACATACAATAAATAAACTTACAATTAAGTGATTATTATATCATATTTTATTAGATTCCTTATTTTTATGGTACATCATGGATTCTTTCCCCTGCTCATAACAACCCTATGGACAGGAAGTTTATTTGTGCATATGGATTTAGGATATTTTTTACATTTGTATCACGCTGAAATCAACTTAGTCAACAAACACAACAAAGTGCTCTAAATCACATCAGTTCCCTAAATTGTCAGTTGGTCCTTTTCCAAGTAGGGTCTTTGAGGTACATGGGCGCAAGTTTGAATATCTGACGTCTGTCTGGTGGTAGATGTTGCCAATGTTCAATTTCAAAGTAAACGTTGGTAATCCCTGTTCTCCATTGTTATTCAGAACGTGTGCTTGGGCTATCTTTTTTGTATGGCTTCTCAGACAGCTCCCACTCAAGTTTGTTAGTCTGTTGGGTTCGAATGCTGGGCTGTTGGATTCGAACCTGGGACCTTTACCTTACAGCGATGAGCACCATGTCAATGCCTAAACTGTTGCGGCCACCGATGCCCCCACTGCTCAAGGGTTGCAGCAATGTTCCAACATAAGCCCATTACAAAAATACAAATCCACTCTCTATTCTGAAATCTAGAGTGGTCCACTAAGATTTTCTTTCGACAATTGTCGTATTACTGTCCAAGCTTATTTCTTATAATATCGTAATTTCTGATTGCTTCAATCAAATGAATTGGAACAGCAAGAAATAATATACTCTTACAACTAATCCTACTACTTTCAATTACAGTGCTCTCTTCCAAATCCTAACTTCAGTAGTCAAACATTACATAATTTGGACTGAAAAAATTTGAATTTTTAAAGAAACATAAAATATTATTTAGATTGAAGGAGAATAGAGAAAGAAAGAATGGGTGAGATATGCGAGAATGAAGGAGAATGTGCGAGAGAAAAATAAAAGAGAATGTGTAGTGATTAGTGACCATTAGTTGACGATTATTCAGAAATCATGAGATGTGGTCTGGGTGTGATGTAGGTTTCAGAAAAAAATGTCTTTAACGTTCTAACGTTTCTATCTTAACAATTAATTAAGGTTTTTCTGACTTCAAGTAGTAGAGTTAAAGGCATATCAAGCTGAAAGTCGTGCTTTCGAATCCTGCTCATGACACTGACTTTTTTATCTCAACTGAAAACCTTAATTAATTGTAATGTATTAATTGGTCAAGCGGACCTCAAAATTAGTGAGGTTTAATCTTCATTGAGATCATCTTCAGGGCCCGGGATTTACGTTGTTTAAATTTAACAAATACATGTACGATGTAGAAATACTTTCACTTAATAAAAAAAATATATGTGATTAGTGACCGTTAATCAATAATTATTTAGAAATCGTGAGATGTGGTCTGGTGAAACCTACATCATACTGGACGACCGCATCTTACTATTTCTATTAAAAAACCCCCCCAAAAAACCACTTTCACATCGTACATGTAATTGTTAAATTTAAACAGTGTTTGTAAATCCCAGGCCTCGAAGAAGATCTCAATAAAGATTGAAACGTTGGCACGATAAAGTAAATGTTTTTATGAAACCTATATCACACCAGACCACATCTTCGATTTCTTAAAAATAAAAGGGAATGAATATTATTGTTTTTTTTTTTTAATATCACAAATTAGTTGATACCGAGTGAGAGTATAATAGGTCATTTGAAAGACCAAGAGACCAGTCTGGATTATACGAATTTTCAAGAATTTCTTTTGTTTGGTGAATCCTCACTTCCCTTTGATAAAAATATGAAATTCTAAATTAGTCTATATTTAATGGTTATTGTCATGTATGTATTTTTTAAAACCAAATAATGTGCTACAATTAGTTTGGATTAATGAGTGGGCACTGTATATAGAGGCTTTTTTTAAGCAGCTCAATGGAGAGATGCCTGATTTAGCAGGGCGATAATGAGCTTAAGACAGTTTCTAGTAAAGTCTGACATTTAAAGTTTTAAATTTATTTCGGACATAATATGCACTTACTTGTACATAACTGTTTCCTGCAGGATCATCTAAAACCAGAGTCACTGATTTTTTCCCCAACAATACTTCTTCAATCTGCGAAATACAACTGCTTATCGCCTTATCCGATTTACTATTCCTTGAATCACCAAAGATTCCAAATGCGGCTCCACCCTTTTCAAGGCCATCTTTTATATCTTTTAAGATACCCTCGACAGTTGTAAATTTACCCCCAAGGGTCATGGCACCTGCTTCTAATTCTAATTCCGGTATGAGCATCCGGCAGGTGTCAGACTAAACAAAGAACATTTAATTAAAATAATAATTTAACAAAAAATTTATTTAAAAAAATTACTTTTAAAAGATCTCTTGAGAAGTCCTCTTCGTCTTTAACTAAAATTTCAATTTTAATTCCTTTCGGCTCTATGCCACCTGCTGATTTAACTTCATTTGTCTTATGACCACATACATCACATGTTGTCGCCATTATTACAACTTCTTTAAAATAAGGAATTTCTGAAAATGTTTATGACATACATCACATTCTGAGCGAGGCTATATGATTTCATTGGCTATGACGTTTGTACGTATGTTACTTACGTGTAACTTTCATTCTTGTATCACATGGGCTTCCACACTCTGGACAATTAGTATTGAATGATAATATTTCCCCTTGTAAATCCTCTAAGGTACATGATTCCTTTGGACTGGAAGGAAGTACACCTTTTTCAGAAGATCCATCAATCTGCAAAAAAATCATTGTGCTTGATTTAAGTTGTCTTATGATTAATCTGTGTAAAAACTTCTGTTGCAATTTAAAACCAAGTTTTTTAATCAACCAATTAAAAAGATGTGTTTTATTTTTATTGCTGGATGGTGCTTTACTTTCTGTAATGAAAAAATGCTTGTTAAATTATGACAAATTTAGTATATATGTATAAGAAAGCTTTAGGTGTTGATAACGCTGATATATGACAAAAGGATTAACCAAATAATAAAAGATTATTTTCAAAAAATTAAATATTACACAGAAATTATTAATAACAACAAATATAGTAACTTGTATCTCAAGGGCAAGTTCATTATCAATAAACTGAATAATTGCACGAAAGTATTCGAATTACTGAAAAATTCAGATTAGAGGTGTCAAAAATACATATGTACGACAAAATTAATATACTTGATTATTACTGGATACACAAAATGTTAAATCTATTAGAATATATATGTATTATCAATTTTTTTTTAAATTGAGGTTTTTTTTATGTTTTTGTCATTGCTCCTCCTTTTTTCCCAAGTTTTAAGCAATAACACAAGAGAAGTGTATAGATGTAACATTTCATTTTGTAGTAGTGAAGAGGGGTGAGAGGGGATTGAATTTTTTTACTGTTCAGATTAGCGAGTGATCACTGTATTCCAATTTATTACTCAGGAAAGTTAGGTGGCTCAATATTTTACACTCATATCATTAAACTATTAATATAATTTAATTATTACCATTTCAGGCATGAAAATTCCCAAAATATTATCTTGCTCTTGATTTCGTTTAAATTTTTCAATTTTGCAATTAGGATCTGCTGCTGGGCTAAACCTGTTTTCGACGAAACTATTTCCACTTATATCTTCCACAATCTAAAAGGATAAAATTTAATAATTACCACAAGAAAAATGTAAAATGTTAAATAAATCTAATTTATTGAATAATTTATTTAAAACTGGTATTTTTTGCAGTGAAATTCTGGTAGATTCGAGAACCATCCACCCCGGGTGTTGGCGGTCTGGGGGCAGACCTCAATCTTATCTGTCCAGCCAGCATGTTTGGGCTCTGGAGGGGGGTGGCTGTGCTGACAACAGCCAGGTCACTTCAGCACCCAACGCAAACCATCATCATGTTATATAACTAACCTAAATGAGGGATGATGGGGTACTGGATATTCCACCACTGACCCTCTCACATCACACATTCATGCTAATAAATAAATTCACACTCAACACAAACTAGGTATCCACAATTATTGTTACTATATGTGATAGAACAACCATCCAAAAATCAATACAGCTCCCATGCTCAAACATAATTCTCATATCAGGTGGCATTCCTGTACTGTATGGAGCCAAGGAATTGCACCCTTCAATTAGGTGACACGCATCAAGCAGAAAGCTCTCCATGCCAGACATATATGTGTGCTTTGGCCCAAAAATAAGTGCAGGTGTGCCAACCTTGCATAGCTTATTCTTAATAGGCTGAGGATAACCCTTCTTCTACGAGTCAAATCCTCCGAAGGCCTAGAGCTTCTCCGTTGATCTGTGATCTAGCCCAATGATGCTGTGCTCTTCTTTTAATCATGCATTTTATGCATTCTTAGTGTCAGAGGGTGGTTTGGTTAGGTGGTTAAGTTGGGACGTCCCAGCCTTAGCCGATTAAAAATTGATATATTTGGCTAACTTTGATTGTTCGTACCATTTTTTTATGTTGTTCATTACTAGTTTCCATTCCGACTGAATATACTTGAGTTATTTGGTAACTAAAATTCAAGGTTTTCACTTTAATGGAAACCATTTTTTTTTTTTTTTTTTTTTTTGCTGACAACTATAGTAGTGTATTAATATTATAGGAAATACTACATAACTAATTTTATGCAAATTAAGTTTATTTAAATAAAAAATATTGTCTCAAGTGATACTCAAACACATGACTCAGAGCATGTCCCACCAAATGTACAGCACGGGTTTTTCCATTTGTTGTTTTGTAACAAAAATAATATAGACAAAAATGTAAATATTATAATAATTACTTCTATAATTGAAAAACAACATTAATTTCTTGCCATATCATGCAATATATATTTTTTTATTGTTAAATAACTTCTATGTGCAGACATCTTAATTAAACTTACCAATTTAAATGGTTGTTCAACTTTTTGGAGTTGTTTTAAAACATTGATAAACTCGTCTATTTTAGCAGCATCCTCAGGATGTTGGATTTGGCGCAAATGTTGATCTTGAACCAAACCTTCTATCGTTCGATTGATTATTCCTTCAATTGTAGTGATTTCTGTAGAATCAAAGAACAATTATTAATTCATAGTAACACAAAAAAATTTAAACTATCATATTGTTGACATCATGTTATAAAGTAACGAAGTGGATTTCTATACTTTTCAGGAAAGCAAAAAATTAATTGAACTTAAAAACTTAATTGTATTAAGGTATTTAGAGAGTTTTTACATTTTAATTTAATTAGGCCTCATAAAGTGCATCAATGTAGTTATTTTAAACTAGTAGTAGAGTTTCATATTTTTTTAACTAATTAATAAAATTAGTTTACAATATTCGTTACTTTACTGTATATTTAAAAATTTTCAATTTTGTGGAATACAAATTGAAGGCAAAGTATTAAATGTGCAATGTTCCTGTACATTCCCTAGTTTACAATGAACTGTTATTGCAGAGGATCCATTATTTTGATACAGGTTAATTATTTGAAAAATGGAGGAAAAACAAGTGGGAAATTGAAAATTCTTGTTGGTGGAATACAATAAGACCATATCATGTTTATTTGTTATTAATCAACTATGCTGAGGTAAAAGTTTATAATTGCAAATTGGTAGATAGAAAGGAAAACTTTAAAAACATAAGAAATTGAAGGTGAGATTGTAATTGTGATGCTGATGCCAATGAGATTCGAAATTTTACTGTAAGATAGGCATTGTTTAGTTCTACAGTAAACTAATAAAATTGAAAAATGTGATTTTTCACATTCATGGTGTTGACGATATTATATTCCCATATAAATGTGTGTCTAATATGTTATGTGAGATATATGACGTGAAAGTGATATAAGAATTAACTTACCGCCTTTTTGAGATTGTGAAGGGATCTCAAAATTAATATGGGGAATTTTAACACAAGTATAATCAGATTTAACAACCTGCCTGTTCATGTCATTTTCAGTCTTTACATCAACAGTGTATCTTACACCAAATTCATCAATCTGACCTGAAAATATGGATTATATTCATTCTTCGATCTGTATTTTACTAAATACAGAAATTAACAATATTCAATTAAATCAAAAGTACCAAATTTAGTATATTTATTTTAACAATTCAAGCAATTTATTAAAGATTGGATTTTATATTTAATATTCTATTGTTTTAATGTCGCTCTTACAAGGTGTTGTAAGAATAACTGAACTTTTTCATTGATTGTTTTATTTTATATAATTATGTATTTTTCAATTATTCCTCCATAACACACCCTTAGCCACCATTAAAACAATATAAACAATACTGATTACTAGTAATTACTATCAATTATCCTTACCACCAGATTGGAGTTCATTATTTTTGTATCCACAATTTTCACATTCGAATGACATGACAATAACTTCTTTATAGTAAGGAATTTTTGTGAGAAGTATTCTCGTCTCCCCCTAGAATAAGGAGTTTTGTAAACAGAAAGGAATGTAAAAAAAGAAAAGAAAAAAAGCATAATCATATATACACTGAGGGCAATCTAGGTGTAGTGTTCTGTTAATCAATTTTAAGTATGTAAAGGAGGAATCGAATTTTTTTTTTTTTTTTTTTTTTAGGTGAACACCATCAAATGATTATTTATCACTATTACTCAGTACTTAGTATTAAAAATGGAAATTTATTATGTAAAACACAAAACCCATTAAAATAGTCAATCTATTCAACGCTCCGGCTCTTTGGACAGCTTAAGTTATGTATAACTTACTCATACTTACATTTTTACTGCAGTTGACACAAAAACTTTCTATAACTGTAGTTTCAGGGTCATCATCTGGGTTTAGATCACGGAAAAGGGCTTTTTCTTTAGACATCTTTCACATTAAACCAGTAACTAAACAAAACAAAAATTAATAGTAATTATAATAAAAATATCAATGTAGTAACATTTGTATATCAGTTAATAGTTTTTTTAATCTTATAATACACTTTCTAATTTCAGAAGTATAATATGATTAACTACCTAAGTACAATCTCTTCCTAATCTGAATTAGGTCTCTGAACATACCAGTATTCCAAATAGTAAACTAATTCAAAATTTTAAAATAAATATTTGGAGGTTGGGAAAGTTGTCTCATGATGTGGTTACGGAAACTGAGGGTAATAAATGTGGCACCATATCAGCCAGATGAGCTTTATACACCATTCAATACAAGGCAATCAACAAAGGACCAGACGGCTGTGCAGTAGAAATGCCCTATGAATTCCGATTTGTGCAGATGTTCATATTGGAAGAAGCACTTCCCTCCACCCTCGTTGGGAAACCAATATAAAAGAAAAAGATTGAAAAAGCAAAGTCAGGCAGTTGGAGAGTCACCCAGACAGAAGGTGGAGGGCTGAAACGAGTCTGATAAGTTGACTGTCAAAGAACAGCCTGATCAATTGTCATTTTCTTAAAAGATGGGGAAAGAACAGTCTCAGTCAGTCAGCCAGAGTAAGAGGGCTTGAGTCACATAGAGCTGAAAGTGAGAGGAAGGGCACAACCACAGAGTCAATTGTTGAGTTGCTCAGAAGCAGCAAAAATAAGGACAGATTCAGTCAGTCAATGTGCCAAAAGGAGACAACCATCAAACTAACTGTTGAGGGTCTGGTAAGCAGTGAAAAGGATGACATAATCAGTCAGTGCCAGGAAGGGCACAACAATAGAGTTGACTGTTGAGTTGCTTAGAAGTAGCAGTCAGACGACTCACTCAACAGGACTAAGCAAGACGATTCAGTCAGCCAGAGCTAGAAAGGACAGAGCCCTAAAGTTGATTGTCGAGTGACTTGGATGCAGTAGAAAGGAGGACAGACCAAGCCAGTCAGTTTGAAGTGTAAGGACTCGATCCATGAAGAGACCCTTCAGACAGGCTTGAAAGGTCACAGCCATTGATCGGGTGTCGACTGTTAAGACAGTACGCTGAAGGATGTGGATGCTGATGTTGGCGAGTGCCTTTGGGCTGTTATTTGTGTAAATAAGCTCATCCCCAGAATTATATGTAATTTCCAATGTTTGTGCATGTTAATATTAAGCCAGACAAGTAAAGTGTAAAAAGTGTAGCATCGTATCGTTTATTTTTACACCACGTACAGTATAATTGTGCAATGAAAAAATTAATCACCTCTCAAACAATCGTTCGGTTGAGAAAAAGAAAAAACAACATCAAAGGCAGTTCAGAACATTATTGTAGTGACGTTCTTTCTCAAGCATGGACCGGACGACCGGTTACAGCTAGGTGAGGTTCCACTATCGAGAACAAGTCGATGATCGATAGTTAATAGTACTACCAACCATCGATATCCTCATGCTATTAATCGTATTGTTTATCGATAATCTATTACAAAAAATACCTTCTTAGAAAAAAAATTAAAATCTTACTAGGAAACAAAAATTGTACATACTAATAATTAAACAACGTCTTTGAGGTAAAAGTTTGCGACCAAAGTAGTCCTTAGAAATGATGAAGGTGAGCTAAGCATGCAGATTCTTTTTTTTAATATATATAAATGATGTTCCTACTCACAAATTTCAATTTTTTTTTTCATTTTCAAGCAAGTCCCTTTGTCCTATATATTTTATATTAAAAAAATAATTACAAACAGCTTTGGTTAAAAACAGTGTGCATTAAGGAATTTTTATTGATGGCTAGTGAAAAGAATTTAAAAAATTAACTTTAAAAGAAGCAACAATCACATACAGCCATCCCACCAAAATTGAATCTTAGGTTTTCATTGCTTGCCATACATTGGTGAACTATGAAAAAAATAGATAAAATCCTTAAATGATTAGGTTTTAGTATAGCTTTTAGAAGTACATGTTCACTTAGAAACATCCTCTCAAAACCTAAAGACAAAGTTGACCACCTGTCAAAAAGAAGGCTTTACAAATTTAATTGTAATCATTACGACATTAAATATATAGGGAAAAAATGGTAGTGAAATTAAAACTAAATTTAAAGAACCCTTGCTTATATCGAACAAATATTCTGAATTTAAGAACAATCTAAATGAAACAAAACAAAACTTTCATTTAAATTTTTATACAACAGTGTTACATGTTTCAACAAAGGGTGGAAACTAGAAATAAAAAATTAAACATGGAGATGAACACATAAATAATATTACAAATTTTGATTTCTTCCCTATTTTAAATATACAGGAAAAAATTTGACATGCAAATTAATCTTTAAAATTATTATCTTACAATGTGTATTAGGATATTTATTTGTGTTGTAATTCATGTTTTTGCAAATTGAGTGGTATTAAAAACAACCGGAATGTGTTGGCAGCCGATTGGAGACTTTTATAAAATAAATGTCTTGAGACATGTTTGTAACTCCTTTAACCTGATGATGCAATTTTATGCAATCCTGAAAATTGGGAGAGAAAGTTTCTTTCCCATGAGCAAGTAAAAAACCATGTTTATGACTCAAAATTATGAATAACACATAAACGGTTGAGAAGTCGGGCAAAGTGAAAGGTGACCAATTGAAAAGTTATTGCAATTTTCTCTGGATTTCTATTCGGTGCTGCTCGATGAGCGATTTCCTGTCTCCAAGGCTCAATTTGAAATTTTTGTATAAAGAGCAACAATTAACAGGTTCTCCGAATTTTTGAATTTACTGATGAATGGGTAAAGATTAGTGACTGTTAATCGATAATTATTTAGATATCGTGAGATGCTGAGAGTGACCATGACATGCAAGAATGGCACAAGTACACAGAAGATAAACATTTTGAGCCCTGAAGATGATCTCAATAAAGCACGAAATGTTGGCACAGTAAAGAAAATGTTATTCCGAAACCTACATCACACCAGACCGCATCTCACGATATCTGAATAATAACTGATGAATGACTGAAGCTAGGAAAACCCTTCGGCGTAAAAGTCAATACAAAAATGAGACCTAGCACAAATCTGTGACTTACCAGGTTGAGAAAATATGCATTTTTAAAATTGGCAGTGTAATAGTTTAAAAAATTATCTATAAATAATTTGGAACAATGTATAATGATTTTGGTATCTCGGTGGCTATTAAAATGCTTTATGTAAAACGTAATAGTTATTAATTAAAATTACAACAATTCATTTATAGAACAGACATTCCAAAAGCTGGTTTACTATTTATTTTCCAAACAATATATAATTCAATATATCATACATTTTTATACAAGTAGATTTTTTAAACAATAAGTTGCAAAGGCAGCATTTTATCTTACGCATTATTAATCATATAATATACAATAAAAACATAAATTTATCACAATTTCGTTATGAAATGGTAACACATAAAACCTACTATTGCAGTAATTTGAAAATTTGTATTTTACACATTGTTTTGAATACATATGTTTTTCTTTGTGATTATTTTTGTCATCATTTCATCTGGAACATGGTTAATACTTTGCATTTTCATTTACACAACCAACACATATTGCTTTTCAATGTTTCTAATATTAATTGTATTCTGTGATTGGTGATTTTGAATTCAATACATCTGAATCTTATGAAAAACTAGGTACTAAAATCTATCGAATGATTGCCTCTACTTGTTTTTAACAATAATGCAATGCACTAAAAATGACACAAAGTTAAACAGAGCCAAAGTAAATCCAAACTGTTTGATACATATTATTAAATTCATTATATTTAGTGGCCTGATTTAGCCAAATTAATTCTTCCAATTAATTATTACTTTTATGTAAGGTTTCGGTGGAAATGAAGTCACGTGGGAGATTCAAACCCACGACCTTCTGACTGAGCCAATACGTTACGTTAAAAGATTAATTAATTGAAAGAAGTTATATATTATATTGTTTAATTTAATATTTACATAATTTTGTTTTATATTTTTTTAGTTTCCATTGCATTTTGTCTTTTTTTTTCTGAAGCGCATAACATTTTGTCGTTTTATCTGATACAAAATGACGAGTTCAATTTCTAAAATGGGTCAAACTATTCCCACTTTGCCTCAAAATCTGCTGAATTAGGAAGTCGGTGTTTTTATTACTCACTCAAAATTATTATTTACATTAATAATAATATTATTTGCTTTATTATTATTATTATTATTTGAAAATAATGATCAACTCATACTATGAAATCAATCTTGACCAACTATTCAATAAACTATAGATCCTTTATTAGCACTAAATTTAGAATTTTTAAGAAGCACATTTTATGTATTTTTTATTATATAAATTATATTAAAATGCTTAAAAATGAATACAATTGTCATATCGATTATACAACATGTTCAAAGAAATGCAATTGCTGAATGGCTTCATGAATTAATTCACTAAGCCAGGTACATACATTAAATTTCTTCTTGTTTACAAATCAATTAAAATAAACCTATAATTTATACATAGAAATTTTATCTCCGGGAATAAGTATTTGAAAAGTCAATTTTAAACTCAGAACTAATAACAATTACGGCTTCAGCCCGTTGGAAAGTGTCGATCGTTATAATGCAACCCAATCTCACGGCTGTACGATTATGCTAAACCTGCATGACTTGTAATTGTTGCGAAAGTGATGAACTTCGCGCCGTGTAATTTATGAGATTAATTATTCTTACTTCTTCCTCACTTTCACACACTTTCTCTCTCTTTCTTTCTCTCTCTTTTATTCTTTCTTCCATTTACACATATACACTGGACTGATTGTAATATATATATATATATTTTTTTTTAAAAGAGAACACTTACAAATTGATTGGTACATGAAATATAATGGGATGGCCAGCACTGTACTGTGTACTGTATTATACATATTATAAGTATGAATCTTTTTTTTTTAATAAAAAGCAAAATAATTGCGGCAGGTATTTAACGTTCGTTACAGTTGTTTAATGATGATATTTTCATTTATTTACTAATGATAAAATAGTACTATGGAAGAACCAATCTATACTATGATTCATCTGATTTATTGAGCACATTTATATAATACTTATTTATGATATTCACTTTTAATTACACAGATAATATACGATCAAAATCTCAATTTGATAAAAATAAGATTGTGAAATTTATCTTAAAAATAATACATAGTTAAAGATTTGATGTATAAAAGATATGTATTTGTAATTAAATGAAATATGTTTTATTACAGAAGGGATATTTTACACTTTCACTGCCGTTACTGACACGGTTATTACACACTCCCTAAATCTTTCTCTCACTCTCTCACACTCACTCACGCAATCGGTCTTCTACCTATATTTCTTTGCTTATTTATTTCTCGCTCCTGTTCTCTTACCCCTATTTCTTTTTAATGTTTCCAATGTATTCACAGTTGTAAAAACTATAACTGTGTCCGATTTTATATACAATTATTTAATTTATTTGATATAAAACGTTTGCCCATTCTTATTGAATTTTCAATTTATTTGATCAAACATATTGAATAAGGCAATATAATGATATAGTCTTCGTTTTGTTTGTTATATCATCTTTCGTGTATTTTTTATTTTATTTCTTTTTTTTGTTAAATTATTTTAATGGTATTTGTAGCAAAAATATTTATTACATTGAAAAATATTGCTATTGGGAAAAAACTTTTTTTTTCTTTTTTAAATTAACATTATGGGACTTGTTTATCAAACATTTCACATGATTTTGGCATTGATAAATTACATTTTATTTCACTTCATCAGACAAAGCTTTACTTTCTTCTCTTCTATGTTTGTTGTTGTAGTGATTCTTGTAAACATATACAACATAAATTAACATATAAATACATTACATTTACTTTGGAAGAAACAAGATATAGTATGATTTATTGAGCAGATTTGAATCGATACAGACATTTGTTTTTCATATCCGTTTTTACTAATCACACTCATAGAGAATAAATACAAAAAACCATCAATTTGATGAATGAAAATTATCAATTAACAATAACAATCAAGATTGTTAAATATATCATAACAATAATATTTAGACGTATAACGTTTTAAATGACAAAGATATGTTGTTACAATTAGATAAAAAATAATTTATATCATTGCTTTTTTATATGGATTTTTCCATATTGATAGTCTTTTTACAGTAATATCAACAGATTTATCCATAAGGATAGTTGACAATAATATCAATAGATTTTTCATATTGATAGTTCTTTTACAATATTATTAATAGATTTTTTCAATATTGATAGTTTTTGAACAACATTATCTATAGTAGGGCAATTAATTATTCATTAGAAAGAAATTCTTAAAAAAAAAAAAAAAAAGTATTAGTCGGGGGATTTACTCTGTTAAAAGTCTATTCCATATATATTGATTTGCACTTTTGAAAATTACAAATCTAATAGGAACCTGATTAAATAAATTTGCATTAACGTAATCGAACAGAAATGCATCACTAAAACCTTTAATAGGCGTTCTTTCTTTTTGACAAGAAATCTAATTTAAAGCCAGTCTATTCTGTGACTATTTCTATTTGCTGGTTTGTTATAAAATTGCAGCCACTGTAAGAAAACTTATAAGTAGTGCTGATGTGACGGCCTGATTTGCCGAGTTACAGAGATCACCTGTGCATGAGCAATATTGTGCATGTACATTAAAGGTTCCAGATCGATATAAACACTTTTCGGCATTTAAATTGATGTCTTGTATGTATCCACAGCCACGGACGACTCTGATTTTTCCGTAAACTGCAACAAGGAAATAAGTATTAATTTATGTCTGTATTTGAACAGGAGTACAGATTAAAATTCTGGGATTATAAATCCTATCGTCAATTTAATCAGCTTCCAAAACGATTTTCAAAAATAATAAAAATAAACATGAATCAGGGGGGGACATAAAGGTTTAGGCATTGACACCGATATTATTCTTGTTAGTTGGCTAAAACAAACTAGAAAATTCAGACCAAAAACAAACACATTTCAATCCTCATTTTTAATTGGTATTTTTTTTTATTTTACATAAGAATAATAAAGATGAAGAGGGGTGCCCGCAACGGTTTAGGCATTACATGGCGCTTATCACTGTAAGGTGAAGGTCCCGGGTTCGAATCCAGTGGCCCTGCATTCTAACTTGAAATATTTACAAATAGTCTTTTTTTCAACACCGTCACCCCGAGTGTTCTCTGCTGTCAACAACTCTCTCAAAAATAAATAAATAAATAAAAGAAATAACAAGAGTTGCATACAGTGTAGTTTTAGATGCACTATAAGGGTAAAAGCGAAATTTCCGTTCAAATTTGACTCACCTATGTTTCCCTAATGTAAAAACAAAGAGGATCATAATTTTTTCAAAATTAATTTTCTCTGGCCAAAGCTTTACTATTTTCTTCTGTTGTTAATATTTTTTGTATCTTTTTATTTCTATAAATGTTTTTTAAAAAAATGTTACTTAAATTTATGCGATTATACAAATTACAAGCAGAAAAACCGCAATGGGAAAAAGTAACTATGCATTTTGATAATTGGAAAAAAAAATCACTTTAAAAAATTAACCAAAACACCAATGCATTTTTCCTATGGTACATTCAAAAATAACCATGTTTGCTACACTGGCCAGGAAAATCTAATTTCTAAACTACGCAAAAATGTATAGGTTTATGTTATTTATACTTTATAAATTGAAATAGAATTGATTAAAAATTATGAATTTTTGGAGATCGTGAGATGTGGTCTGGTGTGACATAGGTTTAGAAAAACATTTTCTTTGACGTGCCAGCGTAAACCTATGTCACACCAGACTGCAGCTCACGATCTCTAAATAATCATTAATT
The DNA here is from genome assembly GCA_039619505.1 of Cimex hemipterus. NCBI lineage: Eukaryota > Metazoa > Arthropoda > Insecta > Hemiptera > Cimicidae > Cimex > Cimex hemipterus. The sequence goes on along the minus strand of CM077114.1, from coordinate 11,783,201 downwards.
AACGGTAACTAAACACCAGACATTTACATTTATGTTTTTACTGAAGTAACATTTAATTAAGGGATTTTGAAAAATAACAAAATAAAAGGTTTTAATTCCATAATTATGCTTGTCGGACGTAATAATTTTTTTAAACAATTAATACCATGTATAACGTCCTCTGTTATCTAAAATCTCTGTGCACCTGTTAGGCATACTGTTAATAAGGAGGTCACTAATTTCAAAGGAATTTCACTCCATAGATGCTGCAATGCTGCACACAGTTGTTGCAAGTCAACTGGCTGCAGATGGTGATCGAAAAATCTTCTCCGTGACGCATCCCACATGGGCTCAATGTGGTGGATGTCTGGAGAAAAGGGTAGAAGAGGCAGATGGACAATTTTCTGGTTTTTTAAACAAATTCTGCCTCTATGAGGTCTGACAAGGCCATCCAGAAATCAAAAATCCCTACCAATGAAATCACTGGTTTGAGGGATGTAGTCCTTGATAATTTCTTGGATATAACGGATTGAAGTGAGGTTATCTTCAACAATAAGGAGTCCAATTCGTCTTCACGTGTAAACCCTAGCCCAGATCTTTACACCGCCATCTTCACTGCACTGAAGAACACGATGTAGATGTAGTACACTGCACCCTTTAAAAGCCATTGAATTGCGTTTCTCTACCTAAAGTAGACCAGTGAGTCTTATTTCATCAAAAAGCTGGATTAATAGGCTCGATTTCAATGGTCAAATCTCTTCTTCCTGCGGGCAAGTGTAGCATCACAATTTGTTGGTGTCTCCTCTGTCATTTTGCAGAATCTGCATGTGCCGTCTTTTATTATTCCAATTATTCCAATCTGTAAGTGTCCATTTTGATTGCAGTGTCCTGTTAAGAATCCTGTTAGGATTTGCAGTTTGTTCCTGCTTTCTTTGACACATTCTGTGTCACAATTTCTTTTCTTCCGAAATTAGTTAGGAGATCTTCGTCCGCCTCTGTCCAATGAGTGAATTTCATTGTTCCTTCACTTTCTTTTTTGTCCTTCTGTCTGAGATATTCATTGACACGGCGAGTTCCTATGCCACAGAAGGGTTTCGGTTGTATCAGCGGTGTATCAGCTCCTTCCTTGCAAGGGTGTCCGTTTCCTTGTTGCCTTCTACTTCCACGTGTCCTGAGACCCGTCAGAGGCTGACTTTGTTCTACGTACCTAATTTAATTTATTGGGTTGTCCGGAAAATAATGCAGGATTTTAAGTTTTCATTA
>CM077114.1:11709644-11781949 GCA_039619505.1 Cimex hemipterus | reverse complement strand
ACTTGCAGAGCAACTCAAAGTCAGTAAAACGACCGTCGCTGACCACCGGTATGGTGGGCTTCATTTGGTTTAATACACTACAGCTTCTTAAATCCTGGCGAAACCATCAATGCTGAATCATACTGTAACCAAATTAATACCATGCATCAGAAATTGGCAGTAATGAAGCCCTCTTTGGTCAATCGGAAAGGGCCCATTTTGTTGCATGACAACGCTCGACCACATGTGTCACGTGTAACGTCACAAAAATTATTGGAGCTTGGCTATGAAACTTTGCCTCACCCACCCTACTCTCCGGACCTCTCGCCTACTGACTACCATTTTTTTAGACACCTGGGCCACTACTTACAACACATAATAGTCAAAAATCAAACGGAACTGGAAAATGCATTTATTGACTTTATCAATTCTAAAAATTCTGAATTCTACTCAGACGGAATTAATAAGTTACCAACACGTTGGGAGAAATGTATTGAGAGTATGGGAAATTATTTTGATTAAAGAACATTGCTTTAAAGTAACTAGTTTCTTTTTTTTGTTTAATACCAAAATCCTGCATTATTTTCCGGACAACCCAATATATACTGACGTCAGTTATGCTAATCGCTATAAACAGTATGAAAACCATTTAAATTTCAGTTGTGCCACAAAATTCATTAAGGTCGGAATGAAATGAAAACGCTTGTTGAATAATGAAGAAGGCTCACAATATATTCAGCATTGCATGATCTATTCAAAAATTGGTTCGTATTTGATTTTTAACAGAAAACGAGCTAATAGGAACAAAAATTAAATCAGAATAAACAGAAAAAAACATGTAACCTACAATACACTTTTGATTGGATTTTGGGTTCAAAGCTTAATTTGCACCCAAGAGCGATATTTTTTCATAAATCTATTTTTTCTGAATTCTCTTTTGTAGTTTTCTTTCGGTATTTCAAATTTTGTGTATTTGTATTTTAGGTTTTTCGTTATAACAATATTAAATAAAGGACGTAGGGGCTTTTTTTCACAGAGATGTTTTTTTATCTATATGAAGACCTAACCTAAGCTATACTTAGACCTTTAAACTAGGGCGTTATTGATTAGTTTCACTTTCCGTACTAGACAGTACCAGCCTTCTAGATTTGGCCTATCATGTCAGTCAGTTAGATTTAGAAGGAGAAAAAAAAGCCCCGGAGGATTTCGTCAAAAGGCAGAACCAATACAATTCTACCGTTGATTTATTTGAAATCAGTTTATTTCAGAAAAAAAAGAACTGGGTTGATTTATTGAGTTTTATTAAAATATCAGTATGACCTGTTCATGTTATTGCAGAGTATTTGTTTTTTTATCTTGTAAAATATTTTTAAAATAACTGCAAATTTTCTTGAAAGAAATTGGTAAAAAATGTATAATTTAATAATTTACAGAAAGATTTTATATTATCGGACGTTTATCTCATGAAAACATAAAATTCACCTTTAAGAAAAGTATTGGTTTATTTTCAATTATATACTAAATTTTTTAAAACAGGGTATACTGTTCTATTGACGAGCGATTATGTACCAAGTATGAAAAATATTACGCCATTTGTCCGGATTGTTTCATTTGTAAGAAAATTATTATACTCTTCTACGGTTCTTAAAAAAATTATTCACTAAAAAAAAGCTGACACTATTATAAAGAAGTAAACCTAGAACAACTGCTATTGACTATAGAGTAAGTAGCAAAGGAATAAAAAATTCTTAAATTTCGTGAAATGCAGATCAAACTTGTGATCAGGAAGGTTGTCAAGAACTCCATAGATAAAATTATTTAAAAGTTGAAATAGTTTATTGTCAGTTTGGTCGTTTCTGATCATCCCGGTCTACCTAATCGTACTGGTTAATCATTCGGTGGTTTTATGCCAAATTTTATCTAACAAATCAAACCAGCGAGAACACGCTCTGGACAATTCTAAAACGACAAAACTACCGGTTTATCGCTCTCTCTGCTCTGATAATTGTTTTCTCTCTGGGTTTAACTGGAATGACGAAGTCTCCTGTTGTCTAAGGCAAAAGGGTGTAGTTAATTAATCCTAATGAATATGTACAATTATGTTATAATTGCTGCTTACATTTTCTGATTAAGTAATCTCGCCTATATTTTTTTTATTAGCGCTCATCGCTATGAGCTAAATTTGTCAAAATCAAATTACATTAATGACATAAACAATCTCATGAAAACTATGATAAAATCGGACAGTCCTGTTGCACTATCAACATATGAATTCGTTATATTTGAACCAGTAAGATTTTGTTTTCAGTGTAAGAAATAACGGCCACTTTTTCACAAATACCCTGGAGCAAGATATGGTCTTGAAGAAGAAAGCGAATTCTGTTGATACTGCCAAACTTTCGACGTATTTTAAGGTCATCAACAGGGTAAAACAATCTTAACTACGCCTGCAAATAAATATGTAAGTGCTTTGGGAAAATTGCGAATGGTTTTTATCGGCTGTAAAAAAGTTAAATATGTAGACATATTTAAGATTGATTTTTTCCCTTGTTGACCTTAAAATAGGTTGAAAAGTTGGCAGTAAAAACTGAATTGATTTTTTTTCAAGACCATACCTTGATCCAGAGTGTTCGTGACATTAAGTTTCAGTGTTGTAAGAGATGTACATATTATTTTGTTAGTTTGATACCCTTATGAATAATTATTAATACCAAAGGGAATATTCTTTATACGATTAATGAACTCGGGGCGTCGGTGGGCGCAACGGTTTAGGCGTTGATATGGAGTTCATTACTGTAAGGTAAAGGTCCCGGGTTCGAATCCAGCGGTCTTCCTTTCAAATCCGATTTTTTTTTCAAATTAGCCTTAGTCATGATTATTAATTCAAAAATATAATGTGTAATATGGCTGATATTAAATAAATATATAGATATTGAACTTTCATTTTATAATTAATTACTCTGATAACTAGAAGCTATGATTTTGAAATATTCAATGGAAAAAAATTGTATTAAATCTCATTAAAATCAAACCATACAAAACGGTCAGATGTCAAATATGACCTGTTTCCATAGCCTATTTAAAATACAGAAACATTAAATATTTCAATATAGATTAATTTTTAAGTTTGCCTGAACTAAAAAAGAAAGTTTTGTATCGCATAGTATGATTAAATTATAATTACAATTCAGTTTTCGGTACGTTGTGTTATTGATTGATTGAATGAATATTTTATGACAAGTTTAACAATTTTTTTAATATTTAGCAGATCTCAAAAATGACAAAAGTTTTCAGAAATTAATTGTTATTACACGTTACAATTAAGTGATGATATTCGTCAAGAATGAAGTACAGTACTTTGAGATGTCTTTCAACTGGACATCCCTGTAGGCGTTACATCCTGTTTGTCACCAGCTCAAATTGATACTGACGTTTGGCCCGCGTGACAGGACAAGGAAATGAGTAATTTTTCTAGCTCATTAAAAACGATTTGAATTTTAGGCATTTTTCCCCTCACGAGGTTTTAATGGTAACGTTTTTAAAACTGTTTCCGTCACGTTTGCTTCACGTCCGAACAGCAAAAAAGACCACTGTATTTCTGTTTACACTAGCCTTTTATAGAATTTATTAATTGATTACAATTAACAGAAAGAAGTAATAAAAAAACCGCCACGTCTTCCCGACTTTCAAACAATCTTGCAAACCACACCAAATCAAAACATGAAATTGATGCGCCATACTTATCAAGTAAATCTAAATTTTCCTCGGCATGTTAGCCATGGTTAAATAACTACTCTATGTACGAATGGGTTCTTTTCATACAGAGCATCTACTAAACGTGCTAATGAACTCTGTAGATTTGCATTTTTTATTTCTTTCGATAAAGGGATAAAAGAAGCGGCCACAAGGCCTACTACACCTCGACCTGAATTGATCTGTCGTACTCCCCTGTTAGTTACAACTTACTGGCCAGGTTCAGGTAATTAACCAACCTCTAAAGCTTTGCCAGCGGTTGCTTGATGAAGGATCTTGCTTGCGGTTTTTCTCGTCTTAGTTGCAAGAACCTTCACCTACATAGACCTTCACAGAAACTTAAAATGTGTTCTGTGGTCGTCTCTTCCTGGCAGAATCTGCACAGTGTTTAGGTGCATGTGGTCTCTTAAGTGGCGGTGTCTTATCAGGTTGGTTTAGGGAGTATCCAAGCGGCTCCACTAATTGAGGGGGTGGTCGTGGTTTGTAAACAAATTGCACCTTAGCTGGAGGGTACCGGCCAACAGGAGATGTAGATAGAGTACCGTCTCTTTCTATCCGCGGGTGGTGAAAGGCACGGCTAAAAGACTTGGCTGGAAACCACAAAACTGCCTTTTTTGAGGCACATGTATGGATGAGCCCTTTTCAGGGCACTTCTGAACTTGGCTAATATTGCACCTTGCTGGCCAAGTCCATGCATGTAAAATCTTCTTGGTGTTCTTTCGAGAAGTCCCCTTGGGGATAACTCCGGACGGTAAAGATCCTCATGGGACTCAACGCCCATGAGTTAACATGGGAACATCCTATCAGGAGTCCAACCAGGAGTTGGTTCGATTGCGGTAGCCCACAAAAATTCTTTTGTAAGTTTTGCGGAAGGTCCCTCTACGACTCTTGAGGTATTGTTCCACAGGATCCATTTTAAGATGTATTATCTTTTGTAACAGGCTGCTAGGCCGCAGTAGGATTCTGGGCCCATAGAGTCCACGTTGGCTCCCTTTTAAGCCAACATTAACCTTTTTGCCTCTGTGCCCCGAATGTCTAGGGACTCATAACAAGGTCAAGTCATTAGTGCGATTGACGTCCGTCACCACCTCCATAAAATAATCGTTGCCTTCTCTTCGCAAGGGGCCTGGGTGTCAGACAAAAATGGCTATCTTCCGGAAATCTATTCCTAGCCTTTTTATTTCTCTGGCACATCGTACAATTGCTATGATTTTCTTTTTCTTTCGATAAGAAAGAGTTCTTTTAAACTATATCCTTTTTAATCACTGCATTACTGAGAATTGGTCGACATAATTTGAAGAACGTTGGTGTGTACAAGAAAAGGGCCAGAAATATTTGAAGATGAATTTTCTCATCCGAATGACGTTTATTGAAAGGCAAGATTTATTTGATTTCTTAAATCACTTTAACCTAAAAAATAGAATTAAAATATTTCTTTTGGAAATATACTTTTTTACTAGTAAATAAAAATAATAGTAAAAAATTATATACGTAAAAATTCTTAAATTATTTTTTTTTTTAAATTTTGATATATGTAATGTGATATTGTTAAAAATAAAAAATCAAAGTCATTTTAAGAAACAGAAGTGATTGCAGCGTTTGATTGAGGATCTGTAGTGAGTAAATGCATATAGTCGCATTTGATCGCTCATCGCGCGTGGTTTTCTCATCTAGAATTAATGTACTTATTAGCGTAAGTGTACGAGTGAATGGGTGGCACCGCACAGTCCGACGAAACTAGGTATCCTAACTAGGTCCTTTTTGTGCACGGTTGCATGTGTAATTCTGTCTTTGGTAAAAGGTGGGGGGGGGGAACTGGCCAGTGCCAGCCGAAATTTTATCTGTATTTTATTGTATGAATGTATTTATTAGATGGAATGCTCGTGGCCAATTAAAAATTATAAGAGTCGCAGAATTTTCACCAAAAATGGCAAAATGCGGAAAAAACGCGAGGTACTGGCAATTGGCTTAACAGCTTGCTAGTACAACTCGATTAACTGTTTTTTTTTACGTTGCAATTTTTTACTATTACGTTAAAAAACATATATATGTTTCTAAAGAAGTTGAATTAGCCTAATATTTAATTCCCTAATTTCGCCGACACCAAGCCCTTGGTGGAAAAGGTTCTTGGAGCTTCTCAAAATATTCAAGAAGCCGGTGGCTCCTGTAAAACTGCTTAACATCTGGCACGGTTTGAAGAAAACCCACATCTGTTAAAGAACTAATTCATTTTCACAACCAATGTTTTGTTTTATTTATTAGGTTTAAGGATTAGAAAAGGACTATTTTTTTATGGTATATAACTTTAAATGATAATAAGTTCACTAATTTCATGGTTCCACTTGACCAATTCATATATTACAATTAATTAAGGTTTTTATTTGAGATAAAAAAGTCAACGGCATGAGCGAGGATTCGAACCCACAACCTCCAGCTAGACATGCTGTTGCTCTATTACTTGAGCTATCGTGACATCGATCAACTCGGACACTAACTTTCCATCTCAACCCCACCTTTTGAAACTCCCACGATAGTTCAAGTGGTAGAGCAGCGGCGTATCTAGCCGCAGATCGTGGGTTCGAATCCCGCTCGTGCCATTGACTTTTTTATCTGAACTAAAAACCTTAATTCTAATATCTAATATTTTCCTAAGTATAATTGGGCCGTTCATCAGGTTCATCACCTTGCATCCATCTGAAAAAAAATCATTCTTCTTTACCCTACTACAGCATAAATTGTGTTATAAACTAGGCAAATATTGTCTTTTAATTTCTTGAACTACAACATGAAATGGTAATTTTGTCAATACGGTTCGAAAGGTATTTTCAGCAATGATTTTGGATTGTCAGCATTTTGGTATAGGTTTTCCTACTTTGAGCCCAATTATTGAAAAGCCTCCCCCCCCATTGCAAAAATCCACGCCGTATCAACATTTAAAGAAGTAACTTACAAAATCGATTTGTATATTTTGAAATTTTTCTAATAAGGAATTTATACAACAGCTTCAAACAGAGGATCTCATCTCGAAGTGTTCAGAATGGTTACCCTGCCAATTTTTGCACGTTATTTTAAGTTGTTACCTAAGGAGTAAAGTAACAGAGAATAGAATACAAATCACCACTGACTTACATATTTATTTATTTTTAAATGAGCAAATACCCTTAAAAATATTAATGAAAGACCTATTTATAAATATAAAAATAAACTTAAACATTAATTTATTATAACCGACCGGATATTTTATTTCTATCAGTGATGTAATGAAAAGTTTCAACTATAAGTTTTGATAAATTCGAAAATTTATTGTACAGATATAATTAGTGAATTTAATATAATTAGTGTTAAGACATTACATAACCCATTTTAAAAACCTTTCAGTACACTGAAACTTCGATATTTCTAGAATGGCAGACGGCAAAAAAAAACTGTCTTAAAATAAATATTATAGAAAGCAAATACAGTTTCTCTCAGTAAACCGAACTAATTGCTGCAAGGATTACTTAAAATTAGGATTTCTGAGGGTGTTAAAAAATCATACGGACACAAAACAAAAATTCAACACAACACTTATACACATACTACATCCTATTAGAATACATATATACTGCTAATTTTTCTTTAAAAATCAGTTTTTTTTTAAATTTATTTAACATTTTCTTCATTGCTCCTTCTTCTTTTCACCCATTTTTAAGCGGTAGATATATTATACTTAACACAAGAAAAATGTCGACTGGACTAACTTATTAGATGAGGGATTCGCAGAACGAAAGAAATTTTCTAAAATTCCTCTCTCTTTCTCTCTCTCTCTCTCTCTCTCTCTCTCTCTCTCTCTCTCTTCAAATGTTTCATTTGTTTCCTTTATAACCTTTACAATTCTTGATATAAATTAAATTAACTGAATTTTTTCCATTTCAGATTACAGGAATGTTCGGAGAGTCAAGATTCAGGTTAGGGAGAGAGCACTATTTATCATACATTGATGTCTGAAATATCAAGTATATTTTATGTTCTATTGCATTTGGCAATAGAATTTGATATGTACTTATTGAGTGAACATCCAATAAAATGACTATTGTATGTGTCTAGCTTTGAAAGTTGTGTAGGGTTGGTACTGAAACCGAGACAGAGTAAAAGAACTTCATCATAAAAAAAAAAAAAAGATGAAGCGCTGAAATATTTCTTATTCGGGCAGGTAGCAATGGTAGAAGTGCCGGTTTGATGTTTTCGCGTCAAATAGTAGGGCTGAATCGATAGGGGGAGTGACGTAAGAGGATTGGTCCCACAGGGGTGCACCTCACCACCTGGGCCCTGGAGGCGGCGAGGACGGTGAACGTCCCGTGGGTCGATCCATGACACGAAAGCCGGGAAAGCTTAAGAAAAGAGTTCCAGGCTTTCTCTAGGGTCTATCAGGTCTACTTACCTATCTGAGCGAGGAAGGCGGCCAGGAGGATTGCTCCGATCTCGCGTTTACCGGACCCTGGCATATCCGCTCCGGCCAAGACTCAGAGCGTGGAAACCCCGAAGGCGTGATACCTAACTCACCGGGTCCAAGTCGAAAAGAGGAACGACCGAGGATCAGCCCGTCCTGAACATAGAAGAGACCTCGGCTCAACGGGCTCGCGTCAAGAACTGGGCTATCTGCAGTGCTCTGCCGCCCCCGCCCCTTTCCAGAGCCCCCTCGACCTACAGCTCGCCCCTCTTCAACCCCTTCCACGACTTCATTTCATTGAATTCAAGCTATTTGTACAAAATAAACAACCATCAAACGTTTTTCCCCCATTACAACAATTTCGAGCTCATACAATTTAATCATTCAATATTATCCAGACATTTGACTAAGGTAACTAAAGAATGGATCAAGGACCCCCTTGAAAAATAAAAACTACCACCAATGTCTAGTGCATCCTTAAAACATACCTGTTTACAATAAATCATCTCTTAACGAAAAATTCCTCAATAACTTAGTAACTTTTTCACACAATGAAAAAGATCGACTTATAAAATTCAATCTAAGATACTCAGCAAATTCAAACTAAATGTTTTTCGTGTAAATATGGACTGGAAATAAGTAAAATAATTTTTAATGAGCCACATGAGAAAAATCTATAGGAGAAAGTGCTCCAAAAATTCAGCTTTATCTTTTACTACGTTAACCTTTTATTTTAGAAACCATTTTCATCATATCTTTCTAAAAGAAAAAAAAATTAATATAATCATAATAAGCTATCAATTTGGCTTTCGAGCCTAACAATTCATTGCTCATCGACGTCAACAATTTCATTTCATTGTACGCAACTGGTGTATTTCTAGATGTTCTCAGGCCTTTGACAAAATAAGATAAGAGGGATTTATTATCCAAATTAAAATTATTTCTACCCCATGCCTATTATCTGATTAGACAATCATACCTTAAAAGATTTTTCGCAGTAAATCAGGGAACGAAGACTTCTAAGATGGAAGACGTGCTTGCTGGTGTGCCACAAGGGTCAATGCTCGCTCCCCTGTTATACACAATTTTTTTCTGCCCATATGTAAGAATCCACTTACCGCCACATAGCAGATAAAACCTTGTTAACAAGTCAATCTTCTTTATAAAAGCTTCATTTATGCTACAAAACCACTTAACAATTGAAAAATGGAGCAATCTTTGGAAAACAAAGTTTAACCCCTTACTGTTAATGTCACAGCACGTCACCTTTACACTCCGTCGTGAGACTTGTCCTAGCATGTTCTCGTACAACGGACTTGTTCCTCAATCCAAAGTCAACTATTTAGGACTAACATTTGATAAAAGACAAGCTCGGAATCCACACACTCAACAAACGATTTAAAATGCTTTATTACCTACTTAATCGACAATCAAATTACCAAGAACCAAAACTTTCAACATACACATGCCTACTCAAACCAACTTAGATGTACTGGTGTCAAACTTACGAATCGGCCAAATATTCCATTATTCAAAAATTACGAAGTTTTCGACTAAAAATTTAATACTATTTGTTTTGGCCACTTTTTAGGTGTTGAAATATTTCAAATTTGATTTTTCAGAATATGGCTTAAATTAGCATATTTGAAAATTTTGGATTAAATACTTAAAGGAAAAGGAATCAGGCAACGAAGAAGGTGAAAGAATAAAAACAAAAGCGTTAGAACTTCGCACCGAACCTGAAGATTATGAGGCAACACCATTTATTAAAAATAATTCACTAAAACGGTCAAAAACCCGTGCAAGCACAACAGCAGGTATAAAATAAATCAATTGTGAAGTTTTATTATAATATAAAACATACAACAGAGAAAAGCACGAGGGGCATCGGCGGCCGTAACGGTTAAGGCTTTGACGAGGCGCTAATCCGACATACTTACAAATATTTTTTTTAACTGATAATTAATGTAATTGAAATAACTTCGTTAATAAAACAGACCTTTATTCGAAAGTTAAAACTCCTGGGTTCAAATTTTCGTTCTAAACTTGTATCATTCCAATTCGACAAAACTTGCAAGTTTCTTTAAATTACCAATTAATCTTACTTGATACGATTTGTCGTTACAGGTAAAACGTACAAGTCGCTCGTATCATACTGTAACATTCTTTTTTTTTTTTTTTTTAAATTGAGTAACTTAAAAACTTTTTTCTCCTTTAATACTGAGTATTTCTACCTCAGGAACGAATCACGTGGACCAACGGAAGGTTATTATCATAATTCAATCTTTTCCAAAGCCATTACATCGCCCGCTCATCCAGCTATCCAAATTCGAATCCTATTCCTTCTCCAATTGTACTCAACGCTGGTCCCAATCATATCCATCAAGCCGTCACTATTACCAACGGAACATCTTCCTTCCTCCTAAAATCCGGCGTTCCCCAAGGCCCTAGCATCCCTCCCATCTTTTTTACCTCTCCTACTGCTATTAATACTTTGATGCAGACGGCTCCTAAATTCACCTACACTTCTTTCCCTCAAAACTACAATTAGATAAAGATCCATAACGATCCTAATTCCATTAATAAATGAGAAATTCCCTCAACCTCAATCCGTCCAAGTCCTCGACCGTTATCATCTGATTCAGACTTTTTCTCAAATTCTCTCGATATACCCTTTCGTACTTCCGTCAAATACCTTGGGATTATCCTCGACCAAAACCTCTTCCGGCACCCTTACATTTCCTAAATTTCCCGCCGCTGTATAGACTCCCTCAACCTATCCCTTCGATCCTGGATTTTCTTACTCTTCTTCAGCCGTAACTCCTAGTATCTTCTCTTATCTTCCCGTTCTTTGATTACAATCGTATAGCGTCTATATAATCCCTCTTATATAAAATCACCTCCTCTCCCTTCAAACAGAGTCGTTTTCTTATTTTTTTATTTTTTAAAAGTTTATATGTATTTATTTTTATTTAATTTTTCCCGCTAGGAAGTTATTTGTTTTTATGCTGTTTTCACTCTGTTCTATTTTGCATTTTATGATTAACATAACATCATAGTACAGGTAAACCAGTGTACTATCCCAAGGGGCCACCTCCCGGAATAAAGATATATTTCTTCTTCTTAATCATTTAATGGGAGTGAGAGAATTATCCCATTGAATTTTCATTTCATTAAAACAATTTAAACAATTTAACCATACCATATGCCTAAATTGGACATCTGACTTTCTTGTTTTTCAATTCATAGGACATGTTGCTCTTTTTACAATGACACTAAACACTCTTCTACGTTATACACTTCTTTCTGCTGCTATTTGCATAGTCAACTCAAGTGTTACTAAAGGTGGTGTATTCCAAAATTTGCTTTTGCTTGTATATAATATTAAATTATATATGTACATAAATTTGTTTGTTCGATTATTTACTTTTGATTATTCATTTGTATTTATTTAAACTTTTCAGATTACATTGAAGGCAAACTACCCCGACATATAAATTATGATGTGGCTTCCAAATGTGAAAAGTGTCTAGCATGTGTAGGCCTCGCACTACAGGTATCTTTATTTTTTTATATTTATATTTTATAGAAACATAAATCTTGTCAGCTTTACCTATCTTCTATAATTTCCAGTTTTAATGTTTAAATATTCAATATATAATCACATGTTAGATTTAAATTTAAATCAACTTAATATTTTACTTTTTGATTTTTTTTAACTTTCTAAGTAGTAAATCTCATCCTACTTCAAATGTATACCTGATGTTACTTATGTAATTAAAATTATTATAGAAAAATCACAGAAAAATACTAGTGCTACTGCTAATACTATTTTTCACAAAAACTTGAATTAATTTATAATGATTATTTAAAAATCGTGAAATGCGGTCTGGTTTGATGTGGGTTAGAAAAACATTTTTTTTTATCGTGCCAACGTTTCGATCTTTATTATTTTCTTCAGGGCGTTAATTTAAAATACAGCTTGCAGTAAAAAAATAGGACTACACTACTGGTTCTATGTTCAGAGCTTGCAAACTACACAATTTTTTTTTATTATACTGGGTGTATTCGAATCAGTGAGAAAAATTTGTTGGAAATTTTAATCGAAAATGGTATAGTGCGCTGCTACAGCGGGTGTCCTGTCTCTTTTCATGTTGTGATGGTTCTTGGGTTATTCGAAAAAATCGGTCCTTATGCCGTAAAATCGTTTTTAACCAACTTTTACCTAAGTTATTCGCAGTTTTGACCCCTTTTTTCGGAAACAAACAAAATTCGAGAAATAACAACTGAAGGAATTTATAAAGTAAAAAATAATAAAATGACAAAAAATTTGCCATGATTTAAAACGTTTTACATACCTCTTGAAATAATTTAAAATGATTTTAATATACATTTTTTGATCATGAGTCGTCGTTCGCGCCTGAAAAAATTTCGATACAGTTTTGCCGAACCTGACTGTCTTGAAGGTTTAGTATGTCGAAGCGCCGTTTTCGTAAACGGATAAATTCACCCGTAATTAATAAAATAGTTTATTCCAAACTAAACAAGTCCATCTATTCTCGCATTTTTTTTTTTTTTCAATTTAGTTTTCAAACTAGTGAAGATATATAATAAATCCTCTACAATCAATCACAAATATTAAAATAGCATTTTCATAGAACGATCCTCAAAATTGTAACTCCTCACTATGATCTATTTTATAGTCTATTTTTTCTCGGTAATCCGAAGCAATTTCAAATATTTTCTCATATTGGTAATTCACATCTATGTTTTGTTCATTTATCAGGATTAATGATTAGAAAAGTACTATTTTTTACGGTATATATTGGGTTGTCCGGAAAATAATGCAGGATTTTAAGTTTTCATTAAAAAAAATCTATATAAAATATTCTGTTTACGTTTACAGGATTACTCATTTGTATGAATGTCAACACTTATTAATCCTCTTCCAAATGATATTGTTTGTTTATCTCTGTAGCATTCCGCTACTTGGAAATAATTCAGTCATCCTTATAATGTCAAAGCGAGAATTTCGTACGATTTTCTTTTACGACTTTAAACTCGGCCGAAGCGGAGCCCAAACGGCTAGAAACATTAACCAAGTCTGGGGCGAGGGTTGTGTTAATGAGTGCACTGTGCAAAGGTGGTTTAAAAAATTTCGGGAGGGAGATTTCAGCCTTGAAGATGAAGAAGGTCGTGGAAGGCCTTCCTCTCTTAATGATGATGTTCTGCGATCAGTGGTGGAAGAAAACCCCAAAACAACTGTTCGAGAACTTGCAGAGCAACTCAAAGTCAGTAAAACGACCGTCGCTGACCACCGGTATGGTGGGCTTCATTTGGTTTAATACACTACAGCTTCTTAAATCCTGGCGAAATCATCAATGCTGAATCATACTGTAACCAAATTAATACCATGCATCAGAAATTGGCAGTAATGAAGCCCTCTTTGGTCAATCGGAAAGGGCCCATTTTGTTGCATGACAACGCTCGACCACATGTGTCACGTGTAACGTCACAAAAATTATTGGAGCTTGGCTATGAAACTTTGCCTCACCCACCCTACTCTCCGGACCTCTCGCCTACTGACTACCATTTTTTTAGACACCTGGATCACTACTTACAACACATAATATTCAAAAATCAAACGGAACTGGAAAATGCAATTATTGACTTTATCAATTCTAAAAATTCTGAATTCTACTCAGACGGAATTAATAAGTTACCAACACGTTGGGAGAAATGTATTGAGAGTATGGGAAATTATTTTGATTAAAGAACATTGCTTTAAAGTAACTAGTTTCTTTTTTTTGTTTAATACCAAAATCCTGCATTATTTTCCGGACAACCCAATAACTTGAAAAAAAATTGTAGATAATAAGTTCATTAATTTCGTGGTCCGCTTGATCATTTAATATATTACAATTAATTGAGGTTTTTAGTTGAGATAAAAAGTCAATGGCATGAGCGGGATTCGAACCCACCATCTTGGGCTAGATACTCCGTTGCTCTATTACTTGAGTTATCGTGACATCCATCTACTTAGACACCAACTTCCCATCTCAACTAAAAACCTTAATTAATTATAATATATTAATTGGTTAAGCGGACCACGAATTTAGTGAATTTAATGAATTAAACTGAATTTTCTCTGGGCATTTCATCTTGACAACATTACTATCTCTGATGAAAGTCCATCCAACCAAATGGATCATCAATCGCCTAAAGTACTTTTCACTGTGTCTTCCATATTGTATGAGCTAAAATTGCTAGCCAAACAATATAATTTTTATAAACAGCAATTAACAATCAATTTTTAAAAATGCGTAAAAATTAAGAGAACGAGTGCATTTATTGGGATCTAGTTTTTAACCTAATCACACTGGTTGACAAAATAACTTGTTTAGATTTTTTGTCAATTATCTTATTCTTATTCTCATTCGTCTTTTAGTTTAAAAATCATCAAATACAGTAGCTTCTGTTCGCCATGATATAGATAAATTTATTTGTTGAACCCTGGGTTATTCAAATCCTCAAGCATTTTGTGCTATTTTTCAACATTTCAAAATAATAATTGTCAGTATATTATTTCCATGGAGTTTCAAGTAATACTTTTCGTCATTGCTGTAGTAATTTAAATTTATATTCGTTAAAATCATTGCAAAATCTTGCTTTTTTGATATTTTATTAATACATCAAATAAATGGTATGATTTTTATTCCTGGCCAGCTAGCTGCCTGAGCTGTTGCCGATACCTCACATTTTAAAAATTTATTTATGTTTATTTTATTAAGTTACCTTTTCTGTAGGACGTCTGGTGAGTTTTCTGGGACATTATTTCTACATTTTTAGCCCTCCCACACATGGTGAAAAGGCTCTGAAAACTATCTCATTCATTAACATTCAATCCTAGCCTATATGTACGTTACAGAGTACTTGATATTCCTCTAAAGACCGACCCTCGTTCACGTTAATAAATACATCCATACATTAAAATTACAATTAATCTAAAATATTAACTTAGGTTGGTGGGTTTATGGGGTACTTGATATTCTACCATAGACCCACCCATGCAAACCCTACTATCGCACTAATAAATACATTCACTCAAACAGTTACCAATCATTCTGTATTTACAAATTTAAAAAAATGCGGGGCCACTGGTGTATTTAATATTACAACAGTGCCTTCGCCTATTCACTGTAAAAGATATTATAACCTAATACTAACCTAATTGGTGGGTATGGAGTACTCGATATTCCTGCACAACCCACCCCCATACACACTCACTTTCGTGCCAATAAATACATTCTACCCAAAACACAAAGAGTTATCCATACTAGTTTGGTGGGTCTATGGTGTACTCATATTCCATACACATTCCCTCCAATAAATACACTCACTTCAGGAAGGGAAAATGAAACCACATGTGGAGAAGAATTAAAGGCAACCATATGCATTTATTTGCTTCAGATATTTGATTACTTTCTTGCTGTTGTTATATTAATTTATTTTTTAATTCTAGAATAATGACAATTCAATTTTTGTAGACCTTTGATTACTATAAATTTAAATTTAACATTACTATTGATGATTTTTCAATTAAATGACAAATAAGAATCAGTGCATTTTTGACTAAAAATGTAAACGGTTTTTTTTTTTTTTCTCTAAATTGCCCTCCTTGTAACTCACATTGCCCCAGGCTGCATTAACCAGCATTTTTCCTATTAGATTATATTTTCACATAAATGAAGCACAGGGGAGTCTAATAATGACTTCTATTTTATTATTCCTTATCGGATCTACTACATTCCTTATTAATATTTTCATTTAATTATTTAATTTTGGTTTTATTTTATTTTATTTTTTTTTTTTTTTTTCAGTTGAACGAAACTTTCAAATATTTTTATGAAAATAACACGGCATTGGAAAATTTTCCAAGTTTGCACGATTTCTGCAAAAGCAGTTTCAAGAAGTATATTATTTTATGTTTTATTTTATTTTATTTCACCAGGTGACAAAAAATTCATGTGGGTTTAAAGAGTGTAATAACTGCCACAATAACTCCATTTATGGCCCTCTTATAAAAGACCATGGTCCATTGGTAAGAAAAGGTGTAAGTCAGATGGGGCCAGGTCTGGAAAGTATGGAGGGTGTATAGGACTTTGCAATTTAGCTTTATTTTACCGTTATGACTGTATGACATTCTGGTGAAAATCATACCTTTTCTGTTCATGATAGTAGGCTGTTTTTAAGCCAAGATAAAAGATACTCTTTGAAATTGGCTTGAGTAGATTTTCTGCAGTGATGGCAGAGTTAGTTCATAGCGTACAGTGCCTGTCAATACTCCACCAAACACAAAGCATCGTATTTCTAGGTTGATTACTGGTTATTTAGTGACAGCTGGTTGTATAATCTTCTGCTGTTACTAAACAGGGTCCATTTTTCATGTCCAGTCAAAACACAATTCTCTCTGTACAGTAAAGGTTTTTAGAAATTAAGCTCATTACTGTCGGTCAATGTTGGAGAAACCCATTGGCCCGATGTAAGCGAATGGCTTTATTGACAATTCTGGCAAGCTACTGATGTTTGACTTAAACCCTTAATTTGTCATTACTCGAGAAAAAAGGTCTATCAGACCTTGGTTCATATTCAATCCCCTCGTTTACAGAAACAAACCTTTTGTACCACTTTTGAGCACTTATTTATTCTTTCATTATCAAACACAGCGTACATTTTACGAGCTGCTTTGGCTGCCCAAGTATCAAGCATAAATCCATATAAGCAAGCAAGAATTATGGGTTTCGAAGCTCTGAGAAAGAAAGTATTTTATAATTTATGGCGAACTGAAGATATTTTTCTTCACAAAATGATGCATTACAATCTTGATATTTATTATATGGTGTAAATAGAAATGTTGTTTAATGGCATTAAAAAATGAACAACTGCATGAACCTTTCTGGCTACCTGGTATTTTATTTATTTATTTTTTTTTTTTAAATAAATTATTTAAGTATATATGTATAGGTACGGCATTAAGGAATTTGAGGGGCGTCATTATTTTGGACAAGGAAATCATCAAACAAATGACACTAATTATATTTCTATTCTGTATGTTATTATTTCTATATGCATTGATTTCATTTCCAATAATATAAAATATTAACAATTAGTATGAAAGAGAAATGTGATCAATTATCGCATACCAAAACCATGACAAGTCTGTTTCAAGAATGGAAGGATAACAGGAAAAACTTAGTTCCCACAACTTGCAAGTATGTACATTTTCCGTTAGGATAAGTTTCAAAAGTTACACGTATTATAATATATTTCACTTACAAACTATTTAGCGACAAAGATGAATTAGGTCTGTGTGTCAATTATATCAACCTAAATGAGGTTGCATTTACAAAGCCGACACCAAGCCCTTGGTGGAAAAGGATCTTGGAGCTTCTCAAAATATTCAAGAAGCCGGTGGTACAAGCTCCTGAAAAACTGCTAAACATCTGGCACGGTTTGAAGAAAACCCACATCTGTTAAAGAACTAATTCATTTTCACATCCAATGTTTTGTTTTATTTATTAGGTTTAAGGATTAGAAAAGGACTATTTTTTTTTTATGGTGTATAACTTTAAATGATAATAAGTTCACTAATTTCATGGTTCTGCTTGACCAATTAATATATTACAATTAATTAAGGTTTTTAGTTGAGATAAAAATTCAATGGTACGAGCGGGATTCGAACCCAAAACCTTCAGCTAGACACGCTGTTGCTCTATTACTTGAGCTATCGTGACATTGATCCTTTCAGACACCAACTTTCAATTAAAGCTCTCTGTGGCCATTTCATTTATCTGAGTGGATCAAGGTCACAATAGCTCAAGTGGTAGAGCAGCAGCGTATCTAGCCGAAGATCGTGGGTTCGAATCCCACTCGTACCATTGAATTTTTATCTCAACTAAAAACCTTAATTAATTGTAAGATAAGGTTTTATTAAATAATGTATTTACAGTAATAATTTCCCAATGTAAATTTATTAACGATACGTTACATATATAGGATTTTTATTGACATTTTTTAATAACTAACATTCCATATCTTCCAATAAATAATATACCAATCATCAAAGCACATAAGCTTTCCTTAACAAATCAATTTTGCCAATCATTTGACTTTTAAGGTAGGTATTAACTATATAAAATTCTTAAAACTGTTTTCGAACAAATGTAAAATATTTTTCTTGTAAAATTCTTACATCGAGTTTTCGATTGTATTTCTGATCCATCCCATATAATAGGAAACATTTGTATATACACCAGGACTTTCGACTCTTCCACACCCATGACCCCAGCTTGTAATGCCATAAACAGTCATTCCATCTAGAAAAATTTTTAATGCTATTATTTTAACTAATTTTTTAAAAAAATTATTTACCTTCTTCTTGACAAATAATAGGGCCACCAGAATCTCCCTGGCACGAGTCTGCGCCTCCTTTGAGGTTGCCAGCACAGAACATGCCATCGGTAATGGTTTTCCTTCCATAGCTGGTTTTGCATTTATCTTGCGGAATTATCGGCAGCCAGGTTGCGTGTAACGTTCTTGCAAAACCCGACCCAGGAACTCCACTTGAACCCCAGCCCGAGATTGTACAATTCTTCCCAGCGTCATATGAAACTGGGTTTAAAGGAAGACAAGCAGGATAAACCCACTTGTTGAGATTGAACCCCGGCTTTTTTATTTTTACGATAGCAATGTCATTGTTCAGAGTCATTCCCTTATCTAAATCCTGATGAATCCATAACCCTTCTAACTCCATGTCTTGTTCACTTTCTTCTGTAACCTTATACAGTATTCATATTAGTAGTATTTATACATATATATTTATAATATATAACTCACTTCAATATCAAAGTCACCAGCTCGAATGAAATATGAAGATTTAACGTAGTCCCGTAAGCAGTGACCAGCAGTTAACACATGAAACCTTGAAATAATAACAGCACCACACCAATGTGTTGACTGCCCCAGTACACTTCTTACTCTAACACTTGCCTGCAATTTTAGTATTTGGTTACTATTTTTTAAAAATGTTTTTCAACCATCACTTATTATGCTGAGTAAGTTCAACATATATTTGAAAGTATTAAAATAAAAGCTATAAGAACATGTATGTATTCAAGAAAGATTTTGTGCATGTGCATGTTCTTTCACCTAGCACCAAATGGTCAGCTTATAAAAAAAAGGTTAGGAATTGCAATCAAATGTCAGGAATAAAGATCTGGACTGAAATAAATTAGCCTTAAAAACAAAATAAAAATTTAAAAAAAACATCCTCAAAGAACTATTTTTATGGGGTTTTATCCCAGGTCAGAAGGTGAATGCATGGGAAAAGTGGTCTCTGGCCAGAACATGGTCCCAACTATAACTCAGACGGTGACAAGGATTTGACCGCTTAATAAAAAATACATTATTACCTGCCAAGGATAGCTTCCTTTGATTGTCTCAAATCCTGAAACCACTTTGGGTTTGTAATTGTTAACTGGTCCTATATCCAATGAGATAATACCACAAGTTTGTGGTAAAAGCTGCTCAAGAGTGAAGTTCGGTTCTTGTTCATTCTCATCGGAATGAAGGTTCTGGTCCTACAATATGTTTGTTCTTACCGTTAAAAATTATTTGTTTATTGGTCAGCATGTACTTACAATATCCATATTGATATTTTGGGGAGAACAAGCGATAGAAACGTCTTCATCGTGCTTACAATTTGTCAAACCCCAATTGTCATGCATACATTCTGCGACATTTGTCTCATTTCCTAAACAATGGACTTGGTCTAGCCATATGATTCCAGCTCCAGCACCAAAAGCAGCTTCTTTATAAACCTAAAATCAACAAAAATAAATAAACAGAGAACTTTATTTTTTAATACATCAAGTTTTTTAATACTTTTGTTGTGCCGGGGTAGCCCAGAGAGTTGCAAACTACCTCGGCTTCTTTACTTCCAAAATCATCATCACAAACTGTTCCCCAGACTCCGAACCTCCTGACCTCTAATCGACCTTCAGTTATCTTGTTGCTCCTGCTTTCGCCTCCAATACCAACTAATCGAACATCAATTTCTGACTAAAAATATCACATTAATACTGATTTCTGATTTCCATTTATAGGTTTATTTACTTTGCATCTAGAAGTTATTTCATCACTTCCATCAGTGCAATCAGAAATGTTGTCACAGAGAAAACTGAAAGGAATACATTCAGCTTTACTATCGCAAAGCCAGTAATTAAATGAGCATTCTGTTTCATCACGTTTGCAAACTACTCCTGCAGCCTGAAATGTTATTACTTAGTTTAAATTTCTATATTTATTAACTTACGTTCGGTTATATTATAAAAATGTTTAATTACTTCATCGGGCCCGCAGTCGTGCACACCCCACCCGTTATGCTCACACTCAGTGATTATTGACTCGTTACCTTTACAACTGAGCTCATCGATAAGGTACTTGGTGATGTTTGGTCTTTTCCCGAATGCTGAATGTTTTTTTATTTCAAGCGCACCTTGCGGGAAGCCCAAGTGACGACATAACACATGTGCATCCTCAATGTCAAATTGGTCATCACATATGAGACCCCACTGATCATTTGCTGTGAAATACTTGTAGATATAAAAATCATACCTGGACTTTTATTATATTATATTGTAAAATAGTCAATGAGAGCTCTTCTACATCTATTTTGTTTAAGTTAAAGAAATATACAAAACAGTTATGCTTACAACATTATTCTTTTAAATCCATTATATTTAGTGGTCTGATTGACCAAATTACTTCTTTCAATTAATTAATCTTTTTATGTAAGGTTTTGGGTAAAGTGAAAAAGTTAGTGTCTTGAGCGAGATTCGAACCCACGACCTTTGGCTCAAAAATGCCACTGCTCTCATCTCCCCAACTTGAACTATCGTGACTACGATCCACTTGGACACTAACTCCCCATTACAACCAAACAAAACTTTACATGAAAAGATTAATTAACTGAAAGATAATTATATAATTATTTATTTGGATGATTGTTTTAAGAACCTTTGATCTCAACTGTCCCTTCATTTGGATTTTCCCCACCATAGAGCCTCAGCTGAATTCCTTTTTCGAGCCATGTGCAATTTTTCTCATCTGACATATCACCACAGTCATTCCTTCCATTGCAAACCTAAATACAAAATGTTTTAAGCAGTCAGTAGAAGTATTAGTCATTGACAAAAAGATATTGTATTGTATTTCACATTTTTATGTAGAAACATTTATAATATACTTATTATAATTATTAAGTTAATATAATATAATTATTTAATGTAACTCTTCCTGTGGATTCATTAATGTTCAAAGTTGGATATTGGATTTTTTGCCAAAAAGTGTGCTTAGTCCTCTTTTATCATTGACTTATTGAATATTAATAATATAATGTTTACGTATTTAACTTGCACCATTCATCATTGTATTTTTAAGCCAAAATTTTGTAAATGTATCTTCAATTGAGTTAAAGAATAAGAATATTTTGTAATTGAAAAATAAAACTCACACTCGTGTGGCTTAGGCATTTGCCATTGTCGCATAAATATAGTTCTGAGCATCTCAACATGGTCGATTTCCTTTCATAATAACTCCAACCCATTTTGTTTGTAACTAGATTTCCCGAAAGGCCAACATTACTTTCTGTTAGAAAACACTCGCCAGTCATTTCTCTAAAAGATAATTAACATATTAATCATTTAAACTGTCCTTTCGTATATAGTTAACTCACAGATGATAAAAAGATCTGCAATTTTCTAAACCGAGGCATTTTTCTGAACAGGTTTTTAAGGAAGTGTTTCTATGAGCCTCAATATCATAACCTGGGAGTTGTGTGTGAGGATAGTGTTGAAATTTTAGTAGAGAATCTAAACAGTCGAGCTCGTCTCTTGCGTTTGAACAATCCTGAAAATCATAAAGTAAGCGTGACGATATTCGATAGAATTATTGAACGTTTACTTACAGGCTTCCCATCACAAACCCATTCCTGTAGAATACACTGTCGCTTAGACTCGCAAGAGAACTGTTTTGGCCCACATTTGTATTCTGAATATTTGGCCGATTTCTCAGTCCTGTCCTTGGTGCACAAAGGGATGTCACAGTATTCCTTGTGAATTTCTTCGCCTAACTTGACAAAACACCAAGGTGCTACATCAATCCCTCCTATGTTCCGACAATAATTGTGGCCAGACAACGTCATTCTTGAAAAAAAAATAAGTAAATTGTTACTAAAAAAAAAGTGTTTATACAAATTGAATTAGTAAATGTTTCTCAAGCGTAGAATCCTCAGAATACACCCAAAAAAAAGAAAAAAGAAAAATTGAATAAACACTAGAAATGCTAGACATGTAGACATTTAAAAAAACCCTCACCAAAACTGGCAAATTGTTTGATACTAGGGGCTAAACTCAGAAGAGCAATTGGTACATTAATCACTGTCATATGAACACATTTACATAAGAAGGTTATTTTCAATGATGACCCCATTTTTAGGTTATGCAAGGAAGAAGAAAGAGCCACTAAAATCATCTTTGAATGTGAAAGAACTGCTCAATGGAGACATAACCAGAGTTATAAAGAAAACCCAGGGAAAGGTACTATAATGTAGCAACTATGGGCTGTAGTAATGGGCTTAATACTTCTTAACATTGCCAATTGTACTGAACTAAGAAAAGTATAATAGGCCAGAAGGATGCAATGTTTGGAGGTCATAAAAACCCATTTCCTAGATTTACATCATCATTCACAAAATTATAAAATTGCTTGATGTAATTGATATCAGCCTTAATATTAAATTGTATATAAAAAAACTAGGGATAAGGTGAATTTCAATGGAAGAATCCCTCAGTTATTTCATCAAAGGATTTTTAAGAATGCTCCCCTTCATTAGGACTCAGAAACTATTTTGAATGATTTACACTGTTAAAAAATAAAAGCGTGTACAATATTAAAAAATATGGCTTTAACTATAATAAATTTTTGAGTCAACAAGTTCTACCACCTGTGTAATTCCAAGTCTTGATGAAGGGGATGTATTCATCAAAACTGATGTCGGAACTAAATGTTTTTCTTTCTGTGTTGAAATGTGTGGTTATTAGTGACTGTTAATAGATAATTATTCAAATATCGTGAGATGCGGTCTGGTGTGATGTAGGTATCAGAAAAATATTTTCTTTATCGTGCTGACGTTTCGATCTTTCAGTGAAATCATCTTCACAGCCTTGGGTTTACAAACATAGTTTACATTTAGAAAATACATATAGAATTTGGAAAAGTGAATTTATACAGTGCAAAATATATTTTAATCAAAGTATTTCTACTCACTCAAAGTGTTTGTCTTCTATGTAAATATGCCATTCTTGCATGTAGTGTTGAGAGTGCCAGTGAGATTTTGTTGTTTAATGTTTATATATGTTGGATTTTGAAGGGGTGGGGAAGGAAGTGGGTATAGAAGAGACTATTTTGTATAAGTCGTCGGCTTCTTTGAGGTGAAAAGAGCCGACAAAGGGAAACAATGTGTTCGTCATGTTTCGGCCAGTTTATTCTTTAAGTATAAATTCACTTTTCCAAATTTTGTATGTATACTCTAAATGTAAACTATGTTTGTAAACCTCAGGCCCTGAAGATGATTTCAATAAAAGATCGAAACGTCAGCACAATAAAGAAAATAATTTTCTGACACTGCATCTCACCATATCTGAATAAGTTTTTCTTTCTTTCAAATTCGCCTTATACGTGATTTAGTTATTTACAATTACAAATGTAACATTTTAGAAATTTTATAATATTTTCATGAGCAGGTCTTCATCAAACAGAAATCACGTGAATGGTACATATCTTATGTTTTTGAAGGTTGGTGAGAAAGTGTTCCCAAGTGTTCTGTGGCATTAAAACTTTTTATCCTTACAAATATTTCAGGCTCAAAAGCCCTTCTTCAGTAGCCCAAATATATAAATATAAGATGTGAAAAATATTGAAACAAACAGGCATCACTGTGCGGAAGAACACAGCCTGCTAAATACAAGTTTGTAACAATGAAAATTTAGCATCATGGAACACTTAGTGTCCCCCCCCCAACAACCATCTAAATTATAAATATCACGGAATATACAACAAATTAAATCAAACGTTAATAATACCTTCTATCTTCATCAGAAATTTTATACTTCAAAAAAGGATTTACTTCCTTGGAATCCCAAGTCAAACATAAATTGCCCTCACTTGTCACATTAGCACCACCTCTATAATTAGACCCAGTTCCTAGTACACAACCTGTACAGAAGAAAAGAAATTAGCAATTTAAACTTCTACCCAAAACATTTGTCTTCGATTACCAATCTTATTAGCAGGCCTTTTGCAGATATATGGCATTCTTACTGACATTGTCCCACAATCATCAATATCCCAGAAATAGTATTGGGCATCACAAAGCCGTCCTTCTTTTGTGTCGGCATTAGTACATGGATAAAACCTCCGTAATACTATGCAAGAAGCTCGACCAGTTTCAAGTTTTGGTGCAATCGATTTGGTCCCATTCCAGCCTTATTTAAAAAAAAATATAAATCCAAAACAAATTTTATTTTATTTATACATTTCTTACCAGGCCACCAGTTATGATAAGTAAATGGCTCTTCACTACCCTCCCAAATCCAGATTGGCATTCCCATTACTAACACGCCGACACCTGCAGTCATTACGGATTCAAGCTGAGATTGTCTGAGCAACCATTCAGACAAAAAATCATTCTCAATCTATAAATTGTAATTGTATTAAATCAAAAATGAAATAAAAAATAAAACTTTTTTTTTTAATTACTTGTGAGGCTACGTTGAGAAGATGACCGCCATGCTTTTGACAATGTGCTAAGGCTTCTCCTTGTGTAAATCCTGCCATTTCAACAGGGGTGTCTTCAAAAGGTTCAACCAGGAAGTAACATCTGTCACCGATAGATATTTCTCCAGGCCGGCACTGTGACCTTATATTGTCATGGCACCGAACCCAAACCGCATCATTATTCACATCACAGTACGGTTCTGAAGAATACATTTATATTAGTATTCGACAGTTTAAATAATACAATAATGATTATATAAAGAAAATACGTTTTGAAATAAGACATTCTAGAATTGACTTTTCATGACCAATACAGGTGATGGCATCAACTGCAACTACTGGAGAAACCTTTTCAGTAACAGAAGCTGGTCTCCCTTGCCATGATGATTCTGCACCTCTAAATATCAACAATTTTGGAGTCTGTAGTGCACTTATGAAACAATTATTTATAAAAACTTGTAAATGTAGATAGATTCAACATGCAAGGATTTTTTAAAAATACATAATCCTGTATTTTTCTTTTTTTTTTACTTAACCTTCCATCATTTTTTAAAAATATTTTTTTAAGCTTACGGGCCAAGTGTTGGTTTTGAAAGCTTCAAAAAATAAACAGAAGCTTTCAAACCAACACTTGGCCCGTAAGCTTAAAAAAATATTTTAAAAAAATGATGATTGGTTATTTTTTTAATAATCATTGAAGTTTTTTTAAAAAATGTAATAACTTTTCTTCTAGTTTATTTTAAGTGTCATTAGTTGTCTTTTATTTTAAGGTATGCACATTTTGCCAAGACCTCCTGTTTTTTAAATGAAGGTGT
Organism: Cimex hemipterus; assembly: GCA_039619505.1. NCBI lineage: Eukaryota > Metazoa > Arthropoda > Insecta > Hemiptera > Cimicidae > Cimex > Cimex hemipterus. Next base: position 11,756,077 of record CM077114.1, on the reverse strand, counting down.
TATTTTTTTATTTCATATTTCAATTTTTCTAGAGTATAATGCAAAATGAACTTTTTTAATTCATCTTGTTAATGAAAAGTTATTGTAAAATTTAGAAGCTGAAGAGAACGAAATGCTGGGGCATGTAACACTGGTCTCCCTGTTTATATTAATATTTATAAAACAATTTCAAACCTTGTATAGCCAAGATTTTTGCAAACCAGATTTGCTTCAATTTCTGTCCATCCATTCTTCCGGTCACATACAGTGCCCCAAGTGTGGTTCAATTTAATCTCAACGTATCCTTGGAATTGAGTAGGGCCGCCTCTCAACCTAATTACTTGTCTGTTGAATTTCATTTGTTTTCCCGATAATTTTTGTGGAATGAGGGTAGGCAAATCCACGGAAGGAGGCTTCTCAGCCTGAGAAGACAAAGGTGAAACTCTTTTTCCTTTGGCCACACTCTTAGAGGTCACAGTTTCAACTGACTGGTTGACGTTAACAACAATCTTCCACCCATCTGAATCAGGTGTATTGAAAATTACTGTTGATTCATGGCTGTCTGGAACTTGTTGGTGCATAGGTGCCTTTGTTGTTGTCTCATTTAACATTTCATATTCTCTTTCAGTATTACCAAACCTCACATCAAAATCTTTGGGCATGTAAACGGATTCTGAAAATGCATGAAAAATTATTATTATTATTAGCTATATTTGTCTTTTTTTTTACCATTATTTGCTACATGGTGTGATTCCGCTGGTTCAAGATATTCTTTGTCATTTCTTTCATAAATTTGATCAATTGAGTTATTAAATAGAACAACTGGGTTCCCGCTGCATTTTATTTTAGATGGATGGTCACAAATAGACAGCTCCAAATTGAACCTAATAAATTATTAATATTTGTATTTTATATTTGATTGCAATTTAAAAATCTTACCTTGTTCCATCAGGGCAATCCATAACATACGTCCTACCGTTGGCACAACTCATAAACTTATTACAGTGCAAATGAGGTAGTAATCCGCTAAAATCAGGCGGGCATTTTTCAAGCACTGGAAACTGAGTGTGAGTTGGGTTCAATTTTGTTGAAGTCTGGTCAGCGTGGCCTGAAGGTTTGTAAAATTTGTGTGTGTTAGCAACTGAGCGAAGCGGGTTTTGATCAGGGTTATATGTACCTCTATTGTTAGGTGGTAAATAACTTGGAGAAACATTTGTTGAAGAAATGTCATATTCACCTTTGTAATCGTTCAGGGTATTGTGATTTTTATTAAACATCGATGGATAAGGTAGCACTTTTTCATTGGAAATGGAAATTATTGGTGTGTTTGGTACATTTATCGTGTGGGATATAGATTCACTATAATTTGTATCATTTTCGATTATCTGTACACTAGGAATCAGAACTGTATGCTGGCCAGTGTAAGTACTATCTCCGTAAGTATCTGGTAAATCTGGTTCAGGATTTATGAATGAAGTATTTATATTGGGAAATGGTGGCACAAAGGATTGTTGTACCTGGGGTATTGTATCTTGTTCTCTTTCAATTACTCCATAATTATTGTTGTTAAGTTCCAAAACCAAAGGGGAATCTGAGTGATTGGCCAAAGGGATTTTTGCTCCCTTATAACTTCCAGGATTATCTAAATTTGGAAAGATTGCTGACAATGGCAGACCTCCACTATTAGATGGATGTACTGATGACTGGACACCAATGTGCGAATGGTATGTTGGTGGTTGGACTCCACTATGTGAAGTGTATACTGGGAGTTCGGCACCAGATTGTGAATGGTATGGTTGATGAACTCCACCATGTGAATTATATACTGGGGGTTTGGCACCTGATTGTGAATGGTAGGTTGGTTGTTGAACTGCACCATATGAATTGTGCACTGGAGGTTGAGCTTCAGTTTTTGAATTGTTTTCTAAAGGTTGCGTACTGGTTTGTGGATGGTATGGTGGTGAATGGACTCCATCGTGTGAATGGTATGCTGGTGAATGGACTCTATCATGCGAATGATATGCTGGTGAATGGACTCTATCGTGTGAGTGATATCCTGGTGAATGGACTCTATCGTGTGAGTGATATCCTGGTGAATGGACTCCATCACGTGAATGGTATGCTGGTGAATGGACTCTATCATGTGAATGGTATGCTGGTGAATGGACTCTATCATGTGAATGATATGCTGGTGAATGGACTCTATCGTGTGAGTGATATCCTGGTGAATGGACTCTACCATGTGAATGATATGCTGGTGAATGGGCTCTACCATGTGAATACTGGACACCAACTTGAGAATGGTACGTTGGTGGCTGGACACCACCATGTGAATGTTGTGTAGGTTGTTGGTTTGTGTTAAATGAGGTTTGTAATGTTGTATCACCCCCTTCACGTGTAGAATGTGAAGGCCAGCTGACTGTTTGAGTTGGTAAGGTATACTGCTGGGGTGGTTGAAGGTCTCTGGCCAAAGGCCTAATAAAATCTTCACCATTTTCAAAGTTACGTTCTGCAACAAAATCAAAATGAGAGTCTTTATAATAAAAAATAAAAATACCAACTAATACAATTGATCAAGTATAAAGTATGATAGTATACAGTATATAATAAGGGCAGAAAATGTATATACCAAAAACCAACAGACACTAGGTAGGGTAAGGAAAATCCTAAATAAAAATAAAAATACTGTTTTGGATTTCACATACTGACTCCTTGAGCCGTCTATAGCTGACAAAGTTTGGAGGTATCAAAAGAATTGGAAAGCAGTAATCTCAATAGCCTTGAAACACCACAGCTGAGGTAGTAAAAAAATATATTTTCTCTCTGATGAGGACATAAAGATGGAATTAGGATTTAAGTTTTTCTGTGGAATATTGATTTTTGTATATATAACATTTTAATGTCTCATGGTAAAATGAGTTAAATTGTTGTTAAATACTTTGATATGCTGGGTCATTGTAAAAACACACATAAGGTAGGAATCACATTTTTGGATAATTAATTTGTAACATTGATCAATGTGTCATGAGAGTTAATGATTACTGCTTTATATACACTCAAATCTGCCATGTATATACACACATGCGCACACAGAATTGAGTCTATCACTTTTCCCAGAAGAGGTTAGGTTCCAGGAGCTGTCCATAAACTGATCATTTCAGCACACAACGCAATCAGTTCCTATATCGAAACTCTTCCCAACTTTCATAGTGATTTGACAACCTGAGGTAATTATGAAAGGTTAGCAAGTTAAGAAAACAGACAACGGGAGATAAAATATGAAAGTCAGTGGTAAAGATGAAAAACAAAAGAATTCTCCATTTAAAGCATAGAGGGCCGGTGATTACCACCCAATGTCTGTCAAACCATAAATAATACATAATAGTCACCTTGGATCATATTAAACGATACTTTTACTACTAAATAACATCAACATCAATTATATAATTGTAATTTTAGTGTTATTAACTAGGCAATATTATCTTACGCTGACTTGTTTGGTGATGGTGAAAGTTGTGTGTTGGTTTATGGCTTGGAGATTCTTCTCTTGCAACTGTTTCAAGAAAACAACATATAATAATAACCAAGATTAATAAAAAATTAGTTTAGTACCTGTAGAAAACGAAGGCACTCCAGGCTTTTCATGGTAGCTTTTGGAATGCTGAAAGTTTGTCTCTTGCTGAATCCATTGTTTATTTTGTGTGTCTAGAATGTAAAAAAACTTTGAAAAAAGAAATGACTTGCTTTGTTACATATAGATTACTGTGTGACAGTCTTGTTATGGTTTTGAGTTGAAAATGTGAATTACTGGTTGCCACCTCCTTACCTCTGTGAAAATTTAGTTGGTGTCGATTTTGAACATATGAAACTTGATCCTGATTCTGAACTTGCTGGTCAAACTGGTTCAGAACTGGCACTCGTTTATGTTGGTGGTGGATTTCTTGTTGGAACACAGGTGTGACTGAATAAAATTATTTATAAATTTTAATTAAGGAGGGTTAAATGCATGTAAATTAAACATTTTAATTATTTGTTAAAAATTACCATGCTGTGGGCGTTTTCCCATTACAGAGTCCTTATGGTAATGGTGACTATAAGGGTTAACAGGATCACGAAATGCTTCATAATTATTGGTTTGCCCTTTAATTCAAAATGGTTAAATATAGTTTTAATTTAAATTTTAAAAATTGTATAAGATAAAATTTAAAAAATGTCATCCACTTTTATACATTCCTAATAATATAATTTGCTATTATACAACTCGATGAGAATCACCTACGATAACTTTTGCTGGCAGTTTTAGGCGAGACCTAAGTTTGGTCCATCCTGCTCTCTAAAGGTACCCTCCGGGGCTATTAAGAGCTACATAATTTCTCAGCCTTCAATTCATCCAAGTGAACAAAAATTCACACTCACCTTACTCATTCTTAAATAAATTTTTCTGTACATATTCTATTAACTCTAGTAGGGCAAGGAAGTATTAAACATTTGTCTATCGCCTTACAAACAAATTAAATAATCAACCTGAGTAAGTTTCAATGGGTCACTCAATATTCAACCATCAGAATCTCACAATATACATTGATACTTATACATTCCCTTGAGACTTTTACATAAAATTAACAATTCATAACAATAACTAATATAATGGTTGCACATTTTTTTCCCAAGTCGACTGATTGCGTACACTCTATTCGAGAAGCATACCAAAAAAAATTTTTTTTTCACCAAATCACATACTGTTCAATGAAATGCATGTACAGAGGCACTACTTAGGAGGATTAAGCACAAAGTGTACACAGCTTGGCTAATGACTCGCGCATAAATATGAGGCAAATAAACCACAAACAGCTCAAAAAAAGTATAAAGGTGCAAACAACTTAGCTAATACCTCAACATCACCCTAAACGAGTGCAAATGACAAAAGGAGAGTCAGCCAGTTAATTGCTCTTAGCTCGAGTACCACTCCAAGCATCTTCATTATGATTCAGCTAAATATTTCAGCCAGGCATGTTGCAGAAGCAAAATGAGACAATCTGGCCAATGCCATAAATATCAATCTCAGCCATTGTCATCAGCTACACATGTACACTGATGTAAATTGAAAGACCAGGTAGGCTGCACTGTGTCCTAGTGTAAAACTCAGAAGACTAGTATAAATAAAACAAAGCTCCAGGAAGTGTGCCCAAATAATCAGACTTGGATAGCAATAGTCAATGACTGAATGTAAAAGAGAAAATGAAAAACAGTAAAAAAAGAAAACCACGAATTTGGACAGACAAACTTTTCTGTCAGCCTTTAAAAACCATAAAAATCATTTCCTATTGGCAGAAAATAGGCATATCCTGAATAAAAGCATGTGGGACACCTTGGTAATTAAATCACCGAAATCTAAAGAAGCAGCAATGGATGAAATGCAAATGCCTGAGATGGAAAAAAACCATGGTCCAAAAAAATGAGAAAAAGATAATTAAATAACAAAAAACATAACAAAAAATTGAATTAGGAATGGGAAAGCAGCACCTCATGAGAATGGACAAGAGCTGTCAATGTTAAAGAATAAACGCTGACATTACAAACCATTTTAAAATAACACAGGCACTTTCAAACCACGGCAATTTCAAAACCTATCTTAAAGCACTTTATGGTACACAATAATTGCAGATGACAAGGAGACCAACATGACAGAAAATACCTAATATTAACATGAACTTTTCACGAGTGAGCCTAACAGAGCAAAAATGATACATTGTGCTTCAGAAAGGATTAAACTGGTCTCTACCATAAAATTAATTAATAAATAACTATGCTAGACTTTATTAATGTAAATAAAATGGGCTTCAATCGCGTATGAACTTGCAATTACGTAATCAATGCTGTAATTGTCATAATATTGTACATATCACTGTAATTACCGGCTACAATCTATAAATGGGAGCATGTAAAATAAAATCCTAAAAGGCTTTTTTCAAGGGGAAAATAATTCACCCTTCTACAAGTACGAGCAACGTCTCGACATTAGATTTAAACATTTATTGAATACACCCACTTGTAATGTAAAATTGTCAAAACACATTTAAACAACTTTCTCAAACATAATTCATTATAGTTTGATTTGGTCTTCTATTAAAAAAAAAATTATCATGGGGATAAATAAGCTGTAAATTTGCAAACTAATCATGACCGAGTAACAAACAAATAGGAAACGCACTGAAGTTAGTAAAATCCCAACATATCTGACAAACTGAAGAGAAGTGGACCAGGTTGACCGTTAACAACTAAATTATACAGGTTCATAACCCTGCATACCACAGAAATATCTCAATTTACAGATAAATGTTGACACAGATCATTTTGTTAAGTATTGTCAAAACAATTCTTTTATTTAAACTATCGCCGAGACAAATAATAACAAAATAATTTATAAATTAAACACAATAATTCATAAATTTCTTCTTATAAATTATAATAAAAGCACAATTATAAAAGCAATAGCAAGAAAAGGCAAATAATTAATTGCCTTTGTCATTTACCTATTTTGCCAATATTAGGATTTGTATAACATTTCACTTTTGCCGGAAAATCACACTCGAGCGTCTCAGGATTGAACAACGTTCCTGGAGCACATACACTTAACACACTTCTTCCTTTCCAACAATTGTAAAACCTCTTACAATCCATGGCATATGGGAACTGCCCAGTAGCCCCTTTTGGACAACCCAATCCATCCCATTCAAGATTATTTGTGTCCTGTATTTAATTTGAAAAAAAAAAATTGTTTCAGTTTAAAAACATATATATAAATATGATAATATTCAATAACTTACAGCATTCACTTTTAATACTAAGAATATATAAATTGCCCAACGCATTAAGTTGTAGTCCATGTTTTTTGTTTCAGTTATAAATGATCCTTTAGAATTCTCATAGTCAAATCGTTTGAACAAATATTTTTATCTAAGGGTCATCAGATTAAAAGTTCAAGTAACAATAACAAGATTTTGTTGATTAAGTGCAACCCCATTTAATATTCAATTATCAGAAGGCACATAGAAAAACAGCAGTTTTACATAACAATTTATTTATACACTTTTTACACAATTTTAAAAATCTAGAACAATGTTTTTATTTTCTGTTTAGCATCAAAGGCCAGTTGTCGATAGGGATGGTCCAAGGTTGAGGGTGTGTCAGGTATCCGACAAAATTTTCTAAGCTTATTTGACATCAAAAGCAAATTCTGAGCTAGCCCCATGACACTAGATGTAGTCCAATACAGACTCACGGCCTGAAAATTGAAAACTGTATAGAACAACTTTAAAAAAAAAAAAAATAAATAAACTTACAGAAGGAACTGTGGCTGATATAGGTATCATAAGTAAGGTGAAAAATCTAAAAAAATTGGTAGCATATCTTTGGAATCGTGTGGGGTCCTGCAATCTTCTTAAGGCTTGAATCTGAAAATGTGGATTTGACAGTAAGTCGATAAAAGATAAATATTAATTAAGGAAGGCAAAACTATCCCCTAACCATAGACAAGACTATTGCAATAATGGGAAATATTATTACAGAACTTGGTAAAGTTTTTGCAAATGAAGTTTTGATCAATGGAATTTAAAGTCATTCGGAGCCTTTATAATTGATATGAGGCCTTTAAATTAAAAGGATTGGAGAAGTTGGATATTGGAAGGTTTAGCAGTTCCCCAGTTCTATCCTGAATGTCCCAATTGTTTATAGTAGTGTTTCATAGATTTTTTTTTAATCTGTCAGTAGCTTGGATTGCCATTTTATAGGCTTGTAGCGTCTATTTAGGTCTTGTTTCTGTCATGTATGCCGATTCCATATTAACCATGAGTCTAGATGGTACCCAAGGCAACAAAAAGAGTAGACTGTGAGAGGAGATTTGTTTCAGAATGTAAGTTCAAGTGTTTTTATTTACTTTCTATTGTTTACACTAATCTATTATAAATGTGACATGTATCTAGCAGATCTTACAAAGCATCCTCAAGATAGGGGTAAGAGGATGATAGTACAGCTGTGTGTCACTGGGAAAAGATGCAAGGAGGATGGTAAGTATAGTGGGAACGTATGCAGTATAAAGGATATAGAGGATTGATACTCCTGCAGCCAGAGAGCAGTATTTGGAATCTCAAACTTGTCGGACCCAAAAGGACACTATTAGGTAAGAGTGTAAAAACAATTAATTATACACAATTTTTTTTTCAAAATGGAATGGATCTGTCTCAGGGGAGATTTGAGCTACAACCTTTGGCTCAATATGCCACTTCTCTAACCATTTGAGCTACCATGGCTTCGATCGCCCATGCCACCCCTCACCCTAACCATTACCAAATTGTTGAACATTCCACCCACCCTTCAGAAATTGTAACCAAAAAGAAAAAAGAAGAGAATTGGAGATTTCTAGAAGCCAAATACACTTTCCGTCTCAACCCCATCTTCAACGTACTCTTAACATAACTTCAATTGAAAATTAATTATCCTAATTACTATTAATCATCAAATATCATAAAATTAATTGTGCAAAATAATAAAATATATAAAAAAACATTCATATTTCAGGATCTGCTAAACAAAGATTGGGGGTAGAGTGTCAAATTAAATAATATAATATATATAAAAAAATTATTTTGCAAAATTACCTCAATTATAGTTAAATTTGAAAGGGCTAAAATTATTGGAAGGATTAAACATCCATCTGGCTGAGAAAGATTTGGAATCCATAGAAATCCACCAACTGCCAACTGCAAATATAAGACCTGGGCAGCTACAAAATATAAATAAATGACACATTGTGTGCAAAAGAAGGTAAATTTATTTATTTAAACACCTGCATCTTTTATGGGTAGCATGTATGCTGCATTTCGAAGTGCAGCCGACAGGAAAACCCACACTGGCAGTTGAAACCAAATTGTCAAACTTGCTTTGAATGGATGGCAGTTATCACGCACCACTAATGCATCCCATTCCTTTTTCATCTGCAATCATCTTTAAATTACAGATTTTACATAAATTATTCTGTAAGATAAGCATTTTTAAATACCATCAATTGATACATTAGTGTTGCCTTCTTATCTGTCCACTTCCACTCTCTTGCTTTCATAGCTACGGATCTCTTTACTTGTTCCGATATCTCTGGCATTTCAAGAAATTTTAAATTCTCTATTTTTGCAATTATATAATGCTTAAAAAAAATAAATAAAATGATTAAGTACGATATAAGTATATAAAGTTAGGTTAAATAAAGAAAGTTGTCTAATTATAAGACAATTATTTTAGTTTAATGATAACAATGGCTGCACATAAATGCATAATATAATAATATAAAAATGAAAAATGCAGTCGATTTCTGTTCAATAACCCATAATGCAGGAGATAAAATTGGGATCTGTTCTTGTAACCATAATTTGTGGTATTCTTGTTTAAACATTGGCTTAAGTTCCTCATTTGTGGATATTTCATTAAAGCTGCACTTGTATTCATCTATGTTTGGGATCTGAGTTTCTCCGCGTGCAAAAGGGTTCACAGGAAGCGAAGAATGTCTTCAAATCTTTGGTTCAGGTCTGAAGGGCCGTTAAGTGTTGATTAGACCAAGCAAATCTTCATCTCTAATTTGCAATTTCGAAAGATTTGGAAACGGAAAGCATTCTCCTCTTCAAGTTTTGTTTTGTAAAAAAAGTTTTGCAGCAAACGCAGATATTACACTTTTAGTTTTGGTTAAATTTAATTGGCCACCTTGTACTTTCAAATTAGTTTCATTAAATTTGGCAAATAATTCAGACATATAGGCTATGTCATTATATGAGTTAATTAAATTGTGTCGTAAATCGTTGTCTTTGGTTTACAGAAATTCCAACACTGAATCAAAGAGCGCATAAAATCAATTTAAACATGCACTTTTAGATAACCGGCATACTTCTGTTTTATGTTATATTAAACCTTGTGCAGACTCCCTGAGATTGTCAGAACCCCAAATCAACTTTAATTTCCCACGGACCCCCCCCCCTGAATGATACCAGGGATCCCTGGGGGGTCTGTCACGACCACTTTGGGAACCACTGATTTAGAACATTGCTTTGTTGAGTTAGCACTTTTATTATGTCTTCAGTTGTGTAAAAAGTAATAACAAACGCTTCATATTTTAAAAAATCCATACATGTTTAGTGATGATATTAATTATTTCAATTAATTATCATTTTATGTAAGGCCTTGGGTGAGTTGAAAAAGTGACACAAGCGGGATTCAAACCTATGACCATCGGCTCAAAACGTTGATGCTCTCCGATTGTGACTGTGTATCATATATACTCATCATGAGCTCAAGTGGTCGGGGCAACGGCGTATCGAGTTGTGGGTCATGGGTTCGAGTCCCGCTTGTGACACTAACTTTTTCATCTCAACCAATACCTTAGATAAAAAGAATAATTAATTTTAAAAAATGTTTACAACATGGAAGAAAGAGAAAAACCAATACTTGGTAAATGGCGAGGGGAAAAGTGATAGTGGTCCGAAAGGCAGCGGTGGTGCAGACGATAGTGGCCCACCACGAGAGACCCGAGTAGTCATGAATGGAAATCAGCAACTGCTTCACAGACTCAGTCGGGGCGCTTTCCATAATGTAGTTGTACGCGGAGTTTCCCGTGCCGGTCGACTCTTCCCGTCCAAATGATTTGGAAATACGACCCCGCGTCAGAAAATTAGACGATTTTGGCAATTTGTTACAGGCTGACAATATCCGAAACATTCTGTACAGTTTTTGTACAATATTTTGTCTAATGCTGTTACAAAAGAGAAGAGACTATTTTCTCTCGTTTCCCATAACGGGCAACGGCAATCATAACTCTCTAGAGCCTCCGTTAGGTTGTCGTTCAGTGATGTACTGATACTACTATCAGATCATGTGTGAACAAGGAGAGAAGGAGAAAGAGAATGTTTTCTTTTGAACGAGGGTATTTCAAATTCTAGTTTTATGAATCCTTTAAAATGAATTTTAAAATAAGCCAAATGAGCCACTGGATTCGAACCCGGGACCTTAACCCGCGATAAGCTAACATATCAAGATCAACATAATAACAATAGCATAACAATAAAAACATGAATCAAAATTTATGTTTTAATAACAAAAAGGTTATATATAATGCAGGAAATAATAATTAAAAAACGATTAATAATTAACAAATTAACAAACAAAAATGTATGATCTGACTGATAGACAACACACAGACCAATCCGCTGTATCTTAAGAGTTGAAATTTCGACAGTGCTTATTTAGGGATGAGGCCTGGTGTAATGTAGGTTTGGTACGGTACAGACCGCCTTCTGGCTTATTGTACCTTCCTAGTAACTTAGTTCAGTGTAATAGATTCATACTTCTCAGAAGTAACAGATCATTGACTGTCATTGTTACAATTTCATTCCCAAGATTTTTTTCGTATGTTAGGATAAATCTTCATTGAGCTGTTGCTTCACATTCCAAGACGATATGAGTGGCTGTTTCTTCCTCATTACATAATCTGCAGATGGGTACATGGTTGTACATGTCCGTGTTGTTTTCTGAGATGCCAGCGACCACTCTTTTAAATTTAGCCCTCTCCAATTGCAGCAGTCTTAGTGAGGGCTGTTTCATCAACTTGTTGATCAAACAATCATAAGTGTTCTGTGTCTAGAATTTATCCACTGATGTAGGTTTTGAAAAAGCATTTTCTTTGAAGTGCCAACGTTTTGATTTTTATTGAGGTCATCTTGGGTGCATTCCTACAATAACAGGGATCGGCTAATGAAGGATTTTTTGAAATTCTATCCCAATATATATAAATAAACAGTTCGTGACTGACAGACCAAACAGCAGGGTCTAAAGTGCTGAAATCTGCATTTTCCACACTGCATTCCTAGACTGACATGGATTGCCTCTAAAATGATTTTGTGAAATTCCATGTAAAGTGAAGATGGGAGGAAAAAATTTGAAAAAACGACACATTATATTAGAAACCTATACTGGAACTCTTCATCGCATTTGAAAGGTACAATGAAACAGAGTACCGCGTGGACGAAGACACTAGTATTAACATAGTTGAATTGAAGGAGAGAATTAGGTATAAAAGAAAAGTACAAAAGAGAGAAAAAAGAGAATGGCAACAAAATCATATGTTAATTGTTAAAAAAATGCTTAGTGGCAAAAAAGTTGAAAGCTAAAAGGCGACCTAATATGCCACGTAAGGAATTCGACAGACGCACCTTAGTATTCCTAAACTTTTTCTTAATAGATTTTGATCTATGATGCAAGCTTTTTATAATATTTAAACTACGGGAAGAATTAAAATAGAATGTAATGAATAAGTATGAAGGGCAGAGCTTATTTTTTAAATAAGTAAATAAGAGATCGGAGTTTAATGTAATCAAATTAACACCCATAATGAACATGCCATGTGTTGATATGTGCTCTCCTCTTCGTAAACTCAATACAAATCTTGCGCAATTATTAAAAAGTATCCAATTTAAAAAAAAAATAGAAGTGTGATTAAGTGAAAAAGAGTAGACAGTACTGCAGTATAAAACGGTAAAATAAGATTTTTGACTAGTCCAAGATTTTTGATACGTATTGATGGTACGTAACTGTTATGTCCATGAGTGCCGTACTGTAGTGGCACGTAACATGGTCAGTGCCATCGTCTTCGACCTGGAGGAACCTACGTTCCTGTCAAAAATTTGGGTCACAGCTGATGTTTGTTTATACTTTTTATACTGTTTATATTAACACACACGCGCTTCATAAAAAGTAGTCAGTCTTTTCACAGATTTAGTCTTTTCTATTATTTTTTAAAATATTTTTTGTTGTTGAGTTCTTGCTGATGATCAATTGGACAACACTAAAAGCTGTAGAAACAATCGTAACTCGAGATTGAGTTGCTGAAACATGGGCACAAACTTGTCACAACGATTTATCAGGGATTCCACTTGATCAAATGTGTTTGCTCTAAAAATGGGAAACTTATGGAGTGCGGTGATTGATTATTGTCCAGAAGGTGTAATTCGAACAGTGTCCAATTCTTACATTAGACACAGAGAAAAGAGAAAAAAGGATGCTATTGACATTGAAGAGTCACACCTCATTGATTCTCTTCATTCACCGAAAAGGTTTGCAAATCGTTTCACATGTTTAGTTTATGAGAAAACCAAATGACTTTGTCTGTCCAGGCGGAAACTGACATGCACCGCACACTACATTTTCCAGGCGTTGTATGTTGAAGGGAAAGACAGCGACATAACAGTCAATATTCTTGACAAGGACTGGAAACTGCATAAAATATATTTGGGGCAGGTGATTTCTACTTGTTTTCATAACTAATATAATCAGCCTTATTAGAAAGTCATGAAGTATGTATTATAATTTGGCCTGTGGGTCGCATTCATCCGTGTCCAACTATGGCCACTGTATGTTAATCTACTACATTGTATCATAAATATGTTGTACTAGTGAGAAAATGTGTAGTTTTTATCAAATTTCATCCGATGGCATCGACCTTTTTTTATTATTTGTAATTTTCAGAGTCAATATTTTAACAGTATGTTCTCTGGATCTTGGAATGAGTCAAAAAAGTCATACATAAGCATCAAAGTTGAAGATCCAAATATCACAGAAGAAGGTAATTTGTTAAAAAAAATGGCTTACATCATATTATGGTTTTATTTTATATATACTGATATTCTTCAAAATCGGATAACTTTTATTCTAAGATGGTTGGGATGAAAGAGCTAGTATCTCAAGCAAGATTTGAACTTACGACCTTTAGCTCAATGCACCATTGCTCTAACCATCTCTATCGTGATGCAATATGTTTAGACACAAAATCCTGATTACAACCCACAACTTTTCAAATTTCCCTTCTTTTTGTCATATTTTAAAGTTTAAGGCATGTTGAGCCGAAGGTCATGGGTACGAATCCAGCTTGTGACACTTGCTTTTTTCATCTCAACCAAGACAGATGAAAAGTATAATAATTAAAATACTGTCAATTATGACTAGTAAATGCATGATTTAATTATATAACTTTTCAAGTTTGAAAATTGAAATTTTTGTTTGATTAATTTCATACATTAGCTCTTGCTGCTGTTTTTGGGTCATTTTACCAAGATGAGATCATAGTAGAGCCAAGGGTAGTTGTGGGTGTGCTGGCAGCATCGACTATGTTTCAACTTGAAGGACTTATAGAACAGTGCTACGAGATCATGCTGGAAACAATTTCTCCAATTGTAAGAAGCAACAATTTTTCATACGTACTAATAATAATGCTTAATAATGTTTTTCAGACTGTTGTTCAGTATTATCATGCCTCATGTCGATATGGTGCTCAGAAAGTTAAATCAAAAGTGATCGATTGGTTTTCGGTTAACCTTACTGATTATTATTACAAAAATCCAGCCAGACTGAAGGAAATCGAGTGAGTAAAAAGAAATTGAGTTTTTGTAAGCACATAAATTTATTGCGTTTTAAGTGTGGAGTTGATGAATGTGATTTTGTCCAACCCTGACCTTTGTGTCATCCAAACAGAGATGACATTGTACTCTTTGCTGAGAAGATGGATGTATAATAGATTAAACGTCGACATGGACACATCTGACTGCAGCAAAGACCCAGAAACTTTCTTTTGCAATGGTGAAGGTATGTAAAATAATATTTACAGAATTTTTTCATTTATTTTTAAAATTTTTTTTTTCTTTTGCAGGAGATGTACCATTTTTGATGAGTGAAACTGGCAGGGAATTTGAGCCTATTTTCAGACGTTTGCGTTTAGGCCATCTCTTACTCCACGTCAAAGACCTCTTAAATATCTCAAAGGACAAGATAATTCCTGAAGCTTGGATGCTTGAGGCTTATAAATCACAGTGGGTCAATCTTCTTCGTGTTTTATCAGGATCAGACAAAGGGTACGTAATTACTACTGTAAAATTCTGTTACGTGCTGTTGTACTAAATCTCTGCAAGCTGTCAAATCTTATGTTTTTGGCCATTCAGGTTTAGACCTGATCATCCATTCAGCCATCAAAGTTAAATTTCACAGCTGTCATTTTCCAGTCCGGATTACTAGAATGTTGTTGAAAGTTTGGATTAGGTAGAAAGAGAGCCACAAATGATGATAAAAGTACTGTAATGGCAAAAATGTAAATGATTTAGGTTGTTCGTGAACAAATTCAAGTTTCACAATGATTTTACGCAAAACATTATCACACCATAAGAATAGCATCACACTTTATGCCTTGAAGATGGCATAAATAAAGGTTGAAACATTGGTAATAAAATGAAAAAGTTTTTCTAAAATACTTTATTTATGACCACTCTTCACGACTTTAACAAACAATACAACAAATCTTTAATTCATAAAGAAGCTATTGGAGGGGGGACTGGAAAGTAATGGTTTTTTTTTACATTAAATTCAAAGAGATTAATTTTTTACAAGTTTTTAATCAGTGATGTAATCACCCTCGTTATCACCAACTTTTGCCATGCAGTGTGTAAATTTTCAACCCTGGATCGATAAAATCCAGTTGGTTTTTGAGTAAAATATCTAAAAGATGCAATAAATGAAAAAAAAAGAAAAATAATAAAAAAAATACAGCGAAATATTGGTTGAGAATAGAGGGTGAAGCTCTACCTCATACCCTAATTCATTAATTTTTTCCATCTTGTGCAGTATGATCTTGTTATAATCTTGTTGCAGAATAACACCTTTTCTGTTGACAATCGTTGGACAATTTTCAATTAACAATTGATTTACTCAATCTGATTGTTCGCAGTAAAGATCTGCATTCGCAGTTTGTCCTGGTTTCGGTACTTCAAAATTCACTACCTTGCAAAAACTCTACCAAACAAATAAAAACACCTTTTTGGGTGTAAACCTGATTTAACTGTACTGAATGGCTGTAAAGAGCTCTTGAATTGTGTTTTAAGTTATAAAGAACAAATTTTTCATCTCCAGTGATCAAGCGATCAAAAACACTATATTGTGACACTGAAGCAATAAATTCAATGCGGTGGACTATTTAGTTTTGTTTTCTTCAGACAATTAAACAGGATCCAAATCCCTGCTTTGCTTACTTGATGGTCAACCAAGGTTGGTTAAGAATGATTGACAGTTCCTCAATTGACACGATTTGCTTCCACTTTTGCCTATAAGATATCATTGCCTCAAGTTGTTGGTCTTATGATATGAGCCGAAAAGTTCAAAATTACCGGATTTGAATAGAAAACCACCTTCGGGGTTTGCAAGTGTCTAAAGCACTTGGATAAACATTGTGAATGTTTTTGTTAGCAACTGTAGCATTACTACCCTAGTAAAATTCAAGTGCTTTATGTGTTCCTCTTCTAGTATTTAGCTGGCCATATCACCATAAATTGTAAAAAAAAAGATTTAATTTTTTACAAGTAAACGTTAAAAGTCTTTACATGACTGAGGTATACAATGAGCTGATAAATTACGTACGAATATTGACATGGGCGGAATTACTTCTGATTCCCCAGTATTATAATGAAATGGGATTATTTCACTATTTACTATTATGTTTATATTATTGGGAAACCTTTTTATTAATTAAATTCACTGTTTTTTGTGGCCTACTTGACCAATTAACACCTTCAATTAATTAAAGTTTTTATTTGAGATAAAAAAGTCAGTGTCACAAGTGGGATTCGAACCCGTGACCTTCAGTTTGATATGCAGCTGCTCTACCACTTGAGCTATGGTGTCTTTGATCCTCTCGGGCACTAACTCCCCATCTCAACTACATCTTTTCATTAATGGAGTGCCAGCAGAAAAGGTCCAAAATCTGAACGCTATGAAACTAGAGGAAATATTTTGGATTTCCAATTTTACAGCCTGCAATCTATTAGCTAAGCGTAATCTTAACGAAATGTACACAGTTTATCAACTGAGAGAATTATTAGAGATGGTGGTGGTAGAACGACCCCTAAAGCCGAGCTTAATCCAAGACCTCAAACCTGGTGAGCTCAAGGCGACTGCAGCGAACATTCTCCCTCTATAGTTCTTGTGTAGTCAGAACCTTGTGTGCTGAAGATTGAATTTTGTTGACATACTCATTGTTAAAATCATCAGATTTGATTTTACATCATCTATGCCACTTTTGGTTGTTTTGGGTCTTTGTTTTGACTCCTGGTTCACAAAAATTTTGTCATTTCGTAGTAAGAAATTGCCCATAAAACTGTTGTGTTTTTATTGTAATTAATTACAGTTTTTGTTACATCAATTAATTTATTTTTAAACTGGTGTTAGACCGACATCTGTAGATGAGGAATTCTTTAACACGAACAGTATCAGATGTGGGCGAGAAATCCATTCTGGAGACAACAGGTCATGGAGGTGGAACTGGTTCAGCTTTGGTGTTGATCTAGTCTGGTCTATTGTAGATAACTCAATTCTAGTCAGAAGACAGCGGACATACCTTGATTACACCCTCGTTGATAATTCTCACAACATATTAGTGAGGTAAGTCATTTAATAAAAAAAAAAAAAAAAAAAAAAAAAAAAAAAAAAAAAAGAAAGTCGAACAATAAAAATAACACTAGTTGACAAACTGATCACTTACATAAAAAATAATTAAATTGCAGACTCGATTTGTTGACGTTCGATGAGCAGCGCCAAGTAAAGAAACTTTTGAAGACTGATATAATAAACCTTTCTCTTACAAGGAGCCAGGAGACAAAACTACTCTCATTTGATTCAGAATTTGAATACCCTCTTTTTATCTTTGTCAAGATCTTACTGACATCACCAGCAAAAAATGTGGCTTCGAGTTAAAAGCTTTACAAAATCCCTTAGCCTATGATTAATCTCGGCTGAGCTAAAGATATTTTTGTATAAATAATCTTGTATTCTGTTTAACAAATTCGCATAAATTCATAGGATACTCACAATTAATTTTGCGTTTTATTTCTGGATATGTGTAACATTCCATCTAATGCATAAATTTAATAATTATTGTATAATATAATTATTTTATTATATAATAATTACACTTAGTTTTTGTTTATTTTAAGGAAGTGATCTAATTAGAGAAGAGGGTTTCATTTTATACTGTATTGTTATCTAAATTACTTAAAGCTAAACTCTTTCATTTTTTCTTTTATAAACCAATATATTTTAACACTAACTTTTCACTAATCCATTAAGGTACTGTATTTTTCATAAATAATGTTACCTATTTTTATAGATTTTAACTTCATATATTGTGTATATAGATATAAATATATATTTCAAAGTAGAAAACTTATCTCCACAAAATTAAATTGTAAATAAATAACACTTTTTAGTTAAATGAGAAAAGTGAATTATGCATGGCCTTAATGTCAGAGGATGTTCTGAACAAATTGTAAAACTATTAACAGATAGTTAACAACTTTTTTTCCAAGCATTATGTTTACTTGTTTTTGCTAAATTACATGCTTCGTATGATACATATAAACTTAAAGATAAATTAAAAAAAAAAACTTTGTTTAGCTTTCGTTACAAATAAAAGTAAGGTTGTTTCATTATTTTACAACTCTATGAGACTTATTTCTGAAATTCTGCAATAGAATTGTTGCTTTGTTGTTCAATCATAAAATAACAAATATTAATAAAGTGATATTAATACATTTTATTTTGTTGTGTTGTTTAACATGAGGTTCATCTCATGCACAAATGGAAAATTTAAATTTAATATATATATAGTTTGGAAGTAAAAAAATCTATTTACTAATTTAAATTAATAAGAATAAAATCAAACAAATTCAGGACCTATTTTAACTTGAGATCAACTCAGACCTATCTTTCACAGTACTTGACAATTTTAATAGAGTTGGACTTTAAGGAAATATGAGATCGCTGTAAGAAACTTAAATGTCAATCTGTAAGTATGTTTAAGTTCGTTTTGCCCTGATGATGACCTTATTTATAGTTAACAACTGAATTTGATTTATTCTTCAAGGCCATACCTTGATACAGAATTTTCGTAACTTTCTTCTTATCATGGTTATAATGCATTTTTAGCATCAGAGGGATAATCACGTTAAGTTCGATGGTTGGGGTGTCCTATCTTACCTATCTTACTCGCCTTTTCTTTACCCTCCAATCATGATTGTGATACTCATCAATTAAATTCCAAAAACCTACCCCGGTAAAGGCATGGTGGAATAGACGGTTTGACTATAACAGTGAGATTGTCCTAGACAAGATGGCCAAAAAAACCCAGGGTAGAGTAAGCCAGCTACTCAGCTCAAGTGCCGTGTCATACCTGTCCTCCAAAAGGCTTTACTGAATCAGCTGCTAATAGCAGACATAAAGACTACAGCTAATGATTGAAAAAGTGTGTGACCAGTTGTTCAATAATTTGTTGAAGTCATAAGGTGTGGTCAGGAATGAAGTTTTTTAGAAAAACACCTTTTCATTTTTTCTCCGATGTTTCGACCTTTATTTCTGTATAGCAAGATTTGTGAGAAAAAGATTTGAGAACAATTTCACGCCAGAGTAATGTAATGCCAAAACATCAGCAAAAAGACTAAAAAAATGTTTTTCTGAAATAACTTCATACCTGATCGCACCTCATGACATTATCTCTATTATTAACACCTAAAGATTATCATAAATCTTAAAACTAATTAAATAATACTCAATTGTAAAGATAAAAATGAAGTATATTTCATCAAATGATGTTTACATAATGAATAAATTTAAAAGACAAAAAATTGAGCTACAATAGAAATAATAAATTTATTTATGAAAGGAAAAATGGTCTTAGCATTGTATGCATTTTGATTTTTTCTTATACAAAATTATTAGTACAAAAATTATATAAAAACTTATCAAATAAAATACACAATCAATTTTATTAATATATTTGTCTTTGAAAATTAAACATATTTTCAATGTTTGTGTATAAGAAAGACAAGTTGGGTTGGGTATTGAACACATCAATGTTAATTTTCATCTTTTAAACAAGTATTGACTAATTTATAAAAATAAAAAAACACCATTATCCTTATTGTATTTCAAAAGTCCTCATGCACAATTTAATATCTAAATCAACAAAACTTCAACTATAAAAACAAATTCAACAATCAAAATAATTAGAGATCAATTAATGATGTCAGTACAATTCAATTGCTTGCAATAAAATGAATTGTGACAAATATCGTTATCCTTTATAGTTGCTATCCAATCACAGAATGCTCTGTTGCACTAGTTACACAAGAGATCAAAGTTACTTAAAAACACAAAGCATTTACTACAAACTATTCTAAATATATCTATAATAAATGTTTCAAAATAATATGATATTCATTATTGCATAAGGCAAACTTTTGTATAAACTAAACTCGTGAAAATAAACTACAATTAAAAATTATAATTAAAAACCATTTGATTCCTTTTATTAATTACAGAAAAGTACTACTTTTTTTTCATTTTTAATAAAATTTAAAACAGACCAGAGATGTTAACATGAAAGACATATGGTAAAATACCAGGCAATATTCATTTTGGTAATATCAAAATACTTGGAATGCTTTTACATATTTTTAGCATAAGTTGGATTTAGGCCTAAAATAAACATCACGAATGAGTGTTGAGAAAATGCTTGGGACTTGCTTTAGGCCACTGTAAGTTGGGTTGATATCATTGTACGACTCAAATTCAATTGCAACACGACGTCCGACTATTGTCAACATCTTGAGAAGATCCATTGTTTCGAAGTTTTTGATGAACACATCACACAGAGATCTAATGAACCACGTACCGTTTTCTGGATTTCGCCAGGAGAAATACCCTGAAATATTATCAATTAAAATTTTAAGCGTTTGTCGATCTGTAAGGCGGTGAAAATATATAAACTGATTGACAATTGATCAATCCGCTCTGTCTGTTCATTCTTGTGGATTTGGATTTCACTCAAAACGTGTTTCAACTTGCTCCTTCATTCCACATTGAAGAAAATTTAAAACCGAAACCCATTTGAGTGAAATTGAAACCAATGAAAACAGACAGACTAAGAAGTGAGATCGAGTGATTAATTTAATTAAAAGTAAAGCAAAGTAATTTCTTGAGGTGGGTCAAAGCACTTGACAATACTTTCATACTCTCAATTAAAAAACCCATGGGCTGTGCCAAGATTTTAGACGGCAATGTAGCGAATACAAGTGGGATGCCTTAACCACTCAACCAGCACAGTCCCCTCAGTTTAATTAATATTTATTAAAAAAGAAAAAATTGTTTCTACCTTCAACAGTACTGTAAGCAATAAGAAAATCAGCCATTGTTGGAATGGTGTAAGAGTCAGAAGAATCAGTTTCAGTAGAATTGTAGCTTATCAATTGTGTACCAGGATCTGTTTGGTCCCCTTTGCAGGCCTAAAAACACATTTATTATTTTAGAACTAATTTATTTATTTTATGTTTTTAAATTTATTTTATTGTATAAATAACTGCAATAATATATATAACTATATAAGGGTTATTTAACTGATAATTATTAATTATTGAGAGGTAATATAACTGATTGCAATAGGCTCTCGTTATCGTGCTCTCACTCATTCATGGTTGCCCAAAATCTCAAATTTTTATGAAGGTTGAAGTATTTTTGTGTTGGAACTCCATCATAGGTAAAACGTCTTTAGTTCCAGCAAAGTTGAGTTTATTTTCAGAAGCTTTTCGTTTAAATTGTAAACATCTTCAGCGATTTATCCTGATTGTTCTTTTTAGGTTTTTGTGAAAAATTATTACATTAATAACACAACTTCTCAATTCATTTAACACAATTAACAATTATACTTCAATTTAACAAGTCCTTGTTTGTTAAGTGAATTGTGAAGTTAATGTGATAAAATGTAATAATTTTTCACAAAAAAAAGTTTATAAAGTATATTTTAAGTTCATATTTAGATTGACAATTGACACACATGATAATGAAAGTGTCTAATTGGTATGCAGGTCGAAAAAAATGCTTCTAAGCCTATAATTCAATGTGTGTCCTATTATCCACAGTGATGCTTGGTATGTACCCCTGTGAATAACGAGAGTATGTTGTATTTTTGAATATCAGTGTTAAAGAGGTTTTTTATTGTTTAGTATTGTTTTTATTATTGTTGAAATTTTACTTGTTGGTTTACAATAAATTTATTTAATTGCACACTGAATTTCAGTCAATTTTTATAAAAGTTTGTATATTGTTAGTTTTGAAAGAAATTCATTTAAAACAAAATAATTTTTACCTGGATTAAAAAAATTTTTGGTTTGCCTGCAAGGGTGGGACAATTATCGGAAGAAAACGGTTTCCAGATCATGTCTACAGGATAGAGATGATCTTTTGAATGTAAATAGTTATTTATTCTTCCATGTGTTAGCACAGCAACAAGTAGGCAATCACATTGAGAAAAGTCCTGTTCAACAACTGTACAAAAAATAAAATTATTTCAATAAATTTGTGACATAATAATAGTAATACCTATATAAAAAATAAAATAGTAACCCAGTAAAGTAATAAAGAACATGATTAAAAGAAAGTGGCAGCACTGATGGACCAATGAAGCTCTCGCATATTGAGAGCACCTTGGAGGATCTGACTGGTAAAGACGAGTCATCCTCACTCAATTTAGAATTAATTGGCCATGTGAGGTTGACACTTACTTTTAGGCCAAAGCCCTAGTAAAAATCCCATATAATTTCTTATCTCCACTGAATGTATAAGAATGGCACCCAACATGAGAACTGTGGGTCCCATGTTGTTTTTTAGAGGGCTGTTTTATTATAAATAGTAATGATGTTTTATGTTAAAATGAATTATTTTTATTCTTTATAACATGTACACGTTAGTACTTCCGGGTTTTTGAAAATTAGCTTTTATTTATGTACTAAATTGGCCTCTCAAAAGTGTTAAATTATTATCACAAGTAAACTCTAGTCACGGCAAGTCAAATAATAGAAGTTTTGCAGTAAAACCAATTAAAATATTTGTTATTATTATTTACAAACATAAAAAAAAAGTAAATTAATAAAAAATAACAAATTAATTCATATTTAAGCTGAGGTGGTGTCTTGAAGCAAGAAGTGGCACATACCTCACATGTTTTTGTACTACACAATGTAACAAATTCAGCCAAGATAAAATCTAAAATTAGGGGAAAAAATTACCCTGAGTTAACTAAGGACAATAACTGATAATTGAAATTGAGTAATCTCATGATAACAAGGATAAGATTAATAATATACATGGCTGAATTAGCTTATATGTAGGTACCCCCCCCTAACTAATCCTTAGTGGGTGACACCTCATTGATGCATGTCATTCTATCGTTTCATAAATCTGATTTCAATAATTAATAATTATTGGATTTGGATCTTATATTCCATATACGATTATATATATTTATGTATTATGAGAGTGTTGCTACTGTTATCACTAAAAATAGAACTAAAAGTAAAATTAATAAAAGTATATAATAAAGTGTAATAAGTATAACTAAAAGTAAGTCGAAATATAAAAAAAAGGAAGCAAATAAAAATAAATTAATAAAACCTACGCTTATCAATCTCAGATTGTATTTCATTGTACCCAAGATCATCATGAATTGTCACTTGGAAGCCAAGAATGTTTAGCATTTCGTTAAGTTTGCTCACATCAATGTCAGATCCTTTGCGTGGTTGCATCGTGCTGTTTTTGAAATTCTCATTATTAAAGATTATAGCGCTACCACGATATGGATGGTTCATGTTGTATTCGTAGCTATCTCGTCGTACAGGCATCTTGGCACTTACAGGCTGGTTATGTACCCTAAAATATTTCATTAGTTAACAATAAACTATTTATTCTTATTATCTATACTAATATAAAAAAAGAGAGATATTTTGTATGTAACAGGTAATCACAGAGTCTACTGGTCCAATTTTGATCAAATTATTTTAGGCACATTCCTTATGACCATAGGAAGGACATAACTTTATTGCAGTATCAAATAAAGATATGAAATTTTTTATGTTACTTGCAAACTGCAAGTCAAACAAACTGCTCCAACCCACTGCTGTGATACTTGATGAGAAAGGTAGGATAGGTATATGCAGACTTTATGACAACTAAAATTTTTATTATTTAATTTAATAATTTAAATTTTTTCCTACTTATTTTATTTGTCTATTCAATCTTTTTTCCTAATTCCAAGCTACTTTTTCTCTCTATAGCAATCACAATTAAGTAGAACTGTACTTAAATGGTTGCTACAGTACCACCTCTGAGGCTATTTGGAGATTGCTAGAATTTTCTATTCACGAAAGGTAATGAGCTGCAGTTCAATTATAAATTCACTTGGAAAATGGAGAGAATTTGTTTACAACCGAGAGCTTGCAACCACTTATAGAAAACCCATCTGAAACAACACTTACAGCTTTCTCTGATTTATGTAAGTGATGAAACACCACAATGCTACTGGGTTATTAAAAAATTTTACTGAAGGAAGTGAGAACAGGATATAGATGAACATCCCAGCATTAAAAAAAAAAAATAAATAAATAAAATGCAGATGCCATGATTTCTCAATCTGCTTTAAATTGAGATAATTATTTGTATTCCCTATTAAACTATCAACACGATTAAGGACAACCATATACACACGTGAGAAGAATGCTTCTCACAAGAAAATTATATGTGTGTTTCTTAGAACTAGAAGTATAGGTAATAAATTTATTTTGAAATCAGACAGAGGCAAAATAAAAATGGGATATATTCATAAGCAATGTACAAATAATAATCAATAGATAAGGTTTCTATAGAACTAACAAGTTTGCAATTATTCAAATTTTTATAATCCCTGAGGAAAGCCGGAGTATGGTTAGAGTTCATTTTCAATTACTTAGGGTTTTGGTCGAGATAAAAAAGTTACTGTCATAATCACAATTCGAGCCCATGACCTTTGGCTAAATAAGCAGTTGCTCTATCACTTGAACTATCATGCCTTCAATCCACTCGGACACAAACTGCCGGTCTTAACCCCACTTTTTTTTAATTTTCCCCCCTGTTGCCATTTTTCAATTTATCTCAACCAAAACCTTAATTTAAAAGAATTTATTTGGTCAAGTGGACCACGAAACCTAATAAAAAGTTAGTGTTTTGTCAATTATATAAACATACTTGTTAGGATACACGCCGGATACTTTAGCATCAGTGTCATCCCTATTTGGCCCATCCAGTTCATCTGTTTTTGGAACATCCAACACATGAGTATCTGTCCTTGACCACATCATCTTATAATTCAGAATTGAAGGCGGTGTCGATATTCCTGTGCTGTAGTAGCCAACGTCAGAACCCGGAGTGACTGGCGGAGATTGAAATCTAACAAAAAATACAACAATACAATTTTTAAAATTTATAATTTTAAATATTTGATTTTATCAATTTATTGAATGACCAAGTGCAGTTAGATTTCATATTCCAAACAAACTAAATGTTCAACTACATGGTGAGTGTTGCAGACCAGATGGCAGTATTTTAAATGTTTTTGTTTGTTAATCTGTTTAAGTTATTTGTATTCATTATGTTTTGAATGTATACATATTGGTATACCTTGAAGTAGTGAAGGTATTCTGTGAGTAATCACTTGTTCTTTCACTAAAATCTGGGAATGTGAAGTGAGAGTCTTTCAAAGGGCTGCAATCACCGATGGAATCAATGACATCCGAAATGCGCCGTGGCCTCGGTTCCCGTTTTACCCTGACGTTGGTTTCAGTTGTCTCTTCAGTTTCTAAAAACACCTGTTAGAAATCAAAAACCATTATATTATTCACAGATATCCACTTGGCTTTATTTATTTATATGGGGTGTCGGTGTTTTTGAAAACAGCCCATTTGTTGGTATGTCGGGTTTGAATGCAGCGCTACTAGATTCGAACCCGGGTCCTTTACCTTACGGAGATGTGTACTGTGTCAACATCTAAACTGTTGTGGCCAATGATGCGAACTTTGTTTTATTGAATGCTTGATTGCACATATTACATATAAGATTGGGAGGGGGAAGTACTTGTAAGGGGAACTGTAATTCCTAGGATGACAAATTTTTTTTTCAAATCAACATTTATTTTTAGATAATTTTATCATTAAATTCAAGTTCCTGATAAAAAATCTTATCACTAAATTAAAAAGTCTTGTTTTTTCTTTTAATTTAAGAAGATGGACTAAAATTTAATATGTGATGACATCCACATTTTTTTTTACATTATTTTTCTCTTAGCATACTGGAAGCAATGGGCTATTTGTACTCCAAGTTTGTTAGATGTGGTGATTTTAAAAATCCAATTTGTTAACATATGATTACAACTCATCAATTGAAAAAAACATTTCATTTCAAATTACTGTACTTACCTCATCATCACCATCATAACTATTGCTGTAAACGGTCCTGCTATGGTAATCCTCAAATTCATAATTGCCACCGTGCACAGAGCCTTCAAATGATGTACGAATGTCACAGACATTTTTTTGGATGTTTATCGCTTTGAAGGGAGTTTTGTCCATTGTAATCGATTCCTGAAATTAAACCAATCATGTCAGCCAATATGCATTTCTATGCAGTACTTTGGACATTTCAAAACTACAAACTTTACAAATAGATTACATGGTTCGCTCAACCATGAAATGTCTATGTAAAACAAAACAAAAAATTCTTAGGTGTATTAGTTAATAAATTAAATTAAATTGAAAAAACAAACATCATGTGGCAGAGAATGTAACTGTGTTGAATGAAGAAATGGGAATAGGCAAGAGAGTTTGACAACCCATCTTAAGGCCTGACACTGTTTAAACTTAAGTTTTAAACCCATTGAAGGAAACCTTTTGTGCCAATTGCAATAAGATTCAAGTCTGAAACCACCCCATTTGAGTTTCTACAGTTAACATTACCATTTGACATCAAAAACAGATTTTATTTTTCAATTTCATTTTAAGTTTTGTTGCTTTAGAATGTTTGAAACTATGGTTCGATCTAGCTTTGAATAAAAATCAGCATGTATGATGTGTACGTCGATCGCTGCAAGCTGGAATGTGAAGTAGCAAGTGTATGCTCTAAAACTCCTGCGTCTCCTTGCAAGTGTGAGTTATTGAGAGACCGGTTTTGAAAAAAAAATTTAACCGACGTTTCGACCTTTATTCGGGTCATCTTCAGACCTGGGTGAATTGCAAAAACATAAGTTGATTCAAAAATAATTGTAAAATACATATGTAAATAAAAGTGGTGCTATTGTTGTAGTTATGTTTGTTTAGTGTGTAATTGTTGTGAAACGTGAATTGTATTCTGCTGTTTTTGTACAGGGTGGGGAACGCGGTATATCTGGGAAATTGCCTTTGATCATACGCGGTTTTATTTGACTCAAAGAAAGTTCACAATGGATTTGTGAGGGGGGTTATTCAATGGGCACAGTTACTAATATTAGAAAGAAAGTTGATAATTATGGACGATAACGAAGGAAAGGCAAATATAAAAATAAAATTTAATGGTTTATTTGCACTATGGCATAGATTTACCGCGAGAACGCTAGCAAATGTGTCTAATATTCGTTCTAGTATGTATCACTAAAAAAAAGTTTCATTAAATTCTGTGATCCCAAGTCACAAATGTTCCATTTTGAAATGAACTCGTCGTTTTCTAATAAATAAATCAATAGATCAACATCTGGTTTACTTTTAGAATTTTTCTTTATTACTTGTTACGCGCTGGCTTATCCTTAATTTAATTAATTGGACTAATAAGATGTGGAAGTTATGGCAATTCTAGTCACGTCATCTACTGGTGAATAAACGCAGACAAATACACACATATAATTTCTATCGGTGCAAAGCTGCATAAAACCTTGACTTCAAGGCCCCGAGATACTTGGTTGTTTTCCGATAAATTCATTGCAATTTCTTAGCAGAAGAGTCCAGTTTTACTTTATTTGCTCTTGGGTCAAGGTCTTCCTAGAGTATTTTACTATTAAAATATTACACTTCCGAGTCAGCGCCATACAATGATAAAATTTCATGTCGATAAGATTTTAGCCGACTCGACAATAAAAGCTGAGAAGAATAAAATATTACACATTTAACAATTTACAATCTCCATTAACTCTATGCAATTTTTTTATGCTATTTATTTATTTATTGTTGAAATTAAAAGTAAACGAAAAGTAACTTCAGAGTGGAACGAAGTTTTCATATAAATAAAATAATAAGGTGAAGCTGCTTGTAGTTGAAATTTATTCCTAAAATAAAGCGTACTTTAAAGATTGTATCAAACTAGTGGCCTGTTGGGGCAATAACCCCAACGGATGTGAATAGCAAGCAAAATGTAACATCGTTAGTAACTCAAACGGTTTTGTTTTCTCATGCAGTTAAGGATCATTTTGGACCATGGCTCATCACAGAGATAGATCAGTGGTACTCATTGCATGAGGGCTTACCGCGTAAAAGAAATTAAATTTGACGGCTTGTCGATAGTGCACAACGATGCTTTAATGACCTGGAGGTTCTCCTTCTGGAGAATGAAAAACTATTTTTTTTCTAGTTCCACCGCATCGTACACTACCAACAAAACGCAAATCCGAGTTAAAATTTCCACCTTGCATGGCTCTAGCTGCTTGTATACTTCAGCACATTGGTTATTAGCGAAAATCCCACCAAAGGATGGCAAAACTACGCGGTCCTTTTTTTTATTTTCTGGGCTATAAAATAAATTGACCGTATGACAGAACTTCACCCTCGCGTGGCAACAAATCCGATATGAATCAGTGAATCTGTCCTTGCATTTTAAAATAGTAAGGTCCTGAAATTTCTTTCCTCATGGCATAAAAAGTGGCGAATGCTTGCACTGTTCTAATTCCATATATCGTTAATAAAATTTGGAAAATTAAGAAAAATTAGAAATGATAAAGGATGTGTATATTCCCATTTTGTAAACGATGGTTCTACTCACAGAGTTTTTGTTTAAAACTTCTGATTGTAAACAACAAATATCTGTCAAACAAATTTACAAAAAGTAAAAATTAAGGAATAATTTTGCTGTGCTTTTCAGTACTAACAACGAGGTAAAAGAATACCACACATAAAGAACTGAAAAATATAATTTTTTTTGCGAGCCGAAGGTCGTGGGTTCGAACCCCATCATGACACTGATTTTTTCATCACAACCAAGACTTTTGTACGGTATGGTGATAAGAATGCTAGGAAGCAGGGTAACCAAGACCTTAGATAAAAAGTATAATTAACAGAAATAATTAATCCAGTCAATCACTGTTAAACATATGTGGGTTTGTAATTCAGTCAGAATTTTGTTCACTATCCTTATGAAATTGAATATATCACAAAAAACGGATGGATATTCTAAAATCAAAAATAGTATCTGTCATCTGATGACTGATCATCTTTGGACACGATTCTCAGGCTTCAGTATATGCGCGCACGGGGGATTTTTTTAGAAATAGAGCCGGAACTAATGAGTCACCGCGTACGGACGATTTCGATAAGTTAAAACTTTTTTTGTCGGTTGACGAAACTATCGCCTGCAAATCGTCTTCCGGATAAGAAAAAGTTAGGAGGAAAAATGGAAAAGTTAGAAAAATTTTTTTGTTTTTGATAAACACAATTCCATAGTGTAGATTCAAAAGATCATGCAACTAAATTTAAGCGACGTTCAAGAAATAGGTGAAAGTTAATTATGAGAATTCCAAATGTGTTCGTCCACGATTCCATAGATTTGGGACAATCATCCGTTCGAAATCGCCCCGGGGACGCTGACTCATTGCTTTGTAGCGTTTACACAGGCTTTATTTATGAAAAGTCGCCAGTGCTTGCGTAGAGAAAAATCATGATTCGATGTAAAGAGGGTCTGATAACGCAGAGGCTCTTGGCATAGTTAAGTGTTAAAACAAATTCCAATTAAAACCGAACGATCCATGTATTTTTTCTACAAATGTGAAGCACAAATGTTTTATCATTGTTTCTACAATTATCATATATTAAAATAGAATCACTTAAAAAAAGTAATTTTTTTGTATTTTCTCTTCACAACGTTTACTTGCTATAAGCATTGACGCATCGGTGCCAGGTGGTTGGTCACTAGGCATGTCGAACGTCAGTACCGTCCTTCCTTATATTCACAGATTTTGTCTTTTATATATCGACGACCGAGAAGTGGAAGCTCGTATCTGACATTTTTTTCGAAATTCATATTTTGGCTCCAAATCCCCTAAGATGACGTCTTTTATAACCCTAGCGACATCTGTAGTCCAATACTTTCGTATTTCGAGAGTAATCCACCTGTAGAGTTTACCCGTATAAGATAACAGCAAATAACCCGAAGAGGAAACTTGTATCTGCAGTGTTGATAGTGCCTTCAAGCACAGCTCCAGCGTCGTGGTGTATTTTCGTTTATAAGGTAAGTTTTTGAAAGGTTTTTCCATTAAGAGATATGTTAATTGATGTTACAGAATGTCAAACTAGTCTAAATGACAAATCAAATCATGTTGTTATTAATCTATCCGTTTATTTTCATGGTTTTATCACGTAGTGCAGATACGTGTTTCCACAATTCATAAATTAATTTTAAATAATCAGATACGGTTTTCCTCACCATTTATTTTTTTCTTGCTTTTGCCTATAGTTTACTATTGTTAACTATATTGTTCACTATAGTTAGCAAATTAATTTCTATGCAAGCATGTTGATAAAGAGTTAAAGAGAGTTAAATCTATTTTTTTTTTTCAGATAGTACAAAGAAAATGTCTTCTCTCTTGTCCAGCGATGACGACAGCCGCAGTTCTGGAGATAATATTCTTGACGAAAATAATGTAATATTAACGTTGGAGAGTGCTGGAATTAAATTTATTGATACTGAAGAAGCGTCAAAAGTGGAAAAAGTAGTGGTCGATCCTGTTGACTCAACTAAAAACATTGATCTCGAAAACCTGGATTTTTTTCTAACCAACTGTGATAGTGAAAGAATTGAAGACTATGAAACAATATTTGAATTTGACTGCAATGAATTGAGACCTGACTACGCCATTGTAAATGAAACTGACTGTGATATCAGGAGAGTTGATGATTGTGAAGCAGTATTTCAACTAGACTGCAACAATGTGAGACCTGCCAACGGAATTGTCAATGAACTTGAGTGTGATATTGAATTAGAAAAAGACTGTGAAACGGTACTTGAAGACTGCAATAATGTGATAACTGACAACGCTTTTGTCAAAGACTCTGACTGTGATAATGTTAACGTACCAGATACTTTAATTATAAGTACTTCACCAGATAATGTAGTGTCTACCACCGAATCCTCGGCTCCCGGACTCGAAGAAAATATCACAAACACTGAAGAGACGAGTATTTTATCCCATGATAAGAAAAACAAACTTTTGAGAGAAAAAGGCGAAGAGTACATTGGGTGGATAAGGAAGGATGGTAAAAACTGCAGAGGAGGCAGTAGAAGTGCACGGAAGATGGGACCACGATGCACATCTGCTACCTGCCGAAGTTCCAAAACAAAAGACTGCGAAAAAGTTTCAGAGGAAATTAGGAGGTATCTCTTCGACATTTTTTGGACTAAAATGTCTTGGGACCAAAGAAAGGTTTACGTATGTGGAACAGTAACGAGACAGCCCGTGAAAAGGCCTACTACAGAAGGACCATCAAGAAGACAGGCAAGCCTGAAATACGTCATTAAGGACAAAGAAGGGAGCGTGTATAGGGTTTGCAAAAAGCTATATCTCTCCACTTTTGGGATTCAGGAGTTCATGGTTCTGGGATGGACGAAGTCTGAAACCAGCCAAATGGGAATGCACGCCTATAAAGATTATACCCCTAAAAGAAAATTTGCAAAAGGAAAAATTGAAGAAAGAACGTTTTTACAATCATTTTTTGATTCTTTACCGAAACTACCGTCACATTATTGTCGCCAATGGTCGGACAAAAATTATATTGAACCAATTTTTGGTGACAATAATATGGAATCAATCTATCGAGAATATAAAAGGTTGTGTGAGTCCCAAAATAAAAATCCACTTTCTACTAACACATTTTCACGAATGGCAAAGGACCAGAAAATTGGGTTCCAAATACCCAAAAAAGACCAGTGCGACACCTGTATTTCATTCCAAACCAAAAACATCACAGAGGCTGACTACAAAGGGCACATCCAAAGAAAGGAGGACGCCCGGAAAGAAAAAGAAGACGACAAAAGGCTGGGCGAAGAAGGTACACACGTTGTATTAACGCAGGATCTACAGGCTGTTAAGGTGTGCCCAATGCTTAAAGCATCTGCCCTGTACTACAAGACAAAACTTTGTGTGCATAACTTTTCTATCTTTAATGTCAACACCCATCACTGCAGGTGCTATTGGTTTGATGAGACAGAGGCTGACTTGACCGCGAATACATTCGCATCCTGCATAATCGACTATATTTTGCGCACGTCTGATGATGATTTCTCAAAACCAATAATAATCTGGAGTGATGGGTGCGGATATCAAAATAAAAATTCTACAATGTCCAATGCACTTCTGTCACTAAGTGTGACAAAAAATGTAATTATATACCAAAAATTTCTCGAAAAAGGGCATACGCAAATGGAGGTCGACTCAGTGCATGCGTTGATCGAGCGTAAGTTAAAAAATAAAAATGTATTCCTTCCAAATGACTATGTCAATGTAACTTTAAGTGCTAAATCTAAAATGCCTTACTACGAGTGCACGCGATTATCTTATGACTTTGTTAAAAATTATTGTCATCCAAAATTAATAAAGTATAAGTCCATCAGACCTGGTAGAATGTCGGGTGACCCAACTGTCAGTGATATCAAAGTAATAAAATATAGCCCCGACGGAACCATTAAAATAAAAAAAGACTTTAAACAAGAATCATTTGAATCTTTGCCAGAAGGGAGAAAATCCCTTTCAGTAAAAACCCTTGATAATTTTCCTCAACTGCAAAATTCAAAATTGAAAATTAAATATTCTAAATGGAATCATCTCCAACAGCTTAAAGATGTGATCCCAAAAGATTTCCATTCCTTTTATGACAATTTGCCGCATGATGAACCCCAATCGGATTCCCAAAAAAAAAGGAAAAAGAATTGAAAATTAATTCAGATTGAATTTTTATTATTAATAATGATTATCAAAGAATTCTTTTGTATACGACTATAAATTAGTGTAGATTTGACCATTATTTTGTTCTTCTACTTAAATATACAT
The DNA here is from genome assembly GCA_039619505.1 of Cimex hemipterus. Lineage (NCBI taxonomy): Eukaryota > Metazoa > Arthropoda > Insecta > Hemiptera > Cimicidae > Cimex > Cimex hemipterus. The sequence goes on along the minus strand of CM077114.1, from coordinate 11,722,836 downwards.
CAAAATGTCATTCCATGATTTTTTTAATATTATTTTTTGTCGTATTTTTGAAATACAAAAAATTTTGTTTGATCAATGTTTTTTTATCGACCTTTCAACAAAATGCAAAGTAACTAGAAACTTCATGAGGAACTACGTAACTGACATTTTGGATGAGATCACAGATGTGTAAGTACGTATCTCACAGTTCTAGGATAATATTAATCAAATTATAAAAAACATATGGAATAGAATTTAAAAAATGCATTAAGTATAAATAAATTCATTTATATAACATCTTGATGTGCATACATGGATATAAAACGTTTTTTGTCCCTCCTGAAAAATTTTGATTTTAACAGATACGAGCTTCCACTTCTCGGGCGTCGATATATTTTTTTAAACTGAAATCGTTTCGGTTAGGCTTTTGCGTATTTTTAATTTCTTAGGGTTCGATTCATTAAATACTAACGTTAATTGCAAAAATAAATTGCATTTGTTTACCAAGCTCTGTTAACTGTACAAAGTAGTGTAAACATTAGCAGAATATTTAATGCTGACATAGTTAGTTGAGTAACTCTCTGTTAAAGCCAAATAAAAGTGAATATTCAATAATAAATATTGCAAATATTTACTTAGTCTAAAACTCAATTTTTTACACCAATAACAAATAAATAAATAAATTCTTATTACAAAATAAAAGGAGTGGCTTTGTTCATTTTGAATTTTGACCATAATTCGATCAGTATACATTTTATGTCTCTCAACACGACACACAAGAATGACACATCAACACTTTGAGCCCTAAACGACGTTGTTAAAGAAAATGTTTTTCTAAAATCTACGTCACCGCGCCTTACTATCTTCAAATAATCATTTCTAATGTATATTTCTATTTAACAACATTTCTTAAACATTTCTTTTGTTTCATGAATCCCACACTCAGATCAGTTTAATTTTTTTCTGTTAATATGCCCAGTGCTTTCCCTAACCACCATCATTCTCTCCCCATTCACGCTAATAAATACACTCACACATACAACACATATGTTGACAGATTCCGAGAACCGTTCTTAAATCCGAGAATAGAACAGACCGTCATTCAACACAACATATACTGAAATTTGATTGTTAAATAGAAATATACATTATAAATGATTATTTGGAGATAGTAAGGTGCGGTCTGGTGTGACGTAGGTTTTAGAAAAACATTTTCTTTAACAACGTCTCGATCTTTATTGAGACCATCTTCAGGGCTCAAAGTGTTTGTCAAGTTGAGAGGGTTGTTGGCATTCTCAATACGATAGACAAGAATGGCACATCTACACGGAAAACAAACAGAGCCCTGAAGATGATATCAATAAAGAAAGAACAACAAAACGTTGTTGAAGAAAATGTTTTTCTAAAACCTACGCCACTGCAACTTATTATCTTCAAAATAATCATTTATAATATATACTTCTATATAACAATCCAATTTCTTTTGTTTCATGAATCCCACACTCAGATCATTTTAATTTTTTTCTTCTGTTATGTTATTATGCCTAATGCTTAAAAATGAAAATGAGGAAGAGGAAATGAAGAAAATGGTAAAATTGTTAACAAACAGATTTTTTAAAGGAGAACTTAACAGTATATATGTATTCTAATAGGTTTATCGTTTTGTGTAGACTATAATAATAGAGTTGTGTTAAAACTTTTTTTTCATGTGTACGTATTTTTTACCACCTTCTGTAAACACAATACCCCCAGCAATGATTAGATATGGATGGATAATGACATAACCGTCCTTTTATAAGTTGAAATCTCAAGTTAAAAATTATTATCTCCTTTATGTATGAAAGGAGTGGCTTTGTTCGTTTTGAATATTGACCATATAGTCGATCAGCATACATTTTAGATATACGTAGCGTATAGCATTTCATAAAACTGTTTTCTCAAAATTTCACCCCTCCGAAGAGTGCAGTTTGAAAATTTTCCATTTTTAACGTACAAACAAACAAGACTCTGCATAAAGGAAAAAGTACGATGGCAGGTGTACGACGGCGGTCCGTCGTACGTTAACGTTTCTTTGACCTTGATCAACGTCAAATCTAAAGCCGTCGAACAGAAACCGGTTTCAGGAACATTCGTGTTCGACTATTACCTACTAGGTGCTAGATATACATATACAATACACACCAGTAGGAGTGCCATTTATTTCTTCTCTTATAGCCAATACAATAATTACCGTTATTGTACACACAAAAAAAAATTGTTAAGAGATATGAAACATGAAACAATTCCCTATTTACATTGCGTAATAGTGAAATTGAAACTTGCAATATATGTTCTTTAACTTTGATAACGAAGTTCTTTCAAAGGAAATAAATGTGTAAAAAATGATATGATAAACGACAAAATGAACACTTAGCTTACAGGAATATTTTTATAAAAAACAAACCTTTCATTTACCATTTTTTCGAGGTTCGTTGTACTTTTGTGGGGGAACTATATTACCTAAAGTTAAATTTTAATAACAGAACTAAAAGCTTGATTGATATTCAACCTTTGAAAAATTTAATATCACAATTAACATGGCAAGTCGATATGTGGCGAAAAATATTAAAAGAAAAATATTTGTAAAGACGGGGAATCCAACTCTGTTTGACGTATTATTAAAAATAATATATCAACCGTACAATAACTCGTTTAATTATAATACTATTTATCCTAAAAGTAGGTACAATATAATACAAAAAAAGTATTTACTGCTTGGGATTATTCCGTCAGCCACAATAACTCGTTTATTTGAAATCGGTTGTAGATTTCAGTTATAACACAAACGAAAGAGAATAGAATATATCGTCAATTCATTTTTTTTAAAGGGGCATCAGACAGCCGAGCGCATGGAAATATTGCAAGACGCATTCATACAAATAAATACATTCACGCCTATGTACACTCATTCTATTTAGTAGATAGAGTACGCAATAATTCCTCCATCAATCTGCACACAATAATAAACTAATCTAATTGGGCTCCATGTGGTACTTTTATAAATATTCCGCCATCGTCCCAAGTCGCGAACACAGCTCGAGGGGCGATGGAGACGCTCTACCATCATCCCCTCCCCATTCACTCTAATAAATACACTCACACATACAAAACACATATTTTGACGGAATAGCAAATTCCCAAATTCCCTTAAAAAGCGGAACAGGGGACCCTGAAACTCACTACCCCCGAGAACTGCCCTTAAATCCGGCAGCATGAACACAAATAAATGAACAGGAATAGAACAGGTCGTCAATTCAACACAACACTTTATTTTATTCTACATCCATAATCAATTAGAATACATGTATAATGTTAATTTCCCTTTTAAAAAAATCAATTTTTTAAACATTTTATTTATAATTTTCTTCATATCTTCTTTCTCTTTTCTCTCATTGCTAAGCAGTAGGCATATTAACTTAATTGAAGAAAATGTAGACTAATCTAAGTGAGGAATTCATCTAACACAAGAAATTCGATTGTTGTACAGAAATATGTATTCTAAAATATATACTGATCGTCAAAATTCAAAATGAATAAAGTGACACCTTTCATTTTGTTTTAGGTTAATTTATTTAATTGATACTGGTGTAAAAATTGAGTTTTATCCTAAGTAAATATTAGGAATGTATTGTTGTGATTTTATTTTATTTTAAAGTTACATTTTATTGTTTTAACTATTTAATAGTGAACACAAGAAAATGTAAATGATCTGAGAGAAATTATTCAAAAAAAATTCTCATGAATCATTCACTCACACTCCCTCTCCTCTGTTATTCACACTCACCCATTCGCTCATTCTTTCCCTCTCTCTTACTGTAACTCACCCACTCATTCTCCCTCTCTCTCATAATCTCACTCATTCTTTCTCTCCCCCTCTCCCTCACACTCTCTCACTCGCCCACTTGCTCATTCTCTCACACTCACCCCTTCTCTCTTCCTATCACTTACTAACTTACTCTCTGTCTTCTCCAAATAACGTATCATTTGTTTCCGGTTCTTGAAGTTTTTACTGTATTTGGTAAGAACAAATATCATTGTTTAACAAGCTAAAAGGGAAAATGGACGAAGTTAAATGCCATATGTCGCCATCTAATATATCGTTTCAAACAAAGGCTAATCACTAATCTATTCTTAATATTTTTAGTATTTTTGCTACTTCTTGGATTAAAATATACGAACTACCGTGGCTAATCCGAAATATTAAACTTTGAAGACACTGAGATTTTTTTTTTTTTAAGTCTTTGTAATGATGAAACTGTAAAACTTGCAGAAAGGCAGAAACGGCAGACGAAAACAGGCGAAGATTCGAATATAAACTTTAAATAACATTTTAACATTATATGAAGATTATTTCTAAACTAAATTGCGATTTATACGCACAAAAATCCACGTAATAACGAAAATACTTGATTATTTTAAACACAGACGAAAATTTATAACAAGATTAAAAAATTGTGTTAGACTTGGCATATGTAATTACTCATTTGAGCTAATACTGTTGTTAATTCTTGTGTTATTTTCTATACATATCTTTGTTATTGATTTTTTTTATTGTCAGTTACTCACTGTGTTTAAAAAATATGTTAATATGGACTGCAAATGGGCAGGAACCATCGATAACGCCCCACTGTACAAAAAAAGAAAATTCTTTACTGACAAAAACAAAGACTAAATTGCGATACTAAAAGAAAAACAATCGTACCGGATGAAAACAATGGTCAAAATCCAAAACCAATGCGTAGATTTATAACCAAATATCAATTCGAATTACATTTCGAAATTATTAAACTTAACAGCATGGATAAATTGTGAAATAGGTCATGTGGTTATAACATGTTATAACATCATAAACGTTTCGATTCAAATGGATTTCGTGGCATTCCTCGCATTTTTATATTCTACGTTGAGGCTCAAATAAATATAACTGGGGCGGGTTTAAATGCATTGCTTACCACGTGCAAATAAGCATTAAAAATATTTTTTAAAACATGACGCAAATAATACATATTTCTGTAGTCTCTGTAAATTTGCAGATCTATTATTTTTAAAAATAAAGTAAGGAATTTAAAGGCAAAAACATTGGACATGAACTTTATCGACAAGCGATGACAAAATAAGACTGACCGTTTGGCCATTGTTCTGATTTTTTTAAATGAAGTTGGAATAAAATTGTGTTATAATTAGTGATCTTTTGATTGTTTACGTTTAGATTTGCAGGACGCGAGTCAAACGAACGGGACGAAAACGTATTTTTCATCAATAACCAGAAGATTACTCACATCAAAGTTTGATTCCATATCACATCACGGGACGCTGAAGATAAATATACACTTCGACAACTTCAAGATTGGACTTAGTACTTGAAGACTGAGTATGTGAATATGACTGGTTGGAAACAGAATGACTCGGACTAGGCGTCGTCGACCTCTGACTAACCAGAATTTACTGTATTGTTTGCGTCAAGATGGTACCGTTCGCACTCCAGAGCTGCCAACGGACGGGATATTTTCCCCTTGAGCATTATTATTATTTTCATTTATTTAAGGCAACCAACCATAAACCGATTTCCTTTATTTGTTTTTAAGCCTTTATCGTTGTTACTTTTTAATACATAGCCTATGAATGATTTCAATCTACTCAGAAATTCTTCAAACGCATCAACTAATACAGTAGTATTCAACATAAATTTTCATAAAGCAGTGTGGATCTGTTGCTATAAAATCATTAATGAAAACTTTAGATTATTTAAAAATCGAGAGATGCGGTCGGGAGTGATGTGGGTTTAGAAAAACATTTTGTTTATCATGCCAATGTTTCGATCTTTATTGAGATCATCTTCAGTGCCTGGGTTTTATAAACATTGTTTAAATGGTTCAAATAATACATTTTCACCTTTTACAAGTGTAGAGTATGATTTAAACAATTATAAATCCCAGGTACCGAAGATGATCTCAATAAAGGTTGAAACATTGGCACGATAAAGAAAACCTTTTTCTAAACCCACATCACATTGCACCTCACATTATTAAATAATCATTAACTAATGGTCGCCTAAACACCAAACACGTTTTTGTTGATGTAACATCAGCATTTTCAACATATATCTGTTCGGTAACACAAAACAAATCTAAGCAGATACCCCAATGTCATCTGCTTCTTCATGAGGCTTGAGGAGTACGTGCTAGATGTTAAACATCTTTGACGGCTGTACAAATAAATCTATTTATTCAATAACTTAAAATTAATTCAATAATTAATTGCTTAACTGAACATGAGAGTTTGGGTAATTGGACGTAGCCGAAAAATGACGGACTGCACCCCCCCCACCTCTGGCGCTAGTTATTGTATACGCCGCCGGTATATCTTGAATGAAATATACTTACAGTACTTACACTCCTTACATGGACTTTTATCAGTTTTGGTTGAGTTCGTCGATATTAGAAGATTACATAAAAAGGGATTTTTGTCTGATTTCCGTCTTGATATTTTCGTACTATGCGCCTAGTGCCGACATCACTGATTGCCCAGTTAACCGGATTTCGTGGTTGATGTTAATTCATTCAGTTATCATTTTATAATCGGCGTGTTTACAGTGTACGTTAATTCACGGAGTTGGCTATTTTCATTTAGTCTATTGACGATGATCGCCTTTTAAAAGAAGAAGAACACCGAGTACAAACCCTCGGACGCCAGCGTAGCACATTATGATTTCCCGGAGCAGGAATTTGTTACTGCTCCTCTCTCTGCTGTACGTCGTCTGCGGGGATGAGCATACGCACACGGTAGGTCTTTAGCAGACGAAGTTAAGAATTCTGGTTGACGAATATTTTTCCAGTACGAACAGAATGACGAGGTGGTGCTGTGGATGAACACGGTCGGCCCTTACCACAATCGACAGGAGACCTATACCTATTTCTCTCTTCCCTTCTGTAAAGGGACAAAGGACGCTATCAGTCATTACCACGAAACCCTAGGAGAGGCTCTGCAAGGCGTAGAGCTTGATTTCAGCGGACTTGATATAGAATTCAAAGGTAATATGACCATAAATTGCCTGCATTGTGTATGCCAGATTTCCACATTGCACGACAATTCTGCCTTAGTTCGAGTGTGAATCATCACCAATCTCTCTTTTACAATTTATTTACGTATTGTTCACAAATTTATACAAGCAAAATATGAAGTTACACTATATTTATCTATTTTTCTAGAAATTCATAGACTGTTGTTGTTGTATTGTTCATAGACCGAAAATACAATATGAGTGATTTCTCCACAATTTTCCTGTGTTGCCAGTTACTCTCAATTTATTCACATCGTCGGCAAGTTATGATAAATTGTTTTATTGTATTTATGTAAATTAAAATGGCTTCTAAGCACAGGGGAAAAAATTTATGTGCAATATGTTGTTCTGTGGGTAGTATGCTGAGGAGGGTTTGCCCTGGTATAAAATTGTTAATTCTTCTCTTTCTGGAAGATCGAACGACCGACTTGGAGTTTTGAAAGAAAAGATGGATTGCTTGATGGATGTTCCGGAGAAAAATGTTTAGGCTAAGTCGACACCGGAGATGTCTTGTTTGGCATTTATTTACCTGAAGACTCACTCGTCTTGTGATACAGCCTTGTGAACCTCAACCTAGAACATTTTGGAAGACAGGTGACACAGGGTGCTAGTTGGCACATGAGTCAGTTGGTCTCTAGACAAACACTTGAGTCGATTTTTCTTCACACGTGCCTAGTGTTTTTTAAAAATATTTTTCTTGTTCTGCAATTAGTGCTTCTTTTTGTAATTTATATGAGATTGTCATATCTGATAAACTTGTCCTTACAATTCTGAAGTTGTTCATATTAAACAATGAATTTATTATTTTCATTTCTCTACAATTAACATGGTGCGCTCAATATGAAGGGGTCTTCCTGAATAATTCATTTTTCAAAGAAATATTTTCTGTCAAAAGTGCTTGTGATACATCCTTGTAAACCACCATCCTAGAACATTTTTGAGACTGCTCAAACAGGGTGCTAGTCGGCCACATGAATCAGTTGGCGTCTAGATAAACGATTGAGTCGATTTTTCTTCACATGGATCCCAATGTTTTTAAAAACATATTTTTTTTTGCTCTGTATCTAGTACTTGTTTATATAATTTATACCAAATTCCCCATCTGATAAATTTGTCCTCATACTTCCTTTACAATTAATATGGCGTACTCAATAAGAAGGGGCCTTCCTAAATAATTCATTTTTCTAAGAAATATTTTCTGTCAAAAGGTTTGTCTAGTTAATGTTGAGAGTGACAAGATTTGATGCTTTTGTGTGGCCAGTAAGTATGTAGGAGCCAAGTGAGACACCTCTAGTGTGACCTTTTCCTTATAGAAGCTTAGATTTACTGATAGAATTTTTTTTTTTTTTGCATTGCTAAAAAATGCAAATACAAAGAAAATTATATATTATTAATTATAGAGAACCTTTTCTGAATATTTCTTATATTATGTTTTCCATTATATATTATGAACAAAATATTGATAAGTGTTTTATACGTTAAGCAATCACATTTGAAAAATAATTGTATGTGCATCGGTGGCTGTTATGGTTAATGTGCTATCACAGTAACTTATTTCTGTAAGGATTCTCGGTTTGATTTTTAACAGCCCTAAATTCCAATCTGACATTTTTTCCCCTTCCTCTGTCCCAAAAACACCGTTCTCCCAAGAGTTCAACACCTGAAGAGTAGCCCTTATGTAAGGCAGTAATTTCTAATTTTCTTTACATCCCGCAAACATCGATTATGATGTACTTGTGGAACTTTTCAACAACCCTAATACTCCAAAACAATGGATTCTACTTTTTTACAAGTCTTTGGTCATCAAATGATGGTTAAATGTTCTTCTGCTATAAACTGAAATACCGTGGCAAATTTTCCAACCGAAATTGGTATGTTAATTTTACATTTCCTCCCACCATCTGCCCCCAAATAGAGTTTGCATTCACTGGTAGGCTTTCTTACTTGATATATTTTAATATTTCTTTTTGATGTTACATTTAAGAATTATGGCAGCTACATATATATATATCCAATTTACAACTTTTCAAAGGATCTTTCAGTTTTCGTTGTTTGGCATTATGGAGGTGTGTTGTACTTGTACTTGTAGTACTATATGTGTGCAACTGGTCTTATCCAAGGAAGAAAATACGAAGGTCGGTTTAATTATCTCTCCAGGGTTGGTAGGTGTTCAGGCATGCCTTCCTTTGGGTACTACAAAGGATGCTTTTTACTTTGTCTGTTGTTTGCAATACTCCCAACTCTGACAAGCACAGATTATGTTTGCAAAATTGCCATAATGCAAGATTACAGGACCACTAAAAATTAATGAATTGGAATTTAAATTTTATCATCCAACATATATACCATTACTTTATTCAGTCTACTTTCATGGTCTTAAAATTCAAGTATAGTACACTACTACTTCTAAAAATTCAACTTCATACCAGGGAGGGTTCGAATTGCTGCACAAAGGTAGATTTAATTGATTGAAATTTGATCCATTTTTTGAAGATTGCCAGACTAGATCAGTAACAATGAAATTACAAGTTTAGTAGTTTAATTACTCAGCAGACAGCATTAAGAAATCTTACTATTTTGAGGAATAACTTTCAATTTTTAATAATTTAATATAATATTTTTAAAAATAAAAAGGGAAAGATCTTAAAATCCCTTTAGTAAAAGATCTTATCCAAACTCCCTTCTTCACTTTTCACTCTAAACTCTAAAGCATACATAACAAACTAATCGTTTACACAACATTCATCAGACTTATTTGGACCTACGGAGTCAAGCTGTGAGGCTCGGCCAAATCATCAAATGTCCAACGAATTCAGTCTTTCCAATCTAAAGTTCTCCGCCGTATCCTCAATGCTCCCTTCTACGTCATAAATCAAACGATCCATAAAGATCTTAAAATCCCTTTCGTAAAAGATCTTATCCAAACACGCTTCTTCACTTTTCACTCTAAACTCTCCCTCCATCCTAACCTACTAGTCCTAACTCTTTCCTCAACAGCTCACCCTTACAATCCTCCACACCGTTTAAAACAACTATGGCCTCGTGACCATCTATCTAATCCACCGAAATAACTTCTACCCCCCCCCCAATTAAATAAAGTTGGTTTTTCTCCCCACTGCCTCCTGATCTGATAGGTCTATCAGATTTGTTTATAACTATCTGCCCAATGTATGTTATGTACAGATAGCAATAAATAAAAATAAATATATATTTTTTAAAAAATCCACAGGATTGTGTCTTATGTAATTTTTAACCTGTTAACTTTTTCAAGTATTAAATCAAATATAACTCATAATTGTAATGTAAAAATGTTATTTTTCAGCTGCAATATCTGAGACAATGTACTGTGAAGTACTTCTTGATGAAGCAAAGCACAAAGCATTTGTTTATGCAGTCAAAAATCATTATTGGTACCAAATGTATATCGACGATTTGCCAATATGGGGTAAGAATCTGGATTTATATTACCTTGTAAAATTAACAGTTTTGAATTTATGTCTTTGTTCACTTCTTAAGCCTGGTCCACACCTTTGCAAATTTTTTTTTAATGGCCTCATGAACTGTGCATATCTATCCAGACTATTTGTAATATATTTATTCGTATTTGCTTTTGGGGGGGAAGGGTATCGTGAAAAAGGGCCAGAGGCGACAGCGAGAATAGAACCCGTGACCGCAGGGTCTACTAGCCTCGGCTCTCTCACGCTAACCAGTCGGCTACCGCCCCCCCCCCCCATGTATACAAATTATATACTATTTTATGTGTACTATTGTGTGATACATGACCTGACGTTTAAAAAAAATTATGTCCTGTCCCACGTGGATTTCTCCTGATACTTAAAATCTCTTTTTCTTTGCCCCAAAGTTTGTAACAACTGAAAAAATTCATTACATAAAATTGCTCGTAATATCTGACATTACTTTACAAGTAGAAATAAATTTCATTTTTCATTCAGTTTACAAGTCAAGGATACAATAAATATTTTAACCATTGCTACTGTTTAATCTTGTGCTAAAGCTTGAGATCCGAATGTATAATTTTTTTTTTTTTAATTGATGATAGTTGTCCTAACTTTTCTTAAAATTTCACACTATGAAGTTGCTCAAATATTATGTAAATAATTCTTTGTATTTCTTATTTTTTAAATTATTGCAGAAATGTTCTTGCATTCTAGAAATTCTTAAGTTTTATAGAACCCTGTTAAAACTTTTCTCAAAATTCCACTCTATGAAGTTGCTGAAATATTACTGTAAATACTTTATTTATTTATTTTTTTATTACTATTTCTTACTTTAGATGCTTTCTCTTAAAATCATTGCAGAAATGTTTTTTGATCCCAGAAAATCTTAAGTTTTATAGAAGCCTGTCAAAATTTTTCTCAAAATTACACTCTATGAAGTTGCTTAAATATTACTGTAAATACTTTTTTCTGTCTTTTTTTATTTATTCTATTATTATTTATTTCTTACTTTAGATGCTTTCTCATAAAATTATTTTAAAAATATTTTTGCATCCTTGAAATACTTAAGTTTTATAGAATCCCACCCTTCAAGATTTTTTCTTTTGGCTTTGATTTGCTCTTAGTATCTGCTTATTTCTGAAGCCGAAAGGTAGTAAAATATTGAAATAGAGTGGGTCAACAAAAAAATTGTTCAGCTCATTGAGCTGTTTGGTTCGAAGAGGGACCTAAAGGGCAACAAACTTAAACTAAGGATTCTTCTTTTTTTTACCTTTTCTTAAGAAATAATTCAGAAGAATGAACTATTTTTGATAAAACAGGAGGCAAGCTCATAGTGGGAACAAGTACAAACCTTGACTAACAACTGTAACAAATGCATGCCAGTGTGTATGTCAAGGTTTGCGAACGTTTATATAAGCTCGTTCATCATGCTCGCCCAGTGTGGATCCAATTTGTACATACTATACATGAACATGGATGTCTTTTTAATTATATTTAGGAATTGTTGGAGACATAGAGGAAGATAAAGTAAATTCATACTCCTATTACATTTGGACTCATAAAAAGTTCGACATTGGCTACAATGGAAAACACATAGTTGATGTAAATCTAACTTCAGACAACAAAGTTAAGCTGGTTGTGGGAGCAAGGCTGAAATTCACTTATGAAGTCAACTGGATCAGTTCTAACGTTAAATTTGAGGACAGATTTGACAAGTATCTCGATCCGAACTTTTTTCAACACAGGGTAAAATTCATATATATATTTTTTTTTAATGAAACTACGATACATAAATTCTGTTACAGATTCACTGGTTTAGCATTTTCAACAGTTTTATGATGGTAATATTCCTCGTTGGCTTAGTATCAATGATCTTAATGAGGACACTTCGGAAAGATTATGCGAGGTATAGCAAAGATGAAGATCTCGATGATATGGTGAGATTTCACACTAATACTAATTGATTCAATTAAAGAAATCAGAAAATCACAATGAACCAACTAAGTTTAAAACAAAATTTTGTTTATTTAAAATTGACGCCTAACCTGTGTAATGATTAAGTAACTAATGATTTAAATAAATAATCAAGTTGGACAAAAATTGGCTTAGTAAAAGAGAGTTTAGAAAGTACAGAAAAGAATAATGTAAAGTGTTATACAAAAATAGCAACCAAGTCAGAATTTTGATTAAAGAAATTAATAATTTGCTAAAAGATTAGCAAAAAATTCTAGAATTGATAGACCAGTATAAAAAATTAATAAAACAGTTAGGTACACCCGTCTCGAGCACCTGCCAGGTCATAAAGATAATAATAAAAAAACCTTGAAGAACCAATAAAACTTACCAAAACCACATTGCTCTTTATTGCAACAAAACTTATCGTGCCAAAAGTACTCAAAATTGTAAACTCTTTCATAGAAGAAAAACATGTAAAACCAGATTGTCAATTGGCATTCGATGTTTGACAAAGTACATGGTAAATCTGCCATATGGAAAAAGCAATGAGGAAAAACAAACTATTAAACTATGTTGTTTGATAAAAATTGGACTCATTGTCAGAGAAAAGTGTAATAAATGTGACAACAAGGCAATCACAAATGGCAAATCATAAAATTTATAACTGAACGCATATATATATATATATATATATATATAT
>CM077114.1:11697261-11709244 GCA_039619505.1 Cimex hemipterus | reverse complement strand
TATATATATATATATATATATATTTAAAGGGAAAAATAAAATGGCTAGAAATGGAAAATGTGTGAGTTGATGTGTCTCCAAATTAAAATACATGTGTAAAAATTTGATAATAATAATATGAAATGACCTTAGCCGTTTCTTTATAAAACTATAAAACAAGATTTAAATTTCATTTTAAAATTAAAATTTGTAGATTTGAGATAAGCTTATTATATGTTAAAAGGATTCTTTAAATTGAAAATTATAATTAAAATTTCAAATTCAACAAACATTCAGTGTCATATTTATTTTGGTTTCAATAAAATATAAAAGGTGCCTGATTAATAAAAAGAAATCATTGTAGTCCGATCGTTAGAAACCTCTGGGACCTTGTTTTCGATTTTCGATTTCAGGGTTGGGCCCAACAAAAAAGAAGAACGAAGCACGCTACATTACACGTGTGTAAATAAAATTACTGAAAAACAATTACAAAATTTTTCTGTCCTTTTTCATTTAAAACAAACTAAATTTGTTTTTGATTTTTCAAAATGGGTTTTCTAATTGATTGGCATTTTGGAAAGTTTTGTCTTCTACTTCGGCATTGCACAAAAAAAAAAAAAAAAAATTAAAATTGTCTTTAATGCATCCAAAACATTGATTATTTTAGGCTGTGTTATGGATGATTCTGTTTCATATTTTTATTCTTTTCCCTTTAATTTGATGCTCTTTTGTTCTGTAAAAAACAGGGGTTCAAGGCTTAAAACTTGTATTATGCATAATTTATTGAATTCACAGAAACATTTTACGGAGAGAAAGAAAATGCATTGAAATTTCTCAGAACACATAATAAGATCATGGTGTATGTTTCGTTCTTGGTTTTAATTTACTTTAATTTTCATATTTTATGCAAAAAAAAAATTGTTATCAGAACAATGGGTTTAATCTTTTCGTTATAATGAATAAACTTTCATTGGAATCCTTATATGTATTTAGTAATCAAAATTGACCTGATTAATTAGTTAATTAATTACTTTTATCTCAACCAAGACTTTAGGAAAGTATAATTTTTTTTAAATTAATTTATTTAAAATGAGGGTTTGTAACAGCAGAGGTCATATAAACGCTCAGGGTACCAGCGTTTTTTTTGGGGGGGGGGGAAGAAAAAAAAAAAGGCCCATTTGTAAGTATGTTGTGTTAAAATGCAGGGTCGTTGGATTCGAACCAAGGACCTTTACCTTAATAAGTACTGCATTAATGTCTAAACTGTTCTGGCCACTGATGCTCCAAAGTATAATTAATTTCGATGGAATATTTCTCACTAGGAGCACTATTCACTTGCTATTTGAGGGAGCTAGATTTCATTAGAAACTAGACAGAGATAAAATTTTTCCATAAATGCTCTAATAATAATAATAATAATAATAACAAAAAATTTTAAAAAAATTGAACACCCACTGTGCTTGTATGTGGGATAGTGTAGTTATGATTCATTAATAAGATATTATATATATATAATTTATTGTTTGTTTATTTAATAGGAGAAAGACTTAGGTGATGAATATGGTTGGAAGCAGGTGCATGGAGATGTATTCAGGCCTGCCACCAATTCTATGATGTTTTCTGCCATGATTGGTGCTGGATATCAAATTACAGTTGTCACATTTGCCGTCATAGTGTTTGCCATAATAGGAGAACTATATACAGAGTAATAATTACAACTTGAAATTTATAAATTAACCATGAACTTGATTCGAATATTTCTATTCCAGGAGAGGTTCGTTGTTGAGTACAGCGATATTTGTATATGCAGCAACTTCACCTGTTAATGGCTATACAGGTGGTGGGCTTTATGCACGCCTTGGGGGTAAACGATGGATTAAGCAGATGCTTCTCTCAGCCTTCCTCCTCCCTGTACTTGTTTGCGGAACTGCATTTTTCATTAACTTTATCGCAATTTACTATCATGCATCTCGAGCCATTCCTTTTGGAACTATGGTTATTTGAAATATTAATATGTAAATTCTGTTATTTTTTTAAATGTCTAATTTTTTCAATTTTATCAAGGTGGCCGTGACGTGTATTTGTCTGTTTGTGATTCTCCCTTTGACAATGGTCGGGACAGTCTTGGGCAGGAATTTAGCTGGCCAGAGCGATTCACCCTGCCGTGTTAATGCAGTTCCAAGGCCAATCCCTGAAAAGAAGTGGTTTATGGAACCAACTATCATTGTACTACTTGGAGGGATTCTTCCATTTGGATCTATTTTTATTGAAATGTATGAAATAAATTTACTAACAATTAAATCTTATTACAAAAATACGGTTTTTTTCTTATTTTAGGTATTTCATATTCACATCGTTCTGGGCATACAAAATATATTATGTTTATGGATTTATGCTGCTTGTCTTCCTTATCCTTGTTGTTGTCACAGTTTGTGTAACAATAGTTTGTACATATTTTCTTCTAAATGCAGAGGATTACAGGTGGTAAGTACTACTTTTGTACTCTTAACAACATATGTATGCTGTAAAATTCTATTAATTACCAATAGTCCATTATTTTTATTTGAAATCTTACCAAATATATCTGGTATATTAATTCTCTAAATTCCACCGTTGTACCTTTTATTCGTAAATTTAATCATTTATCATGCAAATTTATCAAACGAAGAAAATTGAGATAATTAAATGTATTTATTTATGTTCACAGGCAGTGGACAAGCTTCTTAGCCGCAGGGTCAACAGCTTGTTATGTATACATGTACTCATTCTACTACTTTTTCTTTAAAACAAAGTAAGACACATTTGAAGTTACATAATTTTATATATTTTTAACTTTTACAGGAAATATTTATTGCTTCTAAACTATTGGAGTTAGGAAACCTTGTATTCAAGTGGGAGTCGATTTTTCTTCTGCAAAATCACAATTTCCACTTACATTTTGAGTTTCAGACCTTTCTGAACAATTTTTTTTCCATGCTTGCCGGTTTGTCTGTGGTCAATTCCTTATAACCGGCAAAATTTTTAAACCCTGAGACATATATTAATTTTAATATTGTGCGGGTCGATTTCTAGATAGGCCCTTATTAATTTCATCCCAATCAGATTAACATGTGCTCATGCACATGCACAAACATAAAATCCCGTCAGCTATATCTCCAAAACATTGGCCAGATTCTTATGAAATTTTCTAGGATTACACAGGTTGCTATCTGGATGATACCCTGATATCCTAATCAGATAAAAATTTGCGAATGCACACGGGTAAACGTAAAATTCCGTACACAGATGTAAACCTCTGAAACCATTTCACCGATTTTGATCAAAGTTGCAGGGATTATGCAAGTTAGTTTTCAGATAGTTGTTTATGATTTTCATCGCAATTGCATCAATGGTATCGCCTGTGCATGTGTCGTTGCAATCGTACAATCGCGTATAAAGCTATATCCCTAAGACTATTTGTCAGATTCTTATGCAATTTTTAGGGCACCCATTCACTTTGCAGACATTTTTATTACTTCATAATCAACATCATATCTTGAAATACATATTTATATATTTTTTTAATGTTAATACGATTATTACATTGTTACATTCTTTAATTATCAAATATCTGAGAAGTGCCTTGTGATTGTCCATTTTCTCGAGGCTATATTTTTGGATCTGTTATTTCTACAGTTAGATTTATTCTAATTTAATTTATAAATATTCATAGAATATGCTACAGAAACAAAACATCATAGTCTGGCGCACATTTACGCCACCCCAAAGTTGTCCTATTCACACGAATAAAAATTCATTGCACTAAACGAAACGTACATAAAGATACAAATTTGTGTGTAAAATTAAAAATATTTATGGCCCTTGGAGATTAAATAAGCAATTTTTTGCTCCAAGGACATGCGCAGGTCATTCAGGATGTATTTCTTTCTTTGCATACCTTTGCAGTCTGTTATTATGTGCTTTACCAACATAATTTCCCTACTCCATGCACATCTACATAGTCTCACCCCCGTTAAAGGTGTCCTTGTGTGATCTTGGTATGGCCTATGCATAAAAAAATTTCATTCATGCACAAATTCATTCGCTTAATGAAAATAAACCTTCACCTATGTACTATTGTGTGACATTTCTTCTTGATGTCCATGAGGCGATGAACCAGTAGTTTTGCCATTTCTGATCATTTTGAGGTAATCATTTACAGATCAGAACGATCCAAACTATAAATATGTGATATATTTTCTGTGGCAATAGTTCAATATTATGTTAATTGTTTTAATTTTAATTTTTAGGATGTATGGCCTGTTTCAAACTACGTTTTACTTTGGCTATATGGCACTGTTTTCAATTGCCTTAGGACTAATGTGTGGAACTGTTGGCTACATGGGAACTGCAGTGTTCGTTCGCAAAATCTACTCAACTGTTAAAATTGACTGAATTGGTTGCTGTTTACATTTCCCAAAACGTGTAATTTAATCTATAATGGCACTGATTTTTAATAAATTAAATTATATAATTAAATGATTGAGCATTTTTCGTGGGTCATTGTGGTTGTTAATTCAGTTGTAAAGCATTTTTTTTTTTTTTTAATGCTCAATACTGTTAACATTTTGTTGAAAGCTTTTTGGTCATACTTTACACTAAATGATCATCACTGATTTTGAATTTAATGGGATAGTGCAATAAATTACCAGTTAAACACTGTACGCTGTTGTTGATGCAAATACTGCTGGAATTGTTCTTTAGTTTTGGAAAGTTATAGA
Source organism: Cimex hemipterus (assembly GCA_039619505.1). Classification (NCBI taxonomy): domain Eukaryota; kingdom Metazoa; phylum Arthropoda; class Insecta; order Hemiptera; family Cimicidae; genus Cimex; species Cimex hemipterus. The sequence goes on along the minus strand of CM077114.1, from coordinate 11,704,505 downwards.
AAGGCAGACTAAAAATAAATAAAAATAACACAAACAAGTAAATTACAATAGTAAAAGTAAATCGATAATTTTTCAAACCTAAATTATTTATTATTTTCAACAAATGTAATATGTATGAAAATTTGACTCAATGTCATCATTGGAGTGGTGAACTGAAATTGTGAATAACGGTTAGAAATACATACTAATGTATTTTATTAAATTATTAATGTGCCAAAAAGAGTTGATATGTCTGAACAATTATGCTTGCCTATATTATCTAAGTATTATGTTTCTTTATTTAAAAAATCCTAAGTAGTATTGCTATTAAATATTTTCCGTTCTTATATTTGATGTCAGTACTTAACAAATTAAGTCCTTTATATTGCACTACTCCCTATTTTTAAAGATCGTCTTTTTATTTGTCTTAAGTTTTATCATTTGTATGGATAAAATGCATACCTTACTTGGTAATTAGATGGAAAATCAAATTTAAAATAAATAAATAAAATATCCTGTCCATTAAATAAATATAAGTAGGTTTTAAACATCTTGGGAGCATTGATTGTTATCAGATAAGTTGTAGGACTCGTCTCAAAAACTCAAATTGTGCACATGAACCCCTTTAATCAACGTGTGTGTACGATAATATATCTCGGCATCACGAAAATAAAAATTAATGGGTCAGAAGCTAATGTGATGTAACCTGCAGGGGAATTAATGAACTTTTATTGAAGTTATTGCTTGAATAGTTCAGTGTGAAAGACTTGAAATTTTATTTTATTTGACTTAAATCAGCTACTTCACACAAAAAATTATATGATAATCTAATATAACAATTTATTTATGAGTGTGCACGTGTATGTGTGTTTGTTTTCTATTTATAAACTTGCACATACACACATTAATATATATATTGTTGTGTATAAATATATACATACATATATATGTGTATGTATTTATATGTAGTATATGTATATATATATATGATGTATGTATGTAATATGATGTACATACATATATACATTGGTTCTTTTGTTTAAAAATGTAATAATTTTTGAGTGTGTATATTTTTGTACTTATTTTTAGTTCATAAACTTTTTAAATCTTGTATTAAGACCTTCTGTTTGGTTTATGTTCTGTGGTTAAAAATGAGTTGATATACACCAGTTCTGTTGAAACAAATATAATAAAAAATACAAAAATAACACCTCTTAAATAATTTATTAAATTCTATTTTCGAGGTTTTCTTGGAAAATAATCCCTAGTATTTTATTTTCTCCTGACCACATCTAAATTCTTTTTAATTAAATTATATAAATTATTTTTAATAAAACATTTTTATTATAAAAGTCCTTTCTTGGTATTTGGCATGTTAATTGTACTTTTTTTGGTTATTTGTTGTCCAGGTTTTTGAGTTTAGTTAACTCGGCTGTGGTTGATGTGACGTGTCGATATCCATTCATTCTTGCCTGGTACAAATGTTGTGACTTGGCTGTTATTTTTTTAAAGTATTGTATTAAATCAATTTGGCATGGTGGGCATTGATGCCGGCCAGACAGGCCTGCAGTCAATGGGTTAAAGTGTTACTACTATTAATAATTAAATCTGCAGCACATTTTGTTATTCATACAGCTTTATAAATCTAGGACGGGAAAGTATAATGTTTATGTATTGTTATTTATAATATAAAAAGATTGTTTAAATTATGAAAAATAAAGACATACTAAATAAAAAGATTTTATTCTAGAAAAACGTCTACAGTGCTCGCTCAATAATCTGAATAAATTGCTGCAGGGGAGTATTCACACTCTAAAAAAAAATGTATGTGTGTACGAAAAAAAACAACAAAAAAACCCAACGGTTAATTGTTTGCAATTTGCATACACAAAGCGTTAAACCTATTGTAATTTAATTAAAACAAAATCCATTTATTTACAATATTCTTATGGATTCATCCTCTTTTTTGTTAATTTTTAAGCAGTTGATTATATTATACTTTTAGAATACTTTTAAAAATTTAGACCATTTTGGCATTTCATTTTGGTGGTGAAAGAAGGTGAGGGGTTCACTAACAAAATAAATTCTCAAAATTATTATACATAACCTGGTCTTTGTCTTTCCTATGGGTATGACACTTCTCCCTCACTCATTCTACCTTTTTCTTTTTTTCTATCCGTCAAGCACTATCTCACTCATTTTCTACTCCTTCCCTCTACAAATAATGTTTCATTTTTCTTTAATTTTAATTTTTTTGTTGCCCAGTTTGGATTAGGGAGAGAGCACTGTAATTAAAACTGAAAGCGTTTCTGTCTGCGTTCGCCAGGACACCAGACAGCTTAATATTTCTAAGGTCTTAAATCTTGTAATGTACTAGATGCCTTTAATCAGTTTCTTGGGATAAAAATTAAATCTGTAAAACCACTTTTTCATCATCATTGAATAAATAAAAAATTATTGAATTTAATTAGTGACTTGAAAAAAAAGTTATGTTTTGACAAATATGCTGCTGTTTATCATTTTATACAATAAGCCTCCCAACTATATTTTTACCTTCCAATTATAATAGTAATAAATTATATGTTTTAAATTACCTAAAATTTTTAGAATTATCAATAAAAAAAAGTAAATTTCTGCTCTTAACCAGGAATTTTCCCGTGTAAGTACAATTGGAATGTATAATATTTGTATTCATAAGCTTTACTTAATGCACAGAAGAATGTTTTTATAAAATTAAGCATTAGAAAAAATATAGTTGTTATGACAATTGTAAAGCAAATAAAACTATATGAGAGGATTTTTTAGAAACCATTGTGTGAAACGTTCAATTATTTTTTTTATAGAAGATTTTCTTAGAATATGACTAATGTTATAAAATATTTTAAGTAATAATACATCAACTTAAATAAGAGTGATAGTGATTGAAAATAATAAAAAAGCTGGACAAGAAAAATCCAATAACAAATGACTAATTATTTGATGAGAGTTGATCATTGTGGCACTTATTTAAACAATTCACGAAATTGTGGTGATTATCAAACCGGTGACCCTGTGAGGAACCCTATAATAGTGCTATTTATAATATGACTATAATATTGTTAAGATTGGATTTGAAATTGTTAGATAATGATTTGTCCAAATATGTTTGTATGTTATAATGCCACAATGTTCAAAAATTTCTCAAATACATGTATGTAATTTTTATTAGGATAATTTTAAAGCAGAAAAAATAAGATAATAAATAACGATTGATTCTTCTGACAAGCTTGGCTGGTTTTCAAGCTCAGGGTGGATCAGTGAACATTTTTTTTTTCTGTTAATTGTGCAAGATTAATTTTCAAATGTAACCTTTTGCTTTTTGTAGTGACACTTTCGTATTCGTAACACACAAAAGTATATTTTTTGAATATGTTATTGCATTAACTCAATAATTTGTTTTATGGCAGTTAAAAAAATACTTATGAACATTTGAAACCTGACGTTCGTATAACTTTTACAAAATATGTTTAGAATTAAATTATATCTTATAAACGAACAACAAACCATAATTGTGAATTGAAATTTTTGTTTATGAAAAATAATAATTATGTATACATACAATTAATTAACTTCCACATACATAGGTAAATAAAATATGACAGGAATGCAAAACAAAAAAAAAAGGTACATTTTTAGAAAACGCCTAGAAAGGCTAAAATGAGTTGAGTACAATTCATGTCGTATAAATGTTTTCCGTCCAACGTGTGGGTGAATTTTTTGACATTTGTCAGCATTTCGGCAAATGATGTTTTCTTTGTTTGCTTTTCACAATTCTTCTTTTTGAATTTTACTGTCTGATTGTGTTATAGTTAATTCATCTGCCAGTTCTACTTTCGTTTGCTGAATTTTGTCCCTCCGCTCACCGTTCCTGTTGTATCTTTTCAACTCGACGTCCGCACGCTGGGCAATAAACTTGATCATCTCTTTGAGGCTTCTCCTTCCTTCGTATTTTTCTGGTTTTGATTTAGAATTTTTCCCTGCCCAATAGATTGACGGGAATCCGTTAATTTCATAAGGTGGAAAAACGTCATTGCTTGTGGCGTCCATTTGGACAATTTCTACCTCGTCCTCTTTCATCCTTTCACCCAACTTCTTCCAAATAGGGGCCAGCTTTTTGCAATGAGTGCACCACGGAGCGTAAAATTCGATGAAGGTGTCTTTGCCATTGTTTGTCACCATTTCGTCGAAGTTATCACCTACGGCCGTCTTTACGGGCCCTTCGTCCTGTTGCGGTATGGGGTCAGATTTGATGTACGGCTTTATTTCCTTTTTTAAAACAGATTGGAGGAAGTTATCTAAATTTTCTTGCGACAGTTCATCGGTCAAGGAGTACTTCATTCCATTTGCCGTTTTTACAGTTACCACGGGTTTGGTATTTGTCGAAGCATCATACTCTATACCAAAATCTTTCAATTCGTAATCAAAATCTTCAAACGACGTTACAAAAAATTTGAAATCTTGTTTGTATTTACTCGCAGTGGAAAGAACTCTATTCCTCCAGTATTTTATATTTGGGTCGCTCATTTTGTCCAAAGAAATATCACAGTAGGTAACAACTATTGGCGGCCTTAAGTAATTCATGTTTATCCTCGTTCTCAAATCTACCAAGCTGTAAAGATTATTGGCAAGCCATTTTTGTACTTCTCTCGTGTCCTCTTTACCTTCGTATTTCAAATAATCCGGTTCAAGATCGTTTTTCTGATCCGTTGGCCTCAGAATCGCGATTGTGTTCGTTGCACCGAACTCATCGGCCAAAGCTTTGCTATTTGTGATACCGAATCTAATTTTATCGTGAGAATCATTAGAAATTTTTACAAAAATATCTTTTAACGTTGAATCCTTAGGGAAGAATCCTACAACAACGCTCTCAAAATAGTTTCTGAACTTATTGACGTCTCCGGAAGAGTGTAGATTTTTTGGAGAAGTTCTTGCCAGAGAGGCCATTTTCCGGAAGATGCCTCCTTCGTCTCTCGGCCCGTTGTACTCGTCGTAATAGTCGCCGTCTTTGAATATCTTTAAAACGGGAAAACTTCTCACTCCGTACCTAGCGCAGGATATTTTCCCCCTATCCGTGCAATCGACCCTGGCGAAGACCACCGGTGGATCTTCCATGGCCAATTTTTTGGCGGCACTCTCAAAGTGCGGCTTGAGCTGTTTGCAATGGCCACACCAAGGGGCATAAAACATAACTATAACAAGAAGATATTTTCTTATTTTAATGTCGAAATAGTCGTCCGTAATTTCCACTATATCGTCTTTCGATGCGGCACCTTTAACAGGGTCCGACAAATAGCTGAGCGCCAATATTAAAAAAACAGAAAGCGGTCTCATTTTAGAAATATGCAGAAATTTGTAGAGAAATTTAACTTACGCCCTAGATGTCTGATGGCAAATCCAGGGAATCGCGCATCCGAATCCTCGCACACTTAACATGCAAACTACAGCTGTGTCGAGAGTTAAACAAAAGAAATAAAATATCAAAAGCAATTAAAAATAGCTCAGGTCGGCAGTGATTACAAAATGCACTGGAGACCGTTAAAAAAACCAAAATTTATTTATGCCAGCTACTTTTGTATAAAACGAACATATTTGGTTTTCAATTTTTCCCTTTGGATATTACAAATTTACATTTTAGATTTTTAGTTTTTTAAATTTCACACAATTTTCTCTCACTATAGGCTGTAAAATTGCTATTACAAAATAATGTATGCATGATATGTAAATATTTTGGCATGAACGACTTGTGCTTGCTACGAGGACCATCGCTTTTATTTGGCACGCTCGTTTTCAGATTTTTTTTTCTTTAGTACAATACTTTCTTTTGTCTTGCCGGCAGTCTCGCCGGGGTATAATGCAAGGACGCAAACATCTAAAGTTGAAAATTAAAATACACATCTCAATTGCACATAGAAAGCTAAATATATTTAATTTGTCGTTGAAAAGGTTCACAAGAAGGTGAATTGTATGCATGAACATTTATGCGTGTTCCTGTCCACTGTAATTGATGAAAGGATGTCAGTTCATTTATTCAAGTCAGGGCTGTCCCGGGTGAATGACCCGACAGCTGCCACACTTTCACAAACAAACAGCTGACGAGGAGAGATGTGTGTGAAGACACGGTGGAGTTCCCATAAAACGATCGTATTTGGGCGAAAAATGTCAGTCGGTTAGATAAGGCAGGCACACATTGTGTTCCTTGTATTATTTATATGAAAAATCGTCGAAGACGTATTACGATTTTATCGCTCGGGATCCTTTGTGAGGATAGAAAAATTATGTTTAAGTGCAGTGCTCTCTCAGTAAAACTAATTTCTGCAGAGGAGTATCCAGATTACTGAAAAATTCGGATTACAGAAGGTGTAAACAAAATAGCTAAAAATGTACCATAAAAATAATTTCTATACACTTCAAAATTATTCCATACACAAAACTTATAAAAAAATAAGTTAAAAAAATTATATTTAACTTTTTCGTTGGTTCATCTTATTTTTCACTAATTTTTAAGCGGTAGGTCTATTATACTTATCAGAAGAAAAAAATGTACACTGATGTAACATGTCATTGTTTAATAGTGAAGGGCGGTGAGGGATTCGTTGTACGAAAGATATTCTCTAGAATTCGTATAGTATGACCACTCACTCTCTAATTCACTAACTCACTCATTCGCTCACTCCTCCCACATCCACACACTTACTAAATTTCTCTCACTCATTCACTAGTTCACTTACTCATTCTCTTACACTCACCAACTAACTCAATCTCTTTTCATTCACATCCTCTTTCTCCCATACACACACTCGTTCTCTCATTCTCTCACACCTCCTTCACTCACTCACTTACTCAATTTCTCTCTCACTCACTCACTCACAATTTACTTACTCATTCTTTCACACTCACACTCCATTTTCATTCACTCTCTCTCTCACTCCTCCTTCATTCATTCACTTATTCAATTTTTCTTTCTCTCTCTCGCTCATAATTTACTTACTCATTCTCTCACACCACCTGCATTCCTCACTCTGTCTTTCTCTCTCTCACTTTCTCACCCTTCCTTCCTCGATCGCACGCTCTCGTTTTCGCTCTCACTCTAACTCACCTCAATTAACGGTTAGTATGTACTTTTTGAATTTTTTTCATTTCGAATTATTAGAATTTCCGGAGTACCGAAGCTCGGATGAAAGAGAGAGAGAGAGAGAGAGAGAGAGAGAGAGAGAGAGAGAGAGAGA
>CM077114.1:11685356-11696861 GCA_039619505.1 Cimex hemipterus | reverse complement strand
GAGAGAGAGAGAGAGAGAGAGAGAGAGAGAGAGAAAGCCCTAGAACGGTTTGGCCAATCATGAAGGACGCTCTTACAAAAAAAGTTTTTTTTTTTTTTTTTTTTTCAAAGAAACAGTTTATCCAGAAAATTGCCTCAAAAGTTCAGCACTCATTTATTATTAAAATTGCGAACTTTTTTTTTTTTTTAAAGCATTTTAAAAATATTTATAATTATTGTTGGAATTTAAAATGTTTTATCAAGTAGTACAAATGATTTTTTTTTCAAACAATGCTAAACCAGCAAAGCAGCTCTGTGTTGCGGGTCTATTGAAAAAGGTGGCGACGCTGAAATGAAGGCTGAATCGTTTATAGGGCAACTTACAATGAGTCTCCGTTTTTTTAAAACCTCGATTTATAACTTATATCAAAATATGAACTTCTAGTTTTTATACTTTATTTATTTTACATTAAAATATGCCTCACCGAAGCATCGCATTCTCCGAATATCATTTACCTCAACGTCTATGAACGAATTGTGAACGGGTCCTGATAGCTGTTTTTAAAGAGCATTTCTCAAGTGATAAGCAAGCGTATTAATCTTATCAGGACAAAGCGAGCCATTATACGACTATTTATAGTTTTAAAAACTGTTTTCAATATTAACAGAAGAGTTTTCTTATTTGTGTGTGGTGTTCGGCAAAGGTTATCACAAGTGGGCAAGAATGAATGTTTTTTCTATTGATTGACTGAGTATTCGACAAAAATTCGTCCGGCTTATTAAATACATATTAGATTTTCTTGGCAAAAAAAAATCGACAAAATATTTTATTTATTCCAATTTTGTTGCTCACATAACGTTCTGATATAATTATTGTAGATAAAAGGAATTCAATTAAAAAATTGTTTGGGTCGAAACTAATTTCTGCAAACAGCATCGTTTTACTTTATTCATTAAAATATACAAATTTAAACAATAAATCACACACGCGCGAATAAAACCATGCCGGCGATTTCAATGATTTTAGTTATTTTTGGAACAAAAATTAATTACTTTTGTTTCAATTGACCCTCTATACAATAAACTGGTTACGTTTGATGGATTATTCTTCTGTACGAATGTAAACACTTTTTAATTCTCTTCCAAACCAAAATGTTTGTTTACTTCAGTAATATTTCGTTACTTGGGAATAGTTGTTGTAATTGCGTTTTGTTTCTTAAATTTGTCAATTTTATGCCGCAATGTAACATTTTGTTGTATGTATTTTGTTGGTCAAATAAATATATATTTGAGTATAATTCAGCCTTTTCTAAAATGTATAGAGGTTAGTGACCGTTAACCGGTAATTATTCAGATATCGTGAGATGCGGTCTTTTCTAAAATGTCAGATTTTGGCGTAAGTTCGTTTTGCGAGTATAAACTCGAATGTAACAGTGCCGAAACGGCGAGAAATACCAAGTCTGGCTCGAAGGCAGTGTGAGCGGGAGCAGGTGTGTGAGCCAGTGATAGTTAAATTTCAAGAGACTACCTCGAAGACAAAGAAGATCGTAGAAGGATTTTTTCTCCTGGATGGTGATGTTCTGAGAGTTTTCGTCGAAGAAAATCCAAGAGCTAGTAAAGAATCTTTTATTCAGCAAATCGACCGTCGCTGACTGGGGCAATTGCAATTTTGAATGGTGAAAAAGCTCGAAAGTTCGTCTTCGAAAAAAATTGTTATGAAGTTCGCGCATCTGCTCTTGGCCGGAACAGTAACGGACCTTTTATGAATAGATTTGTCAGTTGTGATGAAAAGTGGATTCTCCAAGATAACAGCAGACCGTTCTGAAAGGAGGGTCGACAAAGCAGCACCGCATTTTCCAAAGACACCAACTCCAAAAAAGGCGATGGCGGACTATATGGTGGGCTTTTCTTGGCCTGGTTTATTACATCTTGTATCCTGGAGAAACGATGCCAAAATGTATTGACCACAAATTGAAGCAATGTACCAAAAATTGATGTTATTGACTCTATCGTGGGACAATTAGAAAAGGCCGATTCTGTTACACGGCAGCGGCCCCAACATGAAAACTGTTGGATCTTGGTTTTGCCACACCCTCCCTATTTCTCAAACCTATCATATACCGACTTTTTTTTCAAGCCATGGCAACGTTTCGCAACATAAAAATTTATTAATCAAAAGTCGTTAGAAAATAGAGAGAAAATACGTCTGGAGAAGTGTATTAAGAGTGATGGAGAGTATTTTAATTAATCAAAAAAATATTTAAAATCATTTGTTTTGTTTATAACCATACGCCTGCGTTATTTCCTGGACAAACGAATATTTGTCAAGGAACTCGCTGTTGACTTTACACAAACATTACTTAACATATCCAAGGGTTTTTTAAAAATGTTTGACGAAAAGCTGGATTCTAAAATTAGATCGCTTATTTCTACATTAGATAGGGCTAGACTCAGAGGATTGATAGGACTACCAACCGGACACTGGCATCTGACGATCCTATCTGCAGATTATGCAATGGGGAGGAGGAAACAGCCACCCGTATCATCATCGAACGCGAAGCAACAACTCAAGGGAGATTTAACCTAACACACGAAAAAAATGTAAGGAAAGAAATATTATAGCAGCGGCAATGACCTAATTGATTGAATCGATTGCACTGATCTAGGGAACGAGGAAGGTACAATAATCCTAGTATCCTCATCATCATGCCATCCCTGTTGCGAATCATACATACGACTCCATCTGTAAACCGACAAACCAGAATTAATTTTTATCAATCTCAAAATTTGACAGTTCTCTCTATTTTTTTTTACCGTTGTATAATATCGTATTTATAAGGGTAATTTAGCTGTTATACTTTTGGAAAGAAATACATAGATTAATGTTAACTACTCAGAAATTGTGAGGTGCGGCCTGGTGTGATGTAGGCTTCAGAAAAATGTTTTCTTTATAGTGCCAACGTTTCGAGCTTTATTAAGATCATCTTCAGGGCTCAAAGCGTATGGATTCTGTGTAATTGTGCCATTCTTGCGTGTCGTGTTGAGCCCTGAATTTGTGCCGGAATTTGTAAAACTTAAACAATTTTTATGAATCCCAGGCCCTGAAGATGATCTCAATAAAGATCGAACGTCAGACCTTCTCCAAATAATTAGTAAATTAATGTGTCTGTATTTCTCATCTGGTTGCTTGAAATAATATCAAGTTAGCCAGTTGAAATGAAATTCTAAACCCCAACAGGCTCTCTAAATAAAATAATGTTGCCAATGAACCAATCGTTCTGAAGGCATGTGATGTTTAAATTTTGGTGCAGTAAATCACTCAGCACTCCTGATAAATCAATTTTACATGCAGCAGAGTAAAATGCATATTTATCCCGGAAGAATAAATTGTATAATAAATTTCAGTAGAAGTACGAATGTAAATTTGGTAGGAAGGATGTTGGTGGTTATCGCGGGATCTGCATGTCTCATTGTTGCTACCGCTGCCAACCGTGAATTGCCTTGTATCTATGTCAATTATACTTGGTAATTTCAAGGGCTTACTTTTTTCCTCGTAGATCTAATCCAATTGTAACTGCTTAACCGTGATTTTTGTACGTACAGATGTGATGATTTGAGTGTCGAAAGTACGGAATTGAATATGAAAACTTCCATACTTTCCTAATCCTTTTTAAGTAAAAGGATTAGGAAAATAATAATCACTAAGCTCAATTGTGAAAGGGAAGTTACGGTAGACAAATTGTACAAACATTTTATTGCTAGATGAATATATTAATGTGACGTTTACTCTTAAAACGCGGCCGACAGACGTAAAACATCAAGGGTAGACTGTAAAAAATGATCTGGAACGACCAAACCATGTAATATATTATTATTATTGAAATTAGACATGACAGTCCGGGGTTATATCTCGGTGTTCAACGTCCTCCTCATCACTGGGGACATCACTATGTCAATTTATTATCACGATGTTTTTCTCTTTCCCCCACCCCGCCGAGTAAGACCCCATACCGGCGGACAAACGCTTCAAGTTAACCGAATTTATAAATCTAAGGGGCTTCAAATAAATGGGATGAAATAAGTTCCCAACGATTTTTCCTTTAGGTGAGACCGCTGGTCGGTTTTCGAGGGAACGATATTTTCGTTTTTAAGCCTAAAACAAATCGTCTTCCCTTGCTTGTTTCTCCTTGCACACTTACATTTTTGTGATTTTCTTTCCTATTTTATCTAAAATAGTTTCTAACTAAGAAGAGAAAAACAGTTCGGAACCCTAAACTTAAACCTATGTTTAATTATGTAATAAATAAATAACTGTAATAAAACTCTAGCAATAACAACAATATTTAAGAATTAGTCAAACAGAATAAATAGGGAATTGTTCATTTAAGCAAAATCTTTTACTGTTGCAAAAGATTAGTTTATGGAACATTCTGCTGTGATGATGGTCTTTCGCAAACGTTCTCTTTCTGAATTGAATTTAATACAGCTGAAGAGTCTATGTTCGGCGTCTTCTTCATTGCTGCAAAACAGGTTGCAAAGTTTCCATGATAGCATTTGGGCGGTCCAGTAGTCGGGGGTGTAGCCATTTTGCTTTTCGTCTCCTTTCAACGTTCGGTGGAAATATTTGTTTGTAGGGTATTATTCGCTTTGAAACAGAGACGTTGATCTCCTCCTGCATTGTTCTTTATTATTTATTTTTATTACTGCACAAAATTTATGCATTTAGCGGCGTGATGGGAGTGAACAATAAAATAAAGATCTGGTAGGAATCTGCCAGACGACGGGGAGCCATTGCTGGAACTATATATAAATTTAATTTTTAAAGGATCGACCATTTCTGAGTTATACATACGTATAAATCTATTCAAGCATACACCCACACACACACATGATACATATATACATATTAAATGTATGCATGTGTGTGTATGTATGTATGTATGTATGTATGTAAAGTGTGTGTGTGTGTGTGTGTGTGTGTGTGTGTGTGTGTGTGAGTATATATATGCTTGAAGAGACGTATGTATAACTCAGAAGCATACCACCCCTCACGCTTCTTCTGTCAGGTATAGCTCAGAAATGGTGGATCTCATCAAAATTTCCCTTTCGGTAAAAATGGCACAAAAAAGCTCTAGAATCAAACTGTACAATAAAAATATGCCATTATCGTTTAAAATAATAAAGTTATTGTCATTTCCCAGCTAGATGAGAAAGTTATGTTAAAATTGTTATAACCACGCGATTCCCAGTGAAACATCAGTTGCGTACGATATAAAATATTATTTGTATGAGACCATTTTTTGATAAAGTTAGTCATTTTCGAATTAATTGCATGTGTTGGAAGTTGGTGAACTTAACTACAGAAGTGGGCTACAGAAAATATATGTATATACAGGGTGTATCAACTTCCACCCATTTATCCGAAAACGGATAACTTTAGGACAAAATGGTCTTACACAAACACCAAGTTAATTTTAGTGGTAGTACAGATTTAACATGACTTTCACATAAAGCTGAGAAATGACACTAACTTTGTAACTTTTAATGACTATATCACATTTTTTTAATAAAAAACAGTTCAATTCTAGCGTTTATTTTGCACTCCTTTTACTGTAAGAAAAATTTTGATGTTATCCACCGTTTTGAGTTATCCGAGATGAAAGAAGCGTGAACAGGGTATGCTTTTTGTAGTAAAAATACAAAAATTAACAATTAACATTAGGTTAAATATTAAATAATTCCGCTACAATTACTAAATACTACTAAATTCCACTGCGAGGATACATAAAACCTCGGAGTGCCGGTGTTTTTGAAAAACAGCCTATTTGTATGTCGAATTGGAAAGTAGGTCTACTTTTCGAACTTTATAGTGATGAGCACCGAGTCAACGACTAAACCGTTGCGCCCATCAATGCCCCTAGATAAATGTTTTGAAGTACGCGCGATGCTTAGGAGGAAGTGTAGAATTTAAGTGAGCAGTGAAACTTGGTGTTAGGCACAGTTTTATTTGAATGTTGGTATCGATAATGGAGAAGAGATAGACTCGATGGTGAGGGATCGATGAGCGGACTGGGTATTGAGTCGAAAAATCAGCTGTTCCGATGGGTATCGAGGGTGGCCGGCCAATAAGACTGCGGATCGCACTCCCCTCTCCCGTTCACGTCACATCGACCGGCTCTGTGAAGAGATAATAGACGAGAGTCGAGAATCGTCGAAGAGTCGTGAGTCGAAACGGTGTCGGACGACGGTTCAATCTCGGCCCTCTCTCCTTTGCCAAAAGCGTTCCTTCAGAACTGAATCCTTCCTTTGACGCAGATTCTTGTTCCCTAGCAGTTGGAAACAGCGCCAGGACCCTCCACCGACCGCCAAGTTCGCGTAGAAGCATCTTCCGACGTCGGAGGTTCGTCTCGGCCCGCGGGCTTTGTGAAATTCAGTGGTTCCCAGGTGATTTTGTAACGGCATCACAATTCCGATCGCAAACAGACCAGAACAATCCGGCAACGAAGCCGCCTTACCGGAGGAGATGGGACATCACATCACCCATGTACGTTCTAATTTATTTACCATAAAACCAACTTCACCACTTACGATTATGAAATATCACAGTTCGCGCAAACCTCGTCACGAAACTATTTGTTTTCGCCCCTTCTCAAAAGAGAGATAAAAATAGTAGTTATAGGTCTAAAAAGGAGTTCGGGCCAAAAGATCGTCAGAAATATTTGGGAATTATCAATTCTGGCGTCTTCAACGGACGACTAACCGAGTCGACAAATACATCTTTATTCCAATTTTTAATTATTCTGACGAATTTACAGTAGTGTAAAATACAATACGGAAAAACAAAAAAGTCGACTGTATATTAACAGACAATATACGGACACAAATTGGCGATAAAAGATGTAAGTTTTTATATCTCTTCCATCTTCACTTCCCGTTTGGGACGCTTTGAAATTGAATAATTTACATTAATTTTTATACTATTCATTTACTTTTTAATGAAAAACAGTTAGTTATTCTTATATTTGATTTTGCGTAGGCAGGGAGAAAGGAGCTGAGATTCATGTTTCGGCGTACAGTAATTTTTTTATGCTTAATGTAAATTGTGTGTTATTGCATGATTTTATCAGTTGACAGAGTAACTGGGCCAGACATACCGAGCACAAGAAAAATTAAGAAGGATCCTTCTTGATAAATTTGTCGCAGTTTTAATAATATAGTGTTCTCAGTCTAATCCGAACTTTGGTACCAAGAACATGACGGTAGTATGAACTGGAAAAAATCGGGAAATTAGAATTTTAAAGGTAATAAATGAAACATTATTTGTGGGAGGCGGGAAAGGGAGAGAAAGAGCAAGCGAGAAAGTGTTGGTAAGAGAAAGATAGTGGGAGAGAGAAAAAGAATAGAGAGTGAGGCAGAATGAATGGGAGTGATTGAAAAAGAAAAATAAGGGAGAGAATAAGAGAGAAAAATGAGAGTGAGGGATAACGAAATCAAGAGTGGGAGTAAGTGAGAGGGAAAGATTGTGGGATAGAGAGAAAGAGAGTATGAGAGAGGAAAATATTAAAGAGTGAATGGGAGTAAGAGAAAGAAAGTGAGAGAGAACGAGAAAGAACGAAATAGAGAGTGGAAGTAAGAGAGAGAGAATGAAAAGGGAGGGGAGAACAAAAGGAGTGAGAGTGGATGAGATACAAAAAGAAAAATAGGGGGAATGGGATTCTAGTGAAAATAAAAAGAGGTAATGAGAACGTGAGAGGGAGTAAGAGAGAGGCTAAGAGTGTTAGTAAGAGAAAGATTGTAGGATAGAGAGAAAGAGAGTATGAGAGAGAGAGAGAGAGAGAGAGAGAGAGAGAGAGAGAGAGAGAGAGAGAGAGAGAGCAAATGAATGGAGAGTGAATGAGAAAGTGAGTGGGAGTAAGAGAAAGAAAGTGAGAATGAACAAGAGAGAAAAAAGAGAGAATGAGAGTGAATGAGAAAGAACGAAATAGAGACTGGGGGTAAGAGAGAAAGAGAGAGTGAATGAGGGAGAAGAAGAGAGAGAGAGAGAGAGAGAGAGAGAGAGAGAGAGAATGAAAAAGGAGTGAGAGTGGATGAGATACAAAAAGAAAAGAGAGAGAGAGAGTGGGAGTCTAGCGAAAAGAATAAAAAGAGATAATGAGAAAGTGAGAGGGAGTAAGAGAGAGAAAGAGAGTGAGAGGGAAGGAGAGAGAAAATTAGTGAGGAAAATGTGAGTGGGGGAGAATGGAAAAGCGAATGGGTGTGTGTCTGTCAGCCTGTCTGCCTATCTGTCTGTCAGTGTCTGTGTTCAATCCCGCACTGCCCTTCACTATTTAAAAAGAAAAAAGAAAAAAAAAACCCTTGGATAAGGAATTAAGTATAATTCTTTCCTAATGTGTGAAAAGAGTAAGAAGCAATGAAGAAAAGTTGAATAAATGTTTAAAAAACTTCATTTTTTAAATAAAAATTGTCTGTATATGTTTTCTAATAAGGTTAACGTTTCGTTTATGCATTAATAATCATTAAAAATAAAGTTTTATTGGATTTTTTTAAATATACACTCTGTATTTCAAATTTTTCAGTTATCTTAGTATTCTCCTGCAGAGGTTAATTCGGATAACTGAGAGGGCTCTGTTTTTCTCCCCAGTCTAGTTTTTCTCCTAACTGTACCGTTTTAAACTTAAAATAATAAATTATCCCCATGGCGGATTTCACCGAGTAAGTTCACATTGTCAAATCTGCCTGGGCGAAAATTCGGATATAAAACAGGAAATAAATTGAGATTTTTTACAGTGTTCATTATTAACACCTTGTTTGTCAAGCCAGATAAGAAAGAACAAATATTAGCGATTACTTTGGCGACTGACCGAAATTTTCCAAATCAATCCATGCCATTAAACTGGTGTAAGTCAGAGGGGGGGGGGGAGAAGACACATTAAGACCTTTGCCTGCCGAGCCCACTTTTATTTAAAGCTAAGACTTGTGTTACGGTTTGGTTTAGCTGAGCAGCTTCAATCGATTTAATTACAATTTAAACTTGTCTCCGCTCAAGTCGCATTAAAGTGTATTTATATACATAACGTGTATACTTAGTCTATCGACGTCAGAGATCTAACCCGACCGTCGGATGCCCTACGAAAGAAATGAGACAAACAAATATAAAAATGACTTCGCCTTAAAATTCCGCCTCGACTTTTATCGAATGATTATACGATAATGTTATGTAAAATCGTGTTGAACACATAATCGTATGCTCTAATAATTATCAACAAGATAGTTTGAATGCTCATTTTTATTTTACACTTAAAATTGCCCTTCTATTTATATTTAACACTGGTTGAAAACGAAGAAATGTAATAAGTATTTTAGCATTTCAGGATTTCGGTTTTAAATTTTTTTTTGTACAATGCGCTCTCAGGAATCCGAACTAATTTCTCCAGTGGTGTATTTGGATTTTTGATAATTTTGGGTTAAAAAAACAAACAATTTCAACGCAACATTTTATTACTATTGATTACTATATCAATTTTTCTTAAAAAAATAAGTTTTAACTTTTCTTCATTGCTTCTTCCTCTGTTTCACTCATTTTTAAGTTATTACACTTCGCACAGGAAAAATGTAGGCTGATCTAACATATAATTTTTTCGTAGTGTAAGGAGGTGAAGGATTCACTAAATAAAAAAAATTCGTCTTGATCTTTCCTATGTCCCCTCACTTTCTCACTCTCATTCTTTCTGCCCCTAAATACTTTAATTATTATTGACGTCTTGTAACGATTTAGTTTCAATATCTTATGAGCATAATTAGTGATAATAGGTTGAAAAGATGAATTTCTTTTTTTCCTCATAGCCACTTTTAAATCCCCCCCCCCCAAAAAAAAAAAAAAAAACTAACCCCAAATTCCATTGGTTCAAATAATATTTCTGTTGCTAATTATTAATCGTATTAACATCATATTCAATAAAATGCAAAACAAAGTTACAGTAGTGTCTAGGGTTTTCTTTTTGACCGATCGGTTGTGAGATTATTCAATTATTGGTCTTACTGATATTTCACGGATATTCAGTATTGTTTTCCAGTCGAGCAACTTCTTATGCGTAACTAAATAATCAAAAACATTATAATGAGATTATTGCCGTGAAAAGTTAAACTTGGACATATGTTTATTGTACAGTTTTCTTCACATTTTCCCAATAGCGAAAAGAAAGCCGTGCTCTTTTCCCTTTTAAAACAAATATGCAATTTACTTTAAAAAGCTGTTCTTTTTACAAAAAATTAATATGCAACACGTCCCAAAACGGATGAACGCCCTTCGTAGTACTAATCTCTTTCGTAAATTGTGGCACTTTCAACACGACACGCAAGAATGGCAAGCGTTGGAAGACAAACACTTTGAGCTCTGAAGATGATCTCAATAAAGATCGAAACGTCGGTACGATAAAGAAAATGTTTTTCTGGAACCTACATCACACCAGACCGCATCTCATGATTTCTGAATATTTATCGACTGAAAGTTACTAATCACCACACATTTCTTTTGTAAATGTTTTGGAAAACGCAGTAAGCTAAAACATACTGACGATTTTCGTTATTCCATCATTTCTAAATATATCTGACAAAACATTAGCAGCAGAAGGTTTTATTGTTATAAAAATCTGTCGCTTTAGCCATACTGGGACACTTGCAAATAGGCCTGTAATTAAATAAATTCGATTTAAACCCCTTCTTTTGAACTGGGGTAACGTAAGAGCATTTCCAAGCATTAGGAAAAAGTACTTGTGCCAAGGGTCAATCGAAACAAACGAGCAATATGCAGTTCTTGACCTAACCATCTACGAAAAAAATCCGATTTATCATCTTGGATTAAGTTTTACGCAATTAAGAGCTTTAAGAACGATGCTGTCAGAAAAATCAATATTATTTAACAGTCCTGAAATGCAGGGAAGTTGGAGTCAGACCTGTGTTTTTAACTAACAGTTTTGCAAAACAATGTACAAAGTATTTATGTAAAATAGAGGCAACGACACTATTAAAACGCTTAGAGTTAACAGATGACCAGAAACACCTAACATTATGAATAATAAAATATAACATTTTGAAGCTATTATCATTAATTATGCTTACTCGGTTCTGGAAATGAATCAATATATTTATGACGTTTTATAGACAATCTGAAGTCTCTGGCCTCTAGCCGATATTAATCGATAGGGAACTTGGAAACAAAAGTAGAATACGCCCTAATCCGAACTTTAATACTTCGAGGATTGTAGTAATCCGAACTGGAAAGAAATTCAAGTATATTCACAGAAACAAATGAACATGAAGGAATACGAGAGAACTATGGGATGAGTGGGAGAATGAAAAATTTAGTGGGAGAAACAGAGTGAGCGAGAGTGAATGAGAGAGAAAAAGAATAGAGAGAGAGAGAGAGAGAGAGAGAGAATGAGAAAGTGAATGGGATTAAGAGAGAAAGAAGGAAAAAATTAGAGAGAGAGAGAGAGAGAGAGAGAGAGAGAGAGAAAGAGAGAAGGAG